>OZ012737.1:637975036-638402536 GCA_963859935.3 Lathyrus sativus
ATTTTAAGGTGCTAAGTTTTAGTTGGTTTCCAACTTTAGCTATATTTCCTTCTTTCAAGCAGGTTTTCGTTTCTTCCTATATTTTGAGAGCTAGAAGAGTCTGGCCAGTAGACAGATAGCCGTACAATACATGATGATAGACTAATAGTCTTAATAACTTTTGTTTTCTAGTGTAAACATACATACAGATCGATATACAATACATGATTATCAATTGAGTGAATTCTGGTTAAACTGACTGAGCAACTCCCTGTATCTAGCCAGGCCAGAAGAAAAATAATTAAAATAAATAGCTATCCGGTTAAACCTTAGATACTGTCCCGTAATATGAGTCACAATCTAATTATGAATCTGTGACAATTTCCATGGAACTTGTAGCTTTAAGCCGAGTTCATCTCGTTGATTGCATGTAGCCCTGCTAATTCCTTGATGAGTCTGTAGATCTAGATGATTGTTTCATATATATATATATATATATATATATATATATATATATATATATATATATATATATATATATATATATATAGTCGTGCCAGTGAAACCGCACTTCATGGGTGGGATGGTGTATTATGTACTGTTTTGTCTATTTGATAAATTGTTTTATTTGAGGTCAAAGGAATCTATTCTTATGTAATTCTGCAAGATTAGTTTATAATATAATTCCAGGAATGAAGGTCCTTCCTATCGTTTACCTTTTCTAGCAATTTCATTTTCTGAGTGATTCTAAATAGCAGTCATGATAACATTGCGGCCTTTCATAACACGGATAAATTTGGATGATGAGCTGCAATTGTGGTTGCAGTACGATCGTGCAGGTCCAATTAATTTTGACAGCTTGTGGGTTGCATACGTTTGTTCAAAATCCCGACCTGGACAACATCACAGCAAGTTTCTCAGTTTGCGTGGTGGCGGTGTTGGGTAGCTAGTAGCATTGTACACATTTAATAATGTTCTTAATCCAATAAACTTGTTATCTTTATGCTGTTATTTGATTTGAAGTGTTGCCACTTTGCTTTTTTTCAGATTCTGATTAGATGATATTTTATTTTACAATGGAAACATTTAGTTATGTTTTATGAAATTTTCAAAATTCAACAAGATTGTGAATATAAATCATTAGAGAAAAGGTTGGATGCCCTTCGTATAGTAAAGTGACATCTTAATGTGGTGTGGCGCATTTTTCTAACAGGGTTATGAGATAAATGGATGACAAGAAAATTTGTAGCACGCACTGTTAAGAGGTTTAGCCTCGTATTAACTACATTTGTGCTACTGTTACCGCACTTTCCTAACTAATAGTAGTACTAAATTTGCGTGAGTTGAATATGCGAGAATCTGCAAATATATCCCAACTCTTTGAATAATCATTGGTATGTTGCTCTTTTTTGTTTGTTTGTTGAAAAATGAAACTGAGCACAATAAGTGCTAAATGCTATCGGTTCAAAATTGCTGCTAAGACATCCAAATAACATACTACACCTTACATGATCACAAACAGATAGGAGTTGCCCCATCAATAAAGCAAACTAAAGATTAAGCAGGCTAACGAGTTAATGGACATTAATAAATTTTAACCAAATTCCCTTTCAACCCCGACTCTTCACATGAGATAATCAAGTCAAAATTCAGCAATTTAACACTCTGATCAACTCAACGAGTTTGAGCTGCAAAAGTCTCCACCGCACCAATGCATTGAGCATAACAACTACCAAATAGTTGGGGATTGGTGTCCTAAAATGACTCCAAAACAATCCCTTCACAACCCCCACAACCAACAAAGTATGCACAAGTTTAGATAGAGAAACCACTCTGTAACGTTACTGCAGACATAAATAGTAGGAGAACAAAACTTTACAACTCTCACCTAAAATTTGAACTGACTGCTCTGAAACTTCCTGTCAATTTGTCATATTTATAACTTTAAAGCAGTCAAAACCGACTTTACACAAATCTAATTCTAAACCTTGTCATATTTATTAATCTTCCAACATGACTCTCCTTACTATTGGAGAACCAATTCCTCTCCATAATGTTAACTTCATTTAAAAAAACTCTTTCGCTTCCAAACAGACCTCCACATTAAGGTAGGAAGAAAATCACAACTGAAACAGACACAACTTCTGTAAAAACATGTTATGAACGCACAACATAAGGTAATAGATTACAAGAGAATCTAAGCTAGATACGATTTTCTATGAAATATTGCTTGTCTTCATTCATTCAACAGGTAATGCACGCCTTGACTAGAATCCAAGAGAAATCTTAACAAACTATTGGTAACTCACAACCTAAAATGATTATGTGATTGATGGCATAACAATTACAATATCTTCTAGAACCTTTAAGCTTATTTTCTCTCACATTTCTTTAACTTAGAGGCTACATAGTCATTGAGTTGTTTGGGCCTACCAAAATTCCTTTTGGCCTTAAGATGAGGCATTTTTTCTTTTGTTATATCTGAACCCCCTCATCTTCTTGTTCTCCCTCACCAGCTTGCTCCATAACACTCCCTATGTCTTCAAGAGAGACATTCTCCTCAAGGTGGAATTGATGGTATATGTCTCAAATGTAGTTGTAATCCTCCCAAATTGCATCTTCAGGCAACAATCTTTCCGTTGAATAAGCAGATGTTGCTCCTCTGTGACTTCTTGTATCTCCTAGTCCAACACTGCTGATGATTGGATTAGAGGTTGATTCCCCACAGTTTCTAATGGTAGGTCCAATTTCGTTGTGGCATTGCTTGTGCATGGCTTAAGTTGAGACACTTGAAACACCAAATAAATTTTCCTAGTAGTGGCCATGTAACACCCTAAATAACCCATCGCGTAATTTATAATTCAGAGTAATTTTAAAACATAAATATTTAGGATGTCACATTTCACCAAACACTTGCTCCTACTTCATGATATGTAATACATATACTTTTTTAAAAATTGTTAATAATAATACCAATAAAACATGTTTGAAAAATCAACACATATGGCAGCAGAAACATCAACAACTTGGAAATTTAAGGATTCAAAGCATCAACATGTTTTAAAGTAAACATAATCAACAACAACTTAGGAAATATTCAAATAGTCTCTAACAAACACAAATGACATAAAAGTGTTCCATTCTCAGGTGTTACACATCAAAGCAGACGCCGACACTAGAAAATAAAAGGAAGATTTCGTCTTCCACTCATATCAACGCATCTATTGCGGGTTATCTGCACGATGCCCATATAAAGGCAACATTCAAACAGAAGGGGTTAGATATCACAAATATATAAAGGAAAGTATGATAATAAGTAAACAACATATTATTACATGCACATCACCTATTCCACAACACATATCCTCACAATCAACACAACAATCATCCAAACATAATAACAACACAACCAATATGCAATGCAATGCAATGAGACTCACAACTCGACTCAATGCATGTAGTACTAATACGTGAACACTCAGGTTCACCGCTCTGATCCTCACCTCCTAGGACCAGAGCTCACAAATTCGTTACCATCACCACCGATAACACTTCATTGATTTCATCACCTCTGAAATCAGCTACTTGTACCCAATCCCCACCTCCTGGGATTGAGGCTCACCAATGATGTTCAATAACATGAATGTATGCAACATATTATACATACATCCAAACACAATGACCAACACCTCCATAGTCAATGTACTCTGCCAATACTGGCTATCATGCACCAACACAGGCTACAACAGTTCAGCAACCACAACGAAGCAATATAGCAACCAACAGCAATGCATTCGCAAATATGTCACACCACAACGTAAGCGTTACAATATATTTAACACCATCACACATCAAATTATTAAATTTATGGCACATAAGCCATTTTTAAAATAAATTTTGTCGCGTTAACTTCCCAACACTTCGAACGACACCTGAATCGGACATCCAAAACTGAAGTTATGAATTTTAAAAGTTTTTCAAAAATTATTCCCAATGTAATCGGTTACACCAAATGAGGTAATCAGTTACACCCCTTATAACCAGTCCAAACACGCAAAATACATATAGTGTAACAATTTGCCCAAATCCTAGTAACCGATTACACCTTCACAAAAAGTCCAGAAAACACGTTTTAACAACAGTGTAACCGATTACCCCTTTTTTGGTAACTGATTACACCTGCAGCAGAAGCATTTTTATGCTACTTTTTCAAACGAAAATCACTTTGTAACACACCCAAAAATTCCATTTTTCTTACAAATCATTTATCTTGTGATTTAGCACGAAAATTCACTTTTCAAAAGTTTCAAACCCCAAATTTTTTCCACTAAAAACACTCATAACTTAGTTCTGACTCTGACTCGCAACCACACACAACAACACAACATCTACTATCAACAATTTTATCAAATTCATAATTTCAACAGTAACAACACAATAATTACACCAATCAAACATCAACTACATCGTCATCATACCACTCATCATAATTCAAAGATTCAATTCAACATACAATTACAACCATGATCATAACATAAAGAGAAGAAAACAACAATTCAAGCATAGACATAATCTACCCATTATCATCATATGAACCATTAGATAATTAAAACTTCACCCGTATCTTAGAATTCTTGCAAAGCTTTCTTCTACCTTTAGCAATGAAGATTCTTCCTAACTTCTCTCCTTCATTGTCATAACTCTCTTCTTTCTCTTTTTCCCAAACTTTCACGTTCTATCAACCTCTATTCCTCAACTTCCCTTTTCTATTATTATTATTATTATTATTACTATTATTATTATTATTATTATTATTATTATCAACTAATAACAATAATAATAATATTATTAAATATTTAATCTAAATAATGTTTACCTTATATTATTTAAATAAATAAATACTGAGTAATATAATCTAATTAGTTATACTCACCACACCACCAATTTCCACTCTATTGCTCACACAATCGGGACATTACAAACTTCATCTGAAAGACCACTTCTCCTATTACCTTTATTAACTTAAAAGGTCCATAGAACCTTTTGACAATTTTGTGAATCAGTCGACTTTCCACAAAATGTTGCCGATATGGACAAAATTTCACAAAAACCAAGTCTTCTACTGTAAAATGATGTTGGATTCTAGCTTTGTCAGCAAAGTTCTTCATGGTTTCTTGTGTCTTAGCCAACTTCTTTTTCAATTCTTGTATCACTGTAGTTTTGTCCAACAACTCTTTCACTGCTTGAATGTGAGTCTTTGCCCCAAGATAATCAAGCGAATTATGCGGAGGACGACCATACACCACTTGAAATGGTGAGATCTCTGTGGAACTATGCATGACTGTGTTGCAGTGCCATTCAGCCCAATGAAAGTAGTGTCCCCAATGCTTCAATTTGTTGTGTACAAAACATCTCAAGTATTGTTGAAGCATTTTGTTCACCACTTCCATTTGGACATCGCTTCAGAGATGGTAGGCCATAGAGATTCGTAGTTTGGTAGCACTCAAACAGAACAACGCTTGCCAAAAATGGCTAAAAAATATATGATCTCTGTCTGAAACCATACTCTTAGGCATCCAATGTAGTTTGCACACCATGGCAGCGAACAATTCAACTACCTTGAAAGCTGTGAAATGAGTTGGTAACATTCCAAAATGAGCGACCTTTGATAGCCTATCCACAACTACTAATATCACAATGTAATTTTGGAATGAAGGGAAACCTACTATGAAGTTTAAGGAAACCTATAGGTATGGGTGCTAACTTTAGCGCCTAAGCATATATGAGCTTGGGTATAAACATTTTTTCAAATCGCATGTATGAGGAAGAGTACTATAGTACCCTGCCCAAACTATGCCCATTGTCATCCCTATTCATCTTCCAACAAATATAAGAAAATTTGTCACAAAAGATTATTAAATTTTTTAGTTCCTAATTCAATTATACCTACAACTAAAGTTTGAGGAATCTTTCTGCCATCCCTAAATTGAACCAAACACTCCTACATTTTTTTCATAATAATAAAAATACCTTTGTCAAAATTTAACTAAAAAGAACCAACAAAATATTTGGTAGTACAATTCGAAAAATCCAGTATGTTTTTAATTTTTTCGTTTTTAAAAAAATCTGGTAGTTTATTTTGATAGATGAAAAAAATCGAAATTAACGGTATCAGATTGGAAAATCCGATACAATATTGATTTTTTTTCGAAAAATCCTGTAAAAACTCATATTTTTTGAAAAGTCCGATAAAAATTCACAGTTTATTGAAAAATTTGGTGGTGTATTTTGAAGAATTCGATAAAAACTCATTCTTTTTTTTGAAAAATTCGGTAGTGTGATTTGAAAAATCTAGTAGTGTATTTTGAAAATTCTGATAAATACTCATTGTTTTTTTTTAAAATCCGACAAAAACTCAAAAAAAAATTTTTTGAAAAATCCGACAAAAACTCATAGATTTTTTCGAAAAATTCGACAAAAACTCAGACTTTTTGAAATTTTCGGTAAAAACTCATACTTTTTAAAAAATTCGGTAAAAACTCACATTTGTTTTACAAATCTAGTAAAAATAATTATTTTTTAAAAAATTCGATAAAAACTCATAAGATTTTGAAAAACTCGATAGTGTATTTGAAAAATCTGATAATTCAAATCTGATAATTTTTGAAAAATTTAATAAAAACTTGTGAAATTCTTCAAAAATTCGATAAAAATTCATAGATTCTCAAAAATCTGTTAAAAATTAGTGAAATTCTTCAAAAAGAAATCCTGTAAAAACTTAAAATTTAAAAAAAAAAACACATAAAATTTTCAAAAACATAAAAAATATGATACTATGATAAAAACATAGAAGTGTGGGGATGCCCGATTTAATTTTGGAGTGGTAGGAAGATTTCTCCTAAATTTTATTGTCATTTGGATTTAAAAGGAATTGGGCCTAAAGCCCATCCAAATATCTGGGCCTTAGGGAAAGTTGAGCCTAAGAAATCCAGCTATAAATACGACGCATTGCTTGCTAGTTCTCACAGTTACAATCACTACCGTTTCCGTCTAGGGTTTCATGATTTCTCTCCTCATATCAGAGAACATCAATCGATCTGATACTTTTCTTATGTTTTGTTTATAATAAGCTTTTCCTCTATTTATCCTATTTGTAGTTTAATCTGAAATTTGGCATATGATGATGAAATCTTATCCTACACACCGAATTTTCAGTGGGGAATAAAACTCTCAATATTATCTGATGCCTTGTTATTATATTTTTAAAATCAATTTTCATTACACATTTTCCTTTATATCTGTTATTTTATTAGTATTTTATTTGATTTAGATGAAATTATATTGATAATGTGTTTTCTGCTATGATGATTTGCATAATACGTCTGCAAATACGAGATATTTCGATGAGTTGGAAATTGTATGCTCTCGCTGAGCAGAATACACATATCTTTCTTTCGCTCACTTTTCTTTAGGTTATAATTTGTTTTATATATATATATATATATATATATATATATATATATATATATATATATATATATATATATATATATATATATATATATATATATATATATATATATATATATATATATATACACGTTTTAATTATGTAACATTTTTTTTTCGATCTGCGATTAGAGTTTTATTGAATTGATGGTAATGTTTTAGAACTTCGCCGATTATACCGAGTTGGACAGTAAAATCCTGAAAAATCAAAATTTTAAAATATCCAATATTTTCATCTCAATTTTAACTTTCTAAAGTAACTAAATAAATAATTTATATTTAGAAAAAGTAGTAATAATAAATAATTTATACTTTAGATAGTCAGTAAAAATAAAAATAATGTGGCTTTATTTAAAAATAATGAAATAATATGGGTTTAATTTCATCTTCCTATGTTTTGCTTACATAAATTAAATTTTTAAATAATGAGATTTAAATAGAGAATAATATTTTAACATATATTTTCATTCTTTTAAAGTACCTTTGCTAAATTTATAGTAATAATATATCGTAAGTAATGGTTGGACATTTCAATTTTTTTTTGTATTATTATATATATATTTTTTTGTTGATTTTTTTTTATCTTTGTCCGATCTATGGACAAAATGACATGGAATTTTAATGTTTGCCTTGACTTGTTTAGGTGATATTTTTTTTAAAATTTTATTATATTTTTTATTATTAGAAGATGCTGATATTGTGAATTTAATTAGATGATAATTTGTGACGGTAAAGAAATGGTTTTTATTGTTTTTATTTCTTTGATGTGGACAAAACTCAACTTAATAACAAATCTAGAAACCAAATATGCATTTAGGCTAAACTCAAATCACAATTTAAACATGATTTCACCCTTGTAACTCCATTGTATTGATTACAATAAAAAAGCCAAAAGTCAAGCTTAAACTCCATTTCCTGCTTTAGTGCCTTTCCGATTTTGTGTTTTTCCCTTTATAGACCAATGCTTTTTAAGATTCATATCTCCAGCCGATTTTGTGTTTTTCCCTTTATAGACCCAATTCATATTTCCAGCAAAAGAAGTTAGGATACTAAATTTTGTAAAAGAAGTTAGGATACTAATTTTTATTTTCTACTTAATACCCGATGGAAAGAGAAAGATGAAGTTGTACATTCCGAAATAAAAGAGGGAATCTACGTAATGAAAAATGTTACACTACAAAGGACATGGCCTATTAATTTATAAATCTACATGGGCTAGCCTAAAACTATACAATATCAAAGCTCAACGAGATTTATTTATCTAATACTTTCATAAGTTTCGGGTGTGACAAGTTCATGCATTATTATAATACATGAAGCCACTGAAGGTTGCTAAGTGTCGAAGCCACTGAACGATATTCTGCCTCACTAAAGCTTCTTTAGACTATGTTTTTCTTTTTGGATTTCCACGATATCAAAGAAACATCAAAATAAATGCAAAAATTAGTGATGGATTTGCGGGTTTTATGGCATGTTGCCTTGTTTGAGTTTGAAAAAGCTTTGAGTTGAAGAGAAGAGGAGTTGGGAAAGAAGAGTCCTTGGCCAGGTGAAGACTTGAGATAGTGAAGGACATATAGAGCAACATCATAACGTATGTCAGTTGGACAACTCATATGTTGTCTGAGTTGTTGGACTGAGTAAGCAATGTCAGGTCTTGTGTTCAGCAGGTAAATAAGTCAGTCTGTGAAATTTGGTTGTAGTTGTATCCTACAAAGGAGTGCCATCAGTTGTCTTGAGTTGAGTATCACGAGCCATGAGGCCATGAGTGTTGTAGCTGGTTTGCAAGATAGTAATTTTGTGTTGTTGAGCTAGTCTAGTGTGTATTTCCTTTAGTAGATATTAATACCAGAATTAGTTCTTGCTACCTTGAGGCTTAAGAAATATTTGTCACCAAGATCTTTGATGTGGAAATGTGTGTTACATCTCCTTGGTTTTTTCGCATGATATGCAAGTTGTTTCCTTTATTTTGATATCCTTGTCACATTTATTTTGATATCCTTGTGACATCCGAAACAACTTGCATATCATCCGAAAATCACAAATAATTTTAAACAATGTGCTTTCGATCATTCTTTATTTATACATCAATTCCAAAATAATGTCACAAGGATATCAAAATAAATGTGATATTATTTTGGGATTGATGTATAAATAAAGAATGATCGGAAGCACATTGCTTAAAATTATTTGTGAGAAGAACTTTGGAAAGCCTCTCAAACCACTGTCTACTAGATTGTTTTAGGCCATAAATGAATTTGAGAAGCTTGCAAACCTTGGTGAAGAGGCTACCATGCCCTTAGGTAAAGACATATAAACGTCTTAATCCAAATCTCCATGCAAAAAAGCATTATGCACATCTAGTTAGTGAATATATAAGTTTAAGGAACAAGTAAGAGCAAGAAGTAATATTGCAGTTGTGAGCTTAGCAACAGGATGGGAAATGTCAAAAAAAGTCAATACCTTGGATTTGTTTGAAGCCTTGAGCCACTAATCTTGCTTTATGTCTTTCTATTGTGCCATTTGAATGATATTTAGTTTTATATACCCATTTACAACCAATTGCTTTCTTGCCTGGTGGTAAAGTGGTGATGGTCCAAGTATGATTGGATATTAAAGCTTGTAATTTTGTTTCCATAGCCTTGAGCCAATGGGAAGAAGTACTAACTTGCTTATAAGAAGTAAGATTACATGTAGTAATAATAGTAGAAATAAAAGAGTAATATGCAGGGGAAAGATGTGTATAAGAAGCATATAAATTTTTGCCTTGTAGATTTTCTAACAGAAGTTGTCTCAGGTAAATTAGCAGGAGCATTGTTATTAGTAATATCAGAGTGGGGTGGAGATAGGTTGTGTATAGAGGAAGGAGAATGGGAAATTGGAGATGCATTGGCATGCTGAGAACTATTTGGAGTGTCATTGGTGTTTTGGGAATGAGAATCAGCAGGGTCATTATTAGTATTTGTACTGAAAGGGAAATTCATATCAGTATGCTGATAAAAAATAAAGGAATTGTTAGAATTATCTGTATGTTTCATAGGGTAAGAGTTAGGAGAAGATTGAGGATAAGTTGTGTAGGGGAATGTGTGTTCATAAAAGACACACTTTCTAAAATTGAATATAGATCTATTTTGGAGATCAAATAGCATGTACCCTTTGATGCCATAAGTGAAGCCTAAGAATAAGAATTTAATGGCTCTAGGGTCAAGTTTGTTCTTTTGTCTGTTAAGAGTGGAAGCATATGTAAGGCATCTAAAAGTTTTAATGTTATTATAGGAGGGGGGGAGGGGGTGTTTTAAAAAGAAGCTTAAAAAGTGTTTGGTTTTGGATAGTAGGAGTACAAAGTCTATTGATCAAATAGGTGGCATGACATAAGGCATATGACCAAAAACACTTAGGAAAATTAGAATGGAATAAAAAGGACCTAGTGACATTAAGCAAGTGCCTATGCTTTCTTTCAACAATGAAGTTTTGTTGAAGTGTTTCAACGTAACTCATTTGGTGAAGAATCCCTAGGGCAACATAGTAAGAGGGCATAAGAAACTCAGTCCCATTATCACTTATAATAGTCTTAATTTTAGTGGAAAATTGAGTTTGGCAACAGGCTTTAAAGTTTTGTATATGCTGTCTTGTTTTAGATTTGTTAGCCATAAAAAAAGTTCAAGTGTATCTAGTGCAATCATCCACTATAGTTAAAAAAAATATTTAAAACCATCCATAGATGCAATAGAGATAGGGCCTCATATATCCATGTGAACTAAATCAAAGCAATTAAAAGACTTAGAAGTGCTAGCAGGAAAGGAAAGTTTGCATTCCTTGGATAAATGACAAGTATTACAAGTAGAAGTTTTATTATATTTGATAACAGAAAACTTTTGAGACATACTATGTAAAACCTCATTAGAAGGATGACCTAGTCTATGATGCCACAAAGATGGCTCTACATTATCAGGGTCCTTAAGATTAGCAGTATTACAAGCTGGTGAACAAGTGAAGTTGTGGACAGGGAGCCTATGTAGAATATAAAGATTGTTATGTTGTGTCGCTTGCCCAATCATCTCCTTGGTAGACACATCCTAAATGTAACATGAGTTATGCAAGAAGGTGATGCAATAATTGGATGTATGAAAAAGTTTAGCTATGGATATAAGATTGAATTTAAAAGCAGGTATGTAGAACACATTATTTAGGTGCAGAGATGAAGTAAAAACAACAAATCCATCATAGTTAGCAGTCATACAAGTCCCATTAGGGAGGTAGATGTGAACAGGGGTAATAGCAGTTATTGTAGAAAAGCATTTAATATCAGGGCAAACATGGCGTGAAGCACCTGAATCCAGTATCCACATATTAGAGATAGGAAACTGACTACCTGTATTGACAATACCTGAAATTACCCCTTTATCAGGGTTGGAGGATTTATCAGTCTTGAGATGTTGATTGTCTTTCCTGGATTGTTGAAGCAGACGCACAAGATGCTGGTAATCTTCTTTGGTAATGTGATTATCCTTGTTAGAAATGGATGCAGATTTAGATTCTGAGGAGGATTTGGAGTTCCTGCTTCTATAACCAGGTGGAAACCCATGCTTGAAGTAGCATGCTTCCACTGTATGATTGGTCTTGTGGCAATTGAAACAAAGCATAAATGGTTTTGAGGTGGCTTTGCCTTTAGGTCGATTTTGATTAGTGTTAGCATAGAGAATAGTTGATGAGGGTGCAAGAACAAAAAAATTGGTCACATCTTGTTGTGTAATCAGTGAATACACATGAATGATGTTGGGGAGAGGATCTAAGAGAAAAATTTGCATGCAAATGTTGTGATAATTGTCATTGAAACTTTTTAAGAAGCAGGTGACATACTCCATATGCTTGAAATTGCGCATAACATTGACCAAATTGCATGTGCAAGGTGTGAAACAAGTGCAGGAGGGATTTGGGTGCAAATCTTCCAATTCATCTCATAGAATCTTAAGGTCTATGAAATAAGTTGATAAAGAACGATCTCCTTGTTGAATGGAATGCAAATCACAGAGAAGGTCGGAGAAACATAAATGGTTTCCTTTGGTAAATCGATCACGAAGATCTTGCCAAAGATCGAATGCATAATCAAAGAAAATGGTGCTATGAGCAATGTGAGGGGATAACATGCGATTGATCCAAAAAAGGACCATGAAATTGGCACGACCCCATAATTCATAGTTAGGATCAGAAAGAGAGGGTTTTAGGAGATTACCATTGATGAACGCGAGCTTGTTCTTGGATGTCAATGTGTGTCGCATGGATTTTCTCAAATTGTGATAATTGTTGTCATAAAGAGGCGGAGCGACGATGATGGAACCAGGATTCTCGACAGGGTGAAGGTAATATGGATTGCATAGATTCAAGATGGGATCTGCATCTTGCTTGGTGGGAGTATCAAGCTTCTTGGGGTCATCTTTATCGAAAGATTTACCAGATCCCACGTTGGAAGCCATTGAAGAGAAGATTGAGAATGTTGTTGAAAACAAAGAAGATGAAGGCGGAAGAAAGGATTAATTTCTTCTGATACCATAATACACAATATGCAGTGCGGAAAGAGAAAGATGAAGTGCCATTGTACATTCAATTCAAAATGAAGGAGGGAATCTACATAATGAAAAATGTTACACTACAAAGGAAGCTTAGCCCATTAATATACAAAGCTACATGGGCCAACCCAAAACTATACATTACCAAAGACCAAAGAGAATTATTTATCTAATAGACTTAATGTTAAAGGATTTTGAAAGAAGATCACATGGCACAAAGAGACGATTGCAAAAAGAAAGAGGGTTACAACCTTCAACTATGCAAGAACAAGTTTAATTTCATTACTTCATAAATTTATTAAAGTAATGATGAGATCTTTGTGGAAGGTTTAATTACCAATAAATTTTTTTCAAAAAGATGTTGTGTATTGCATTAGGGTGTTTCCCCATGATTATGGTGCTTTGCATGATGGATTCTAATGAGAAACCAGCAATGGATTACATTTATGAAGAGATTGACCGAGCAAAAGAAAGCATTCGATCAAACTTCAAAGGAGTTGGTAGTAGGTAACTGTCTTATCCTTTCTTTGATTTTTAAGTTTACACACTTTCTTTCATATCTAATTCATTGCACCTTAAATTGATATAGAAAATTATAGATGAAAGATGGAAAAAACAACTACATCGGCCATTGCATGCTGATGGAAATTTTCTTAACCTCATCTTGCATTATGCTCCTGAGTACACTATTGATAACAAAGTTATAAAATGTAACGCCCTGTATAATATATATCTAAAATAATATCATACAAGTGTTATTATCTGATACTGACACAATCATAAGCGCATATTGACATCATTTACATACTTGACCATTTCTAAAACAATAAAGACAACCTATGGTACAAGATATGAAAATTCACAAAAATAATCAAAAAATCTAAGATCTAAGTACTATCCTTCGTTGTACACAAAATATAGTAGAGAAAAATCATAATATAAGCTTCCTTTGAAACATCCATGCACAACTTTTCTCGTATCCTAAACTTGCAAACAACACTTGGAAAATAACAACAATAATAGGGTGAAATAATAATCTCAGTGAGTTCCTATATCCTATAGGTTCACTCGACTCTACAAGGATCTAATCAAATTCTAACTCAACTCAAGGGGAAAAGGGGATAAGACTTGACTTCACTAAACTCGCAATGTATGGAAACATGTCTCTTGAGTTCATCAACTCAAACAATCACTAGTTCGGAAACCATTCCAAGGCATCTTTCCTTATCCGGTCCTACGTCTAGGACTCTCGACACGGGTCGCAGATCCTTGTATCATACTTTGACATACACGTGGACTTTGGATTCTAAGGGACTCTACAACCTTAAGAATCGTCACTTCGTATGGGACTCCAAACCCATTTCAAGTTTTTATCCGTATGGGACTCTAACCCACTTAGGGATCCATCGTTTATGGGGACTAAAACCTATCAAAGTAATAGTGCGTACATCCTAATGGAACTCTATATAAGCGTCACTATTGAGGCGACAAAATTATGAGGTTATTTTCGACTACGCGATAAAATACAACATAACGTGGTCGTATTCGATAATCACATGGTGATCACATTCACTTTATTCACACATTAACATCACATGTTCCATACAATACATCTCACTCACAACTATGATAATCATTCGTCCATAATACTCACATATGTATCATATTGCATGAATGTCACCTTCTATTGCTATCTAAATCATACTTGTAACCTAGTAATCTTTTTAATCTATTTATCTAGTTATAACCCTATGTTTTCTTACTCATCTTCATAATGTTTTAACTTTTAAGCATGTTATTTCACATTCCGTACAATCATAAGATAAAACAATAAATTAAGCATATATTAACATATAATTCATAAGCATACACATTACTATTCTCTACCAAGAATCCTTGGTAAATTCATGCTCTCACAATAATTAAGACTTTCGGATCCAAGCTCTTCACCAAATAGGACTTTTGGAACAAAGGTTCCTCACCAAATATCAAACCAATTCTTATGGTGTTCATCAAAATGCTAGGTGTTCATCTTCACTCGTTCGCATATTATTCAACAATCACTTTATTTCATTAATATCAATCAATAATGTATATACATATTCCCACTTTCTATCATATGGAGCATTAAAATAGCTTTCCAACGCTTTCGACAATACCTCAATTCAAGTTACGGTTCTCAAGTTATAAGGAAAATAAGAAACAAAAATTTGCACCCTGTCATGGTCGCCCAGTGAGTAGCTAACGAGGCTGGGTCACTTTTGGTTCGTCCGATGAACCCCAGGCGAGGCCCAGACAGTGGCGAAATTGAAACATGGTCGACCGGAAAGCAGGTAGCAAGTTAGCTCGTTTTCTGTTTGTCAAACCTTGCCCAACGAAGCTAGCAGAAAACAGGTCGTCACGGGCTCGCCAAAGCTCGCTCGACAACTCAAGCAAAACTCAGAATCTGCAAAACGCAAATTGAAGGCAACCAAGGATAAAAATCCTCAACCCGCATGATCATATAGCATCCAAACACTTAATTAAACATGTTATATCATCATTAAGCATGCAATTTAACAATTACAACATGGAAACAACACCAATCCAATTTCCACACAAAAAACCTAACCCACAAATGTTCTCATGCTTCCCGTATAGCTGTCAAAATGGGTTAGCCCACATGGGACAGTCCGCCAGACCCGAAAAAACATAGGGTTTGGGCCTTAAAATTAGAGCCCGCATGGCTTTTTTTAGCCCAGCCCTAAAAAACCCATTATCCATTAGGGCTAGCCCATATGGGTCATGGGTAGCCCATTAGGCCCACATCGCTATACATTTAAATATAGTAATACTTATATTGTCTTACTCTAAAATAACACATTACTTTTTCTCACTTCACTAAATTTTATCTCAATTCTATTCAATCTTTCTCTTTTAAATATTATACACTAATATCATCAACACTCTTTTCTCGTATTCTATTAATTTTTCTCATGTTAAATAATTGAGTTTTATTTTATACAATTTAGATATGTATTGTATTTAAAAACACATTATAGAATTTATAAAAGATAATATAGCACTTAAAAATGTATTATGTTTTAAATAATATAATTTTTAATTATATTTATAATAAATATTATGGTATTTTTATTTATAAAAAAAACGCGTTTAGGGTCGGGAAGTCCGAAGCCCATCTACGACCGGACTCGGGTAGTAATTTTCAAACCCATAATAGAAATGAGCTTTTTTGGCTCATCCCTAAAAAGGCCGAGCCCACCAGGACCGATCCGTTTAGGATCGGGTAGTCAGAAACCCATCCACAGTCGGACTCAGGTAGTAACTTTTGAACTCATATTAGAAATGAGCTTTTTTGACTCATCCCTAAAAAGGCCGAGCCCACCAGGACCGATCCGTTTAGGATCGGGTAGTCCGAAATCCATCTACAGCCGGTCTCAGATAGTAACTTTCGAACCCATATTAGAATTGAGCTTTTTTGACTCATCCCTAAAAAGGCCGAGCCCACCAGAACCGGCCCGTTTAGGATCGATAGCCCATTTTAACAGTTATACTTCCCTCCTCTCCAAGGCTATAATATCTAATGAAACTCAACTTGTTAAAGAAGAATATGAATTGATGATGGAGATGATAAATCCATGAATTCTTCTTTTCTTTCCCTTTCCTCTTCTCTTTCTCTTTTTTTTCCTCTTTCCCTTTCTATCTTTCTTCCTAACTTCTTCTTTTTCCTTTTCTTCTTATACACCCATATATATATATATATATATATATATATATATATATATATATATATATATATATATATATATATATATATATATATATATATATATATATATATATATATAAAATGGTATAAAATATCTCAATTGATATTTTGTCATTTAACACTAAATGATCAATTATTAATGTTACCAAAATGTCTCATTTCATTCTTATTAATATTTTTTTGTCTTTTTTATTAATAATTGATCTCTCTTCAGAGTTCAGTAGTTACTCTATTAATCCCAACTGACAACATTTACAACACTTAGAAATTCTAATTATTGTAACTGATAAAGATAAAGTACATAGTAACTCATTTGATCTCAATTGACACCCGATTAATAAGAGAATATGAAATATTACATAGAAGGGATGTATGAATGTTTAAATAGGATGGTTTCAAAAAAGCATTCTAAGATTGATTACCAACTTGAAACCTTCAAAGAAATAGATGGAAAGTTTGGTAGTGATTAACGCCAACACAATGATGGGAATCTTATGGAGGAACATATCTTGAATTGCAATGGTTTGCAATGCGAGTGTCGAGTTTAACTTGCAGTTCATTTGGTTGTGAAAGGAATTGAAGTGTCTTTGAAAGTGTAAGCAAGATTTTACATATTCAACTTTTAATAACCTTGAGGGTCTTGTTTTAAATTTTAATTTATTTAGGTCAACACTACAAAAAAGAATCATTTAAAGAAAAAAAACTATGAATGATTGAGTTTATGGGATGAGTAATTCAAAGTTGGGGAAAAAGTAGGAACCTAGAAAATCATTGAAAATATCTTATACATGAAGATATAATGCTAAATATTGGAGAAAATGTCATTAGTAGTGATGTTGGGGATGATTTGGATGTTCCTCCTAGTCCTTTCAATGAAGAGTTATAAGAGAATGAAGATGAAGATAACTATGTTTATACGAGAGTTGATGACATTTTGAATGCTTAAACAAGTTGTTTTTAGATTGTTTTCATTTTGAACTATGTTTTTTTTTTTAATATATATTTTTTAATGAATTTATGGTTGTTATCGCGAACTTATGAATTTAAGGATACGAATGTGAACTTATTTTGTTTTATGAATTTAAGGGTACGAATGTGAACTTATTTTGTTTTATATATTATAATTTTTTAGCATGTGTATGTAATTATACATATAAAAATATATATTTTCAGCGGGAGTAAAATCTTACTATCTGTGCTACGATCCACGAGTTTTTTTTAAACATCTACCGATTCTACTTAAACTCTCGAGTTTTTAAACATTGATGTTAACAAGTGTTAGGGATCTTAATGTGAGCTGGTACTAATGGAAGCACAAGAAACAACCAAAGTAAACTTCAAGCATGTTCTGGAATTAAAATGGCTACTGGCCTAGAATACAAAGACTAAAATCTCAGTTTTTTTCAATCCTCTAAGTCTAACATAGAAGACAGACATTCCTGTGATTATAAATACATTACTTGTGTAGTCATATGACAACATTTTATAAGGAGCACAAAACTCATAACCATGTTACCAAACATTAGCTAATTTTAGTACACAGAGAGATGTTTTCACCATTTATCACCATTGCAAACATTCATCATAACGGCGATGATAGATTATTTATACACACGATGATAGTTAGTATCACAAGCTGGTACATAAAACTTCATCATAGAGTCTCATCAAACAAGTTAGTAATATTATTAACATCACATTCAAGTTCAACTGGATCTGCAACTCTAGCAGACAAACAAACCATCATTTGATTGAAGAAGCATCCCATAAACACAAATGACACTTCATTGGCATCGGTTTACATCTCAAATGGTGCCACTGCAAACCCATTTTCACTGTTGAGGCTGCAAGTTAGAACTTTATAAGTTTAAAGTGGCAAAGACAATAGGCCGAAACCAATCACGGTTAATTCAAAGTCAATCATAACATGTGTGGATGTTGATTTTAGTATTACCAGAAAAAGTTTCTTGAAAATATCAACAATTTCATTTGGACCAGCCTTTGTCTGCGTATAAGCATCAATCTTATTAAGTGCCTGCCAAAGAAACATTTGTTCACAACGAATCAAATATATCGGAATTAATGTTAAGGTCTTTTGTCGAAAGCAAGAGGACCACATTCAGTGGATCATTTCTGTTTCTACTTGTTAAACAATAAAGGTTTTCCTCAAGTTTGGATTGATGACCATGATTTGAAATCAATTCATATATAAGAATACAATTATAAAAAGCTTCAATTTTAGAGAAAACTACTGCCACTGTACCTCAATCCATGCTGCAAGTTTAGGTCTTCCTTCTGTTATATCATGTTTGAACACCTCAGAAAAGACTATCTGGAATCTTTCAACAAATGGAATATAGGCAATATCCACCTAATCATCATCACAAGAATTAATTTATATGAGAGTAAAAAATCTAGTCGTGGATGATCTTATGTATCCGATTTATGTACTATTTACACTTAGTTCATGACTATTTTGATACTTTGCTTCACGATTCATCAAATCGAAATTTGCAATGATTTTTTGCGTGCAGATAAGTAATATGCTTAAAACGCAACCGTCTTAAAAGTGAAAAAAAATTCAAGGCTAGACTTCAACTTACCCAACTGAATTGTCCTAGAAAGAATGGCCCATCATCAAACTTAGTAAGAGCATTCTCCAAGTGATCAAGGGCAGGACCTGATACAAATTACCAATTTTGAAATGAAAGTTCGTTTTGTGCATACTTAAATAACATTCCTATGTAACCGTTTATAATTATAAACATGAAAATCTTACCGGCTTCTTTTATAGGATCGCCTTTCAGTGAAGAGTACATGTCTTTGGTGAATGCACCAACATGAGAAATCAACTGCTCGCCGAACTCTTTCTTGGCAGGATCCTGAAAAACAAAATCTTAAAATTGCATCCACTAAAATAATAGATTTATTTTGGGGTTGGAAGAGTGCTAATTCTCACAGTTGGAACTAGAGATGGTCCTTCAAAGTTGACATCGATGTAATTGATCAAATCAAGACTCTCTCCCAAGACCCTTCCGTTGTGCTCCAACGATGGCACCTATAACAGAAGAAGAAAACTATATTTGTCAATTTTGGTGAGTATTGAGTAATTTATTACCCTGTATCAGTAAAGTTAAAGAGTAAAGACCTTGTTTTCTGGATAAACTTTCTCCTTATAACAAGCAGGCCTGTCCTGAAGATCAATAGCAACCAATTTGATCTTGTCTTGAAGTCCCTGCATGGGTTATCAATACCGAAATAGAAAATGAACTATTAATCAAAAATAAAAATAAAATTAAAAAACTATATGGTTTATTAATAGAAATTAAGATCTAAGGTGTTCATAAGCCTAAAACAATCCAATAAAACTTGAGAAACAAATTAGGTTGATTAGAATTAGAATATAAAACAATAAAGAGAGAGGATGAAGACAAAACCACCTTATAGTTTCTAGTGATCCATGCGCGTTGTGCGTAGGGACAAGTATAACTGATGTACAACCTAAAAGAAGAGTTCAAAATATCGATATAAAAAATTGTTATTTACATGATAATTGTTAGGAAAAATGAAATAACAGAGAAGAGGAAGAACCTGGTGTCTCCGTCAAAAATGGGAGGTGGATCGGAGTTGGAAGTTAACGGAGGAGTACGAATTTCTTTGACACTGTTAAATTCGGAAGATTAGAAAAAGAAAGTAAGAGAAGAGGAAAGGATCGTGTGAATGAAAATGAGAGAAGAAATTGAAAAAGTATGTTACTCAGTTGCTGCCATTGTTACGCTTGTTCAGGAGCTTTAGCTTACTAATGGGGTTTAGTTAACCTTGTTTCGAATTGCGACTACATTCAGAGATTGTTTGCATTTATATACGAGGTACCCACCGATGCAAATGTGTGAAATCAAGAATCACCATTTTAGATGTGGCACGCACCATGGAGTACCATATCCTAATTTTACAAGTTTTAAGAGTTTTTTATTTATTTTTTAAAATTATATAAAGATATGTTTATTTATATCATGATGTTTTGTTTGGGTATTTTTTTTAGTTAGGATAAAAATCGGACAAATCAATTAAATTTGATATTCATTAGTTTGAATAATAGATTTTTAAAGTTCTACTTTCAAGTTCGTATATGGAACCAATCATAAATAATTAGTATATTATATATCATTATCATTGAAATTAAAATAAGACATTCAACTATTTTTTAAATCTTGGAATTCGGCCTTGAGTTGAGACTGATTAATCTAAGAGGATCAATCTCATAGTCCACTAGCGAGAGGTTCATTTAAAGACAGAACAAAACTCCGTATGAACTGCTCCAACATAAGGATTGATTGCACATAACATAATTCAAACATGAGACCTTAAGATGAGCACACTCTCAAGACTCAAGCTTCTACCACTAAACCAACCCTTAGGATTATAATAAAACGCACGATGTGATATTCACTAAAACTTTTATATTATTTTAAAAAATTAGTTGATGTAATTAGATTTTCTTTTAAATATTTTTACATTTTTATTTTTAATGTATTCGATCAATCTAACTCAAACTAATGCGTTATTGTAACAAAAAAAATCAATATGTTATTCATCAATTTGGTTCGGTTTAAACTTTATAAATATGATATAAATTTAATCTAAATCAATTCATATATATTTGGACATTAAATTCTCCCGAAATTAGATCAAACATGTCATGTTACATCTCTTTTATGTTTTCATTTCTCTCTCTATCTAGTACCCTTTCTCATCCCTCATTTATTGCTCGTGTTGGATTGGCTTGCTTTGAATCTTGATTTTTTTAACCATGTTATTATAGAGAATTTCTTATCCTACCACATAGGTTTCTTTCCCACTATGTGATTTTTCACAAATGCCTCTAGATTTCGGAGATATATCTCCAGACGCGCTCTATGACTTAATAATATTCCGGAGATATATCTCCGAAGCAATTTAAACCTTAAACGATAACAACATATCTCCCATAGCCCATTTCCATTTGAATTTGTCTGGAGATGCATTTATTGAAATTTTTCTGAGATACATCTCTGAAGTGTTTCAGAATTTATTATTTTTTTTATAAAAAAAACACATTGTGTATTTGTTCGCAGATGAATTATAAAACAACAAAAACACTAAAGTAACATAACAATATAGTAACAGGATGCCATATGTCATGTAAATCCAAAATGTAATAAAAATGTCAAGAAAAACGTACAAACTACAGTACTAAAACAAAATAAATACTGACAACTATTGGGTGTGTCTGACAACCTCCCATTTGCCTCCTGTGCCTGATCTGCTTCCTCGGCCATCGATATCCCTGTCCTCGCGCGATGTCTGCGGTATAAAAGTGTCTCATGTACCTCTGTAATAATATCATCCAATACTCGTCTGACAGTAGATCCCTCAGGAAAGATACCCTCGACAATGTCTGCCTGTGCCATCTCCACTATCCGACGACAACGAGGCAAGACATCCTCAGTATAATCCTTCTGAGACTGTTGCTCCTTTAGAATCTCCTGATGAGCGGGTCTCGGCAGATCTCCTGGAGCAGAAGACACCATGTACATATGTGAAACCCTGAAGAACCATCAGATGTATCTGTCGACGTAGCTCTAATCATTCGATGCTATAATAGCCCGAGCCTCATCTGGTACCAGATGACTATGATAATCAACAAACATCTCTTCTATATGTATACGAGTCAAGGACGGAGGTGCAGAGACAACAGGATGTCTAGGAATGGTCTGGGTGTACCCGAACTGCCGCATGACACGCTCGGGCAGATGAGGAGCAGTGACCGTCGACGAGCAGACCAACCATCTAGAGTATAGCAATATGTCATCAAATAGATGCGTCCGATGGTGATCTACGTAGCATTTGAAGTGGATGTCCTCACCAACCAAGCGGTCAAGATAGACTCTGAAAGGGTCGAGCGCCTGGTTCTCTCTTAGTGGGATAAAAACATAAGCACATAACATCTCCTCAGTTTACACATGCCAACATGACCAGCCAGCAATGCGCAGGAAGTGCTGGAGGATCCAAACCTGAAATAAAAAGAAAAAAGAATTTAGGGAACAAGAATTATCATAAATACTGTTCTGGACTGGGCCGAAACCTACCCATCAACCGGGCAGACCCAACCTAATACTACGCTGATGAAGCCCAACAAGGCCCAATCCTCCTCTGTCGGGGAAGCTCATCATCAAGGCATCCCCGTAGGGCAGCGCATTATCTTGTCGGGGAAGCTCACGCGCTTCCCTCACAAGCTCCACGTTCCCCCTATGTGGGGACACGTCATCAGGCGACTACCCGCTTCTGAAAGAGTTGGTCAGCCCACCTTCCGAAGATCACGGGGCAGTTAATCCAGCGTGAAGACCACATGCTGGTCTTCACTACGTCACATAAGCCCTGACAGTTACTTGTATTGGGCTTGGAAATCCGACCCAATGCAATGTAACCGTTGGCCCTGTGCCGGAGACACATTATAAATACCCTCTTTCACTAGAGGGTCAGATATTCTATTCTTTACACCTATTCTCTATGTACTTGCTCTTTTTAAAATCCCATACTCACTTAAGCATCGGAGTATCTTGCAGGTACACCCCCTTTCCTCTATAACACCGGTGAACACAGGAGCTCATGACACGTGGCAGGCTACTGATTCCTTTAATCAAATATGAAATGAAAAAAAATAATAAAACAATCAAGGATAAAAAATTATTACCACCAGTAGGGTTGTGGTGCCTGTGGTCTGCCTCGTCGTCCAGCGACATTCATCTCTCAGTTTCGAATATAGATAGGTCAAGCAAGCCACCCCCAATTGTACTCATGGATCCGTGTGAGATCCAAGAAGTACCGGAGGTATGCAACATCAGTATAGGTGGCACTCGTGTCCACAAAAAGTACAGTGCCAACTAAAAATAGAAAATAACACCTCAAAGCATGACTCATGTGGATCTTCACCTCCTGGGCATCACCATCAGCCTGCGCTGCAGCAACGAACGCCTTATCAAATCTCTCTTTCAAGAATAAAAACCTAACATGAGCACCCCTAGTTCTACCCACCTCCCTTGGCGCCTTCACTGGATCAGTCCCAAGATGCTCCACCAGCATATTGAACGCCTCGTCTTTGGTCATCCTACCATGACAGAGAAATGTCCCTCTAATCGGTATATGCAATAAACACGAGACAGTGTAATGGATATCTCACCGTGCATGAGATGAAAGGAAGAGGTATCAGAGTGCCATCGCTCCATGAATGCTCCCATCATCCCGTGGTTGACCAAAGTGTAACCGATCAAGCATAAGTCACTCAATCCAAAAATGGTGAGAACCGACTGAAACCATTCCACATCAGGATGATGCAATGCTAAAATCTTTCGCCCATTGTTCGAAAACTTCTAGGGATCACGCACCTGCGAATTTCCAGAAATAATCAATGTCAGCAAGAATCTATGTTAGAAATAATCAATGTCAGCAAGAATCAATGTTAGAAATAATCAATCAACAATTTAAATTAATGTAAAAATATATAGTAACAATGTGACTAATGTTACCTCTCCGTCCCATATATGTCTAACAGTGTGGTTTGGATACAAAGGAAGTAGGGACATATCAGATGGACCCCCTCTGAAAACCATCAGCCTGCGCTGCAACAACATCATCCTTCGGAGGTGGCACCGATACATCACGGTCTGCAGGTGTGACCGGGTCAATAGAAGGTGGCACTAAATCAACAAGAGGTGGCACAAGTGCCTCCCGTCGCCTGCGGGAGGATGAAAGAAGTGATGCGTCAGCTGATGCATCCCGTGGTCTGTGGGAAGAAGATGAAGAAGGTGGAGTAGGCTGAGACGTAGATGGAGTGACCTGAGATGTATCTAGAGTGATCTGAGACGTAGATAGAGTGTCATGAGGTGAAGGCTAAACCACAAGAGTGTACTGAGTCTTAAGAGTATACTATACACCGGCAGTCGATGCCTCTCTCGGACCCAACTGGCTTCGCTCTTGTCTAACAGATGCGTGATGGGCAACCCGTCCATGCCTCAATGGATTGGCTCTGTCAGCCATTATGCATGCAAGATATAATATAATAAATCATACGAGTTTATGAAATAAGAAAAATTATAAAACAAAAAGAAAAAAAATAGACTGAGAAAATTTCGGAGATACATCTCCGGAAAAATTCAACGTTTCATGTACTCTAGGTGATTTTAGATATACAACTACAAAAACATTCCGCAGATGTATCTCTGAAATCACCCAGAGTACATGAAACCTTGAATATTTTCGGAGATGTATCTCCGGAACATTCTGCAACTCAGAGGTTGTGTCAATGGTGTCCTCTGCCCCTCCGAACCACAAATTTGAGACCCTGATCGTCCGTCCATTTGAGCCAATAAACAATACATGTAGTTACTCTAAACTATGTTTCATCTAATTTCTAAATGTTTCGACACCTAACAATAGATTCTAACTTGTTTTTAGCAAAAGTCGAATATTTATCATAAACTCGAAAAACTTATCTAGATTATATGATTCGAGAGATGTTAAATGATGCACTAGATGTAGCTTGATGATTACTTAATCCTCTGACGGAAAAAAAAAAAAAACAAATTTGGTGAAGTTTGAAAAATTTGGGAATGAGAGAGATCAAGATGTATGAGAATAGAAATGAAAAAGTGTAGAAGAGGAGTTTGACGCGACAATATGATACAAATTGTTTCGGAGATATATCTCCGAAATATTCTAACGTTCAATTGATTTGTGGTGTATCTAGAGATATATCTTCAAAATATCTTAACATTTAGTTAAAATAAGGTGCGTCCGGAGATATATCTCTAAAAACTAAAGATATTATTAAAAAATCTCTATAGTATCTAAAAAAAACACTAGGATGTTTTAAGAAATTTTCTTATTATATTACTAGTTTACTGTATCATAAATTTCAATAAAATCTTGCAATCTCATACAACATCGTTGTTAAAAATTTGATAGCAATATGGCTAGTGTTACAAATTTGATAGCAATATGGCTAGTGTATCATTGTAATTAATATCGTTATGAGTATCACTAAGTATCAATAAGGAATAATGAAATCAATTTGAATTTATCATCAAACAAGTTGAACGAAAAGATTTCTTAGTTCGTTTGAAGATTTGATACTAAAAACTAGAATTTGTAAAATGATTGATTAAAAGAGGTCTAAGGTGAGTATGGCTTAGATTTACTCTTGTATTCCTTGTTTAACATTGTTAATAAAATTGTTGTCATATCTAATTATTCATTTCCAAAGACTATTTAAATCTAATTTTTAGTAATTAAACTTTTAATTCTCAAACTAACTCATCCCTTAACAAGTAACAATTCAAGGCTAAGCATTTATATTTAACATAAATATATGAATTTTAAGGATCCACCCTTATGCTTAGATGGTAGTAATTTAGAATATCTAATTTGAAATGTTTATAAATTACGATTTCGTTTCACAAAGTAGATCATAAATCAATTAAACTAGCAATTATATTTAAAGATATAGGGTTATTCCAAAATTATTTCTCGCAAAAAGGATGTTTAGTTACTCATAATATAATTAAACATAACTATTTTTTATAAACTATACATGAATTATACAAGAAAATAATTTAGCTTCAATGATGAAAATGCACAAACTTCTCTCTTGATGAACTACGTAAAAACTTCTCTTCAGTCAAAACTCAGAATTCATACTCTTTGGCATAATTTTGACAATTATACAAAGATTTTAGTTTACTAGATCGCATTGTGATTTGACATAATTGTGTCGCAATTCTTTATTAATTCTACAGGACTTAGTTGTGTGATTTTCAAATTACTTCATAAAATATTCTAATCACGACACAATATTTTCAGGATATCTGCCCTTCATTTGTATTTGAAATTGGACTGCGATCCTTATACTTGTGGAGAGATTTGACATGATTATAATTTTTTATTCTCTTCTTCAATCTTTTTGTATACTAGTTTTGCTATGTTTCTCGTCAATGTAACATCTAGCATGTAAAAACATTATAAAGTTGTTTAGTTAGAGTAATTTTGAGGTGAAATGAAAATTTCTACAATATTTTGAATTTTATTATAATTTTTTATGATTCATGCAATGTTAGTTATAAATTTATTTTAAATACTAAAGAAAATGCTAGGAAAAAAAATATTACAAGGGGCTATCATAAACCCAAACACGAATTGTTATTTTTCCTTAAAAAAAATTATATTGTATTTATTTGGATAGTCTACCAAATTCTCAATGTAAATTTATACACATCATTTAACTTTTGTAAGTTCAAATGGTATGTCGTCGTTATTTAGCCTATTTGGTTAAACAAAATTTATATAGAATATATTGGGATGGTAAAGGTGCATGGTTACTTGCATAAAGAACTTGATAATTCATATTTTTTTAGGAGCCATTAGTGATTTTTGAAGGAAACTTGAGATGAAGATGAATAAAGGTTGAAATTTGTGTGTTTTGAGTGCTTGCTTATGAGTGAAATTTCTCAAATGAACAATAGTGACAAATTCTGAAATACATTCTTTTCATACACACAAACCAAATCATGCCACGATGCATTAAAGAACACCACAATTTTGTACGTAGAGACTCTATCACATTTTGATGTAATAAATCACAACACAACTGTATGTATAATAGCTATGTCACAGTACAATTCTTCCAAATCTCTTCACAATTGATTGTGTGTTCCAACTGCAGTAAAGTGACAAGAAGTAAATGTTTAGTTTTGGAAGGATTCCCTCCACAGGGATTGGTGCGAGAGAAAGAATGTCGTTCAATGGTCTCTATATTTCTAAACTAATGGTTACAAAATGGTTGAAAGATTCAAGATACCAAAAATAAAGGCAGAAAATATAAAGACGGAAAATATAAAGTAAATACTTAAAATATAAACGGAGCTTTGTTGGGATTGGATCTCATCAATTAATAACACATGCATTCTTCTAACCAATTAAACACAAATCAATCATTTGTTCGATATCCTTATGTATCACCTACAACAGAGGTTATGTCTAACACAATATCGAGAGAACAATCGTATTGTCTCATTGGTGATGTCTCACGCAACATAATAACACATAACATTAAGAACTGATACTCAAGCAAATGTTACGCATAAGTATATGTCTAGAGTCTAGAACCTAACAGATAATCATCCTAGATCCAGATCTGAAGAGTATATTTCTATAACGGTTCAAATAAAAGATAAACATGTAAACAAAGATGACATACATATCAACTTCATGATTGATTCACATAAAACGTCATGATTAGAATACGTACATACGTTTAACCCTTTTACATGCATTCAACTAATTTGCCAAATGTATGTGAACATAGTTCTTCATCTCTATTATCACGTTTCCTTACAATATCGTGTTGATCATACTCATACTACTAATAAACACAATAAAATAGAAGATACAAGTGAATATCAACTTACAACACTATGTCAAAAGTTTACTCATTGATAGATGAATATCTAAGATCTAATATTTGAAAAAGGTTTTGTCAAAATCCACAAATAAAAAATCAAAGACAACATCAATATTAAATCAAAACTAGTTCACAGTGCATAGATTAGATGAAACACATAACGTATCAAAAGATTACATCCAAACCCATCAAAAGATCAAAGCTCTTACCTTCTCCCTCTTAGGGTTTGTGTTTCTCTCTCTAGAATATGCTTGGAATGAACAGAGGTAAAGTTCTATTATGAAAATTACAAGTTATAAAAAGTTGTTTTCTAAAAAGAAAGAAAAGTACATATATATATATTAAAACAAAAATATGTCCTGTTCGCCTAACGAACACCCTATTCACCCAGCGAAGATCATTTTTGGGCACTTCAAGTGCCTCGGAAACAATTAAACCGTCCTTGGAAAATATATGAGTTTGCAATGCGAACACTTCTTCGCACAGTGAACCTCTTCACTACAAATTCGCCCAGCGAACTTTGGGTCCTTTTTCTACTGCCTCTAATTTGAGTTGGTTTGCTAGGGTTTCGCCAGAACCTCACACAACCAACATCCATTTCCACCTTGTTGGTGTTCGCACAACGAACATACTGATTATTCTTTATTTCTTTGGCTTCCTTGTCTAATCCTTTGTGTCTTAATCATTGATTTTTATACCTATATTCTGCATAATAACACACACATCAAACAATTCAAAGGCATTTGCAATATAATTGAAGAATCACACAAGAACAAGAAATAAATCTATTAAAACATGAGAATTGAGATGAAAAATGGCAAAAAAAATGGTTCAATTTAAGTCAAAATTTGCACTTAACATTGTGTAACGACTATATTGTGCCATGGTCAAAGTAAATTGCTTCATGATTTTTCTACGAGATTCCTTTGTTATAAGCTCACTTCAATCACATGTTGGTGATTTTAGTATCATCCATGTATTTTAGTAGTAATGTGATTTCCTGTAGGCCGATGCAGTTATACGTTAATCTTGGAAACGAGTTAGGGTAGTGCGGAGTGCATGCTCGTCGAGCCAACGTACAATTGAATGCGAATAATTGAAGAGGGGTTCCAAGGGGCGGAGCCCCTGGCGGGGTGCGGGGCAGCGCCCCGCTGGGGTTCCAAGGGGCGAAGCCCCTGGCAATATGCCAAAAAAGACCTTTAGCAGCGCTTTAAAGCGCTGCCAAAATTGGCGCTGCTAAAGGTAAAGACAGCGCTTTTTTTTTTATGGAAAAAGCGCTGCTAAAGGCTCCCTTCAGCAGCACTTTTAGCAGCGCTTTTATAGCCCTTTAGCAGCGCTTTCATAAGCGCTGCATATTCCCCCCAACCATCCCCCCCCTTTAGCAGCACTTTCACAAAGCGTTGTCTTAGAGCCCACCTTTAGCAGCGCTTTTACAAAGTGCTGCCATAGCCCCCCCTTTAGCAGCGCTTTTTAGAAGCGCTGTCGTAGACCCCCCCCCCCCCCTTTCCAAACCTATAGCAACGCTTTTGTAGCGCAATGTTTGTGACCTTTAGCAGCGTTTTTTTTGTAAAAGCGCTGTCTAATGTCCCAGATTTAAATTTTTTTTTATTATAAATATTCACCCTGTTTTGTATATTTACCAACAACCTGCTTATATTACACAAACCTGCTTATAATTCAGGCCTTTATTTCAACACTTTGGCCTTATATATACAATTCAAAACTTTGGCCTTAAATATACAATTCAAAACTTTGGCCTTATATATACAATTCAAAACTTTTGATACATTGTAACTCATCACTTTGTTCATAAACATTTTAATACATATAAACCTGCTTAAATATGTTACAACAAAATTCGATCCTCAGAATTACAACATCACAAATACATTTAATTTACATATAATTACAATTCTTCCAATCCGATAACTTTATACAATTCTCAACCCAAGAATAAATTGACACCATTCCTCTTTAATTTCTTCCAATTTTGCTTTCGTGTAAGTAGCGCACTTGAATTCATCAAAATACTACATAATATAACAGAACATGCAAGATTTAATTTTAAAACTAATTACTCAGATGAAGTATCGGATAATTATCAAAATGAATCATATAACTTATATAATGAATTGATCCATACCATGACTGGAATCTCAAGTTGACCAGAAAGAATAATTTCCTTCATAAAGCACAATACAAAATATCCACAGTCAATACCATTGCGCTGCCGAGGATACTGTAAATGGAAAAAACAAACGAATATTTATCAGGATATATAGTTTAAATAGTTTTATCAAGTAGAACCACTATAACAGTCAAACATGCGAAAATATACCTCCACTCTGATCCAGTTGATGTTGTTAGCCTTGCTTTTTGGCACCGTTGCATCTCTTTGTGCTCTGAATATTTGTATAACTCTAACATAATATAAACGCATATTTAGAACAATGTCACATAATAAATAAAGATATATAATTAAAGACAACAATATATCTTATCACTTACGTATCAACCATGTTCCTCAGATTTTCATATTTTGTTGTATCGCCATCCAATAAATCTATATAATACACTATTTCTTTCCTCGGATTAATCGCGACCAACAACCAATGTCCACCATAAAATAAGACAACAGTTTAGACGGAAATGTTATATAGAAAGGGAAAAATCGAACAATTATAATAAATGAATTTAGAATAAAATCTAACCCATGGCCAGTATTATATGGCAACAAGAATAACTTCTCCGTAGTCGTGCGTATAAATCTCTGCACTGTGTACTCTTTAACTGTATATGGTGTCTGGTCTATTATCCGTGAGTTGACACAACTAGCAGATAAGAATACGAATACTGAAGTCAATTCATTCGGGACCAACAACTTGTCATACAAGAACCTAAAAAAACATAATCAACATTAGAATATTCAGTTAAACGAGAAAATTTTAAAATGTTCAATTATTTAATTAAAATGGATCGAAGTACCTGATGTATGAATGCATAACACCGACGCCCAATTCAGAATGGTTGAAAACCTGATCAAAATCCTCCTTAGCAATTGTTTCGGGATATTCAAAACCGAAAATACCTGCGTCCATATGTATTTGACGAATGCCACCCTCAGGCACATCTGATGTTCCCACATATGTTTCAAGGCACATCCTAAATCGAGGAACAAATGCTTTTCTGGGCACCTTGGAAGTTTCAGGCATCTTACCCTTGCTGACTTGTTGTGACTGCTGATCATGAACCTAAAAGTCATATATAAGTTCAGTAATTAATGTATAACAAGATAATCATGTAACTGTAGTAGTACCTGTTTCTTTGATGCAGCTGAATTGGTATCCCGCACAATAATTCTATCATCTTTTGATTTGGATTTTGTAGGAGTCTAAGATCATCATGTAAATAAGAAAATGTAAATGTAAGAATAACTTTCATGTATGGATCATAAAACATTTGAGTATTAAAAGGTTCAACCTACCTCATCATCTATGCAAATGAGATTTTCCGGCCATGCCACATACGCTCCTATTGCGTCTCCCACCACTGTTGCGCCTGAAATATCATCTGGTATAGGCAACAACGCACCCCCCTCTAATGCAATATCAATAGATACTTTCAAAAATCCAGAAGGGAGCGGTTTATGGTGAAGTAAGTCTCCCAGAAAGTTATGCACCTTTCCCTTGCCAACCATTCGATGAGTAGGTGACGATAAATATAGCCGGTAAAGTGAAATGCCCTAAACAAATAATGATCAGTTAATGTGTCAATTAAATAAATTGTGCTAAATTAATTTCAATGTAATATATACAATTACCTCTGGAAGCTTCTGCGGATAACCGATACTATCTTTGTCACTAGTAGCTTTACCCTCTGGAGCGCGTCTTTCTGACATTTATCTCTCCTTATCTTTCTGTAATTCACGGATTTGCGCTTTCAATTCCTCCAAAGTATCCATCACTTCTTTATTGGTTGGATTTTTTTTCTTTGGCTGCTTATACAGTTTGGATGGAGTGACACCAAATCCCTTACCCCTCACACGCCCAAAATACTCAGGAATATTAAGCACCCGGCTCAGTAAGCTCCTGCAATCATCGTCCTCAGTGGGAGTTATGGTCTGGGATAGAGTCTCCTTAAATATAGATAAAAACATATATAAATATATTATACACTTTTGATCAGTTACTGACAAAGATAACGTTGTACTTATACATTGTTCAAAGACTTGTTGAACTTCTTCCTGAACGACTTCATCTCGTCCCACACGGGCAGCCTTCCATACAACATGGTCTGAAAGAAATGTCGCATCACTCTTCTCCTCTTCCAACTACGCATTAAGACGGATAATAAAGCATTATATCCTATTATATATACTTACTATTTTTTGTAAATATATCATATTAAAGCATTTATATGTACTTACTATTTTTTGTTCTAATCGTGCATATCCCAAACGACCCTTTTTGTATGGATATGCGGGATTTGATGCCCGTTGACGATTTACGCCACTAACAACCTGAAAAAACAAGTTTATCAGAACTCTTGTGGAAGAAGTATATATACTATACATAGTTCATGATAAGTTGTACTTACTTCAAATTCTTTTGTTCTTCGCTTTGCAACAAACATCTCCCATTCTTCCTCCGAAATCAAATCCGCGTACTTCATTGGACGCTCCGAGTCAACAAAGTTTCCTTCAGAATCTTTTAGAAACTTGTTTGTTAAAAACGCTCTAAATCCCCTCAAGCGTTTTCCGGCCAATTGAATACAATATTTTCTCCTACGATCTTCAATATTAAAAGATCTCTGCAAACAAACACACATACATATAACATGTTAGTATAATTAATTTAAAGACGTAACTGTCAACATAATTAAAAATAATCAAATATCATACCTGAATCTCGGTCCAAATCTTATCTTTAGCCGGTTGTAATGAAACAATTCTCCAATTATCGCAAGTAATCGGAACTTGCGAATGTACAAGTGCTCCGATGTAACTTGTTAGCAACGCACCGTTAGGCTCAACTAACTGATCTCTTTCATTCCAATGGACATCATACTTTACTCCTTTATCTCTCGCACGAATGATTTTTTTCATAATTGTTATGCCTCTTTTAATATCGCCTCCACGTCTTTTGTTGTTTGTTTTCCATCATGTGATGTTTCCTCGTTGCTGGCCATAATATATATACCTGTAATTCAGAAAAACCAAAGTATCAAATGAATGACATGCAAATATGTAAATAACAAATATATACATAAGAAATGTGTAAATAAGAAAAACATGGTATAAATAAGAAATAATTTGTTACAAGTACCTTTAATATCTCTTTCTTTTTTTCGTTTTAACAGGGTTTACTTGTCTCTTAACAACACAGACAGATGGATTGATCCAAATTCCCTCGTTATGATCATTTTTAATATATGATTCGTCCGCTCTAATATTCTCATCTGGATCATCTATAATATAAGATTCATTCTCAACATCAACATCCCCCTTTTCTCCAATGTTATCATCGATTACTTTGTTGGAAAAAAGAACTATAGACCATTTCGTACTTGTCGGATCAGTGACATAGAACACTTGTTTAGCTTGCGTGGCTAGAATAAAAGGCTCATCTTTGTACCCCACCTTATTAAGATCCACTTTCAAAAAACCTGATTTATCCATTTGTATGCCACTATTATTTTCAACCCACTTGCATCCAAAGATAGGAATCTGAAACTTCTCATAATCAAACACCCAAATGCGCTCGATAACCCCATAATACGAGGAAATATGCATTGCTTCGGCAAGCACGGTGACACCACTATTTTGCATTGTACTTTTATCATCTTGTTCCTTGGTATAAAATGTGTATCCATTAATTGCGTATGCGCTATAAGAAAACACATGCAAACTTGGACCATATGCTAAACATCTCAACCTTTCTGTTATTGAAGCGGGATCAGAATAAAACTTTGAAAAAATATACTCCTTGAACCATGTTATAAAACTTCGATTGTGCTCACGTACTATCCAATTTTCATTTCTATTCAGATTTAAACCTCGGAGAACGTCCTTGTGCATTTCAACATACGACTCAACCTCAATGTCATTGTGCAGAACATACAAATGCACTTGCTCCCGTTCATCCCTTGAAACTGCCACAACTTTATTTCTAATTAACTGTTTACCTACTATTTTTTCAACAACATGAGATTTTGGGAGGCCAATGGATTGAACGTTGGACAAATATTCAGTACAAAACTCAATAGCTTCTTCAACAATGTATCGTTCAACAATACATCCCTCTGGTCGACTTCGGTTTTTCACATACCATTTCAATATTTTCATATAACGTTCAACAGGGTACATCCATCTCATATAGGCAGGTCCACACAGTTGTGTCTCTTTCACAAGATGAACAACTAGATGTACCATTATGTCAAAAAATGATGGAGAAAAATACATTTCAAGCTCGCACAAAGTAATAACTATTTCTCTTTGCAATGTTGGTAAGATCGCAAGATCTATCACCTTACTACAGATTGACCTAAAGAAAAAACACAATTTAGTTATTGCGCCTCTCACTTTTTCTGGCAAAATAGAACGTATACCTATTGGTAGAAAGTGTTCCATTATAACATGGCAATCATGTGTCTTTAAACTCTTTAACTTGAGGTCTTTCATAGAAACAAGTCTTCTGATATCTGAAGAGTATCCTTTTGGAACTTTAACTTCACTCAGAAACTTACACAGTATCTTTTTCTCCTTTCTAGATAAAGTATAAGCAGCAGGTGGTAGATATGTGTGATTTCCTTTCTTCAAGGGTCCTAATTCATTTCTTATTCCCATTGCTACCAAGTTCTTTCTTGCTTTAAGGTCATCCTTAGACTTTCCTTGTATATTGAGTAACGTACCAATAACACTTTCAAATACATTTTTTTCAATATGCATAACATCAAGAAAATGTCTTACATACAACGACTTCCAATACGGCAACTCAAACAAAATTGACCTCTTCTTCCACCCACGTGTGACAAGCGTATGAGTAAAAGGCTTGCCAAACTTAGTACTCACATCTTTCACCTTTTCAAAAAAAAATTCGCCGGTCAATGTAGGTGGAGCTTTACGTTGTTCTGAATTTCCATTGAATGCTTCTCTCCACCCACGGTAGTGATGACTAGAATTTAAGAATCTACGATGACCAAGAAAGACATTCTTCTGACCAAATTCCAACCGCGTCCAATATGTATTTTCTTCACAGATAGGACACGCACATTGACCTTTAATGCTATACCCCGATAGATTTCCGTATGCTGGGAAATCATTAATTGTGCCAAACAACATCGCCCTCAAATTGAAACTTTCTTTCCTATATCTATCATAAACCTCCACACCGTTCTCCTACAAACTCTTTAAGTCTTCGATTAGAGGTGTCAGGTATACGTCTATGTCATTCCCTGGTTGTTTAGGGCCAGAAATTAACATAGATAACATCATGTACTTACGCTTCATACATAGCCATGGAGGTAGGTTATAAATCATAATAATTACAGGCCATGTGGAATGTGAGATACTCTGCAGACCATGCGGATTCATTCCATCAGTCGATAATGCCAAGCGAAGGTTTCTAGCTTCTTCTCCAAAATCAGGATAATCATTATCAATTTTTATCCACTGTGGTGAATCTGCCGGATGTCGATACTTCCCATCTACAATTTTATCATCTGCATGCCAAGTCAGGTGTTTTGCATCTGTTTCACTATGAAACATGCGTCTGAATCTCGGAATTATAGGAAAATACCATAATACTTTTGCTGGTGACAATTTTTTCTTATACCGAGATACACCGCATTTAGGACACTCGTTTAATGATGCATATTCATTTCGAAACAAAATGCAATCATTTGGACAAGCATTTATCTTATCATAGCTCATGCCAATAGAGCATAACATTTTTTTAGCTTCATAGGTTCGATTGGGAAGAACATTATCCTCCGGAAGCATCTCTTGAAGTAGGGCTAACAACTTTGTGAAACTTTTATCTGACCATCTATTACCCGCCTTTAAATTGTACAATTTTAATACGGCGGACAATCTTGTGAAAGTAGTGCAACCTTTATACAATGATTTCTCTGCATCGCTTTCCAACCTCTCAAACATCTTGGGACAATCTTGAAGATCTTCTTCAAGTGCTTCTGCAATCTCTTCGACTCGATCACAATCATATGTATCCCTGCCATTGTCCTTTGAAGCACATGTCGTATTATTCTGGGGTTCAACATTCTCGTTACTTATATCACCATGTAATGTCCAACATGTGTAACTTCGATCAATTCCATGTCTCATTAAATGAGATTCCAACTGAACGACGTCAACTCGAAGCCCATAACAACATCCTAAGCAAGGACATGTGATCCTACTGGGGTCTTTGGCGTGTTCAACATCGAACTTAACGAACTTCGATACCCCATTCTCGTACTCTTTTGACAATCGATTACCATACATCCATTTTTTATCCATACTAATTGAGTAATCTACACTAAACTATGAAAGTTAAACAAAACAGAGAATACCTGTAAAGAAATCACTAACTTTTAAGAATGCTACACAGTAGGATGCTTGGAAATGATCACAACTTTGGTCTTCATAGGTAACCCCTATAGCAGACAAAATATAAATTTTATTAAAACCATATTAATAATTAACCAAAACAAAAATACTAGATAATCCACCAAAACAAATCATATTAAAAATACTAGATAATCCTTAAACCAAAATGACACCCTTACTAAACATTGAGAAATCCTAAGTAAACATATAAAACCATAATAACATATCATATAAACATTGAGAAATCCATAATAACATATCAACATATAAAACCATCAACATATAAAACCATAATAACATATAAAACCATATTCATGTTGGCTACTCTCTTAAAAAATACGAATTTTCAAACTATTAAAAAAAATGCTCTATCAAGTTACATTAATATTTTTAGCCATCATTATCTAATATTTTTGTTATATTCAAATTAGAAGAAAACTCATTTGTATGAGTGGTGCTAGATGAATTATCCATCTAAGTTCAAAATAGCAACAAAATAAAAACAACATCAATCTCAATCCCAAAATAACAATAGAAAAACAATAACACATAAAATATTTTGAGTTTAGGCTTTTAGCAACAACAACAACAAAAACAATAGTATACGTAACATATCTACACAAACCCAACAACATTAGTGTTAACATCATATCAAATATCATACTTGAACTCAAATTTACTTGCATGTTCTCAAACCTTCAATGCAAAACAACACTAAAAACCTTCACTAAACCTTCAATAACTCAATAAAAACAACAACAGCAACAATAATATTAAACCTTCAATGCCTCAATAACAACAAACCTTCGCATTGCAACAAATATATCAAACCTTCAATATCTCAATAACACAAAACTTTTAATATCTCAATAACAACAAAGAGACAATAACACATAAATGCTTAACTCAACAAACCTTTAAAGAATTTGATCAATACATATAACCACTATAACTCAGCAATGCCATATACATATACCTTCAATATCTTAATAACAACAAAGAGACAATAACACAAAACCTTCAATATCTCAATAACACAAAACCATCTATATCATCAGAACAGAAAAACCATCTATATCTTCAAATACCAACAATGGTGAAAAGATAAATAAACAAGAAAACCATAGTAAAACTTCACATACCGTAACAATGGTGGAAATGCAATGCAGACGGACGGATGCACTCGAAAACAGACGGTGAATGGCGGCGCAATCCAACGGAAGAGGGCGACGGTCGGACGGAGGATGACGGCAACAAAATGTTTGAATAGGGCAAGTTCATTCGCCAGAGGAGAAAGAAAGAAGAAAAGAAATGTACGCGACTGTTATGTTTCTTTCTAAATTCTGGAGGGTATTTTAAAATTATAATACTAATACCTATAGCAACGCTTTTAAAAGGCCTTTAGCAGCGCTTTAAAAAGCGCTTTCATAGGGTGCCTTAGCAATGCCATATAGCAGCGCTTTATAGAAAAAGCGCTTTCTAAGGGTCCCCCTTTAGCAACGCTTTTTAAAAGCGCTTTCATAGGGTCCCCCTTTAGCAACGCTTTTTAAAAGCGCTTTCTTAGGGTACCCCTTTAGCAGCGCTTTTTAAAAAGCGCTTTCTTAGGGTCCCCCTTTAACAACGCTTTTTTAAAAGCGCTGTCTTTGGTAGGCAATTTTTTTCTTTTTTTTACTCACCCTTTAGGAGCGCTTTTATAAAAAGCGTTGTCTTTGTATGCGCTGCTAAAACTCATTTCTGGCGTAGTGTGGCGGGGTGCGGGGCAGCGTCCCGTGGGGTTCCAAGGGGCAGAGCCCCTGGCTGGGGTCCCGTTCAGGAGCCCCTGAAAGTTTTCTGTTAAGTTTTGAACCCGTTCGAAATTAAATTTGAAAAGATGAACCCGTTCAAAAATTTTGAACATATGTCCCTTTTCGTTTTCTGTTAATTAATCTCCTATATAAGGAGTCATTTGACCTCAGTTTTAAACACTGAACAAAATTCATATTCTCTCTACATTCTTGATCTGTTTTCTATTGCCAGAAACAGATTGTTCTTCAAAGAATTATCCCCATAAAGATTTCGTGAACCCAGACAAATAATAGGGTCGAAATACTTTGTTCGGAAAGTGTACGAACACGATTCCTCGAAGATATCCAAGTGTTGTGAATAGGATACCGTTAAACAAAGTATACACGGTTTCTTATCAAGAAACACACAAGGGTTAGGGTTAATAAAGAAAAAAAAACAACAAGGAACAACAAGGATTGGTTATTAAACTGCTATTCTTTCCTTTATCTTAGAACAAGATTACAAGTATACAAGAATAACAAAAATAACCTCTCTCCCTTGAAATTAGGATTTTATCTTCATATTTTTCCTTATTCTCAAGATTGAGAAACTAGCATCCTATTTATAATAAAATAGCACACTAACCTAATGGGCTTTTTAACAATTACCCATTACAAGCTAACTTAAGGTACAAGCTAACTTAAACAATTGGGCTTACAAGCAAGACCCAATTCAACATGCTAACAACCCTAGCAATATTTACTCATGCTAACAACCTTAGCAATATTTACTCATGCTAACAACCTTAGCAATATTTACTCATGCTTAACAACCTTAGCAATATTTACTCATGCTAACAACCTTAGCAATATTTACTCATGCATGTTAGAACAAACTTCGACTACAACACGCATTACTTGCAAACAGACTTCGACCACACTAGAGTTCGATCCAATGTCTCACAAATCTCCACCTTGGATCTAACTCTATAACATCAAGAAACTAGCTTTCTTCATGCAGCTTTATTAACTGCATACAGTGGAAAAACTTGCAACTGCGTAATGTTTTGGTGATCATATCAGCAGCATTATGATTTGTCGAAACCTTCAGCACTTGGACTTCTCCACGCTCGATTACCCCTCTGATGAAATGCAGCCTCACATCAATGTGCTTGGTTCGCTCATGATAGGCTGAATTCTTCGACAGGTGTATTGCACTTTGACTATCACATTTAACAGTGATAACTCGACCTTGAAGTTTTAGCTCCTTTGCAAAACCTTCAAGCCAGAATGCTTCCTTCACAGCTTCAGTTAGGGCAATATACTCTGCTTCAGTGGTTGATAAGGCAACGACCTTCTGAAGTGTTGCTTTCCAACTGATTGTTGTCCCAAACATAGTGATCACATATCCAGAGATAGATTTTCTGGAATCCATACAACCTGCATAATCAGAGTCGACATATCCTTCGATTGCTACTTTACTATCTTCACCCACGACTCTACCATAAATTAGGACTCTATTCAGAGACCCATTTATGTACCTTAAAATCCACTTACAGCTGACTAACCTGCCTCCAACAGGTTTCTTGATCAGTTCCCAGGTGTTGTTATCATGAAGAGATTTCATCTCATCATCCATGGTCTTCAGCCATTCAGTCTTCTTTCGACTACTCATAACTTCCTTATAGTCTCTAGGTTCTTCATCTAGAACCTCACTAGCAGAGATTAAGGCGTAAGCTATAAGATCTGCATACCCAAGTCTCTGAGGTGGCTTGATGACTCTCCTTGACCTGTCTCTTGCTAGCAGGTAGTCATTATCAGTCTCCTCATCTTCGACAACATCTTCTGCATCTTCTTCGACTTCATCTGGGTAAAGCAATTCAGCATCGACATGCTCCACCTCAACAGGAATCTCTTCCTGTTCCAGCTCTTCGTCAGCATCATCAGTTTTCTTAAAATCCATCTCTGCTTCATTGAAAACTACATCTTGACTGGTGATACACCTCCTATGACCTGGCTCTAGGCACCATAGCCTATAAGCTTTGACTCCTTCAGGGTATCCCATGAACATACACTTCAGAGCTCTAGGTTCGACCTTGTCTTGCCTAATATGAGCATAGGCCACACAGCCAAATACTCTCAGTCTGTCGAGACTAGGTGGATGTCCCGACCAAACTTCTTCAGGTGTCTTCATTCCCAAGGCAGTCGAGGGACATCTATTTATCAGGTAAGCTGCTGTCGAAACAGCTTCCGCCCAAAACACCTTCTTCAATACAGCACTAACCAACATGCATCTAACCCTTTCAAGGATTGTTCGATTGAATCTCTCAGCTAAGCCATTTTGTTGAGGAGTACCTGCTACAGTCTTATGCCTTGCAATCCCAGACCCAACACAGTAACTGTCGAAAGCTTCGTTGCAGAATTCAAGGCCATTGTCGGTTCTCAACCTCTTAACCTTTCTGCCAGTCTGAGTTTCGACTAGAATCTTCCAACTTTTGAAATTCTCAAAAGTTTCATCCTTCGTCTTCTGAATGAATACCCATAGTTTTCTGGAATAGTCATCAACGATGGATAGAAAATACCTTGCACCTGAGTGTGAAGGATTCCTTGCAGGCCCCCAAAGATCAGCATGAATGTAATCCAGGGATCCATGTGTTCTTTGCTTGCCTTTGTTAAACTTCGCCCTACAGGATTTACCAAATACACAAGATTCACAAAATTCCAACTTTTCGACTTTGTCACCTCCTAGCAGGTTCTGCTTCCCCAATTCGACCAAGCCTCTTTCGCTGACATGGCCCAATCTCATGTGCCATAATTCTGTCTTCGATATAGATTTCGTGGATGCAACATTTGTCGAACCACTTACAACCTCAGCCTCAAGGGTATACAAGCCTTGTTTCTTCACGCCTCTCAAGACTTCCTTCGACCCCTTCATGACTCTTAGGATACTTTTCTCTCCTTGAAAAACATATCCTTTTTTCTGTCGAATTCACCAAGAGAAATCAAATTTCTCTTCAAGTCAGGTACGTACCTGACTTCAGTCAATAACCTTATTGACTCATCATGGAGCTTGAATCTCACAGATCCAATACCTGCAATTTTGCAAGATTTGTTGTTTCCTAACAGCACATATCCACCATCTTGATCACATAGCTCCTCGAACAATTCTCTGTTTAGAGTCATGTGCCAAGTGCAACCTGAATCCATAATCCACTCTTTCCTCGAGTCGCCACTTGAAACCACAAGAACATCAGATGAGTCGAAGTCATCTTGAACAATGGCTGCATTGCCATTACCTCCATGATCTTTCAGGCGTTCAGGGCACAGCTTTCTTATGTGACCCTCCTTCTTACAGTGGTAACATCGAATACTAGATGTTTCGCCACTATAAGACTTCTGTTGACTTTTACCTTTTTTCTTGTCGAACTTACCATCCTTTCGCAAGAATTTTCCCTTAACGGCCAAACCTTCGCCCATCTTCGAAGGTTTATGCTCCTTTCGTTCGTTCAAGTCCTTAGAATACAAGGCTGATTGAACTTCTTCAAAGGTCAGGGACTCCCTTCCATACAAGAGAGTTTCTTTGAAGTGAGCATGTGTTCTGGGCAAAGCACACAGCAGCAATAGTGCTTGATCTTCATCATCGATCTTCACATCAATATTTTCAAGATCAAGAATCAGCTTGTTGAACATATCCAACTGCTCAGCCAACACTTTGTCTTCACTCATCTTGAATGAATATAAAGCTTGCTTCAGGTATAGTCGATTCACCAGAGATTTGGTCATGTACAAACTTTCAAGTTTCACCCATAATCCCGATGCTGTAGTCTCCTTTGATACCTGTCGAAGAACCTTATCACCAAGGCTCAATAATATTGCGTTGTGGGCTTTCTTGATCATGCCCGTCTTTTCTTTTGCCGTTAACGCAGGGTCCATGGCTGCCTCACCCTTCAATGCTTCCAAACAACCCTGTTGAACCAATAGGGCTTTCATCTTCAAGCGCCACAGACCGAAGTCGTTCACTCCGGTGAACTTTTCAATCTCATACTTTGTTGAAGGCATCTTCTCCACGCTCACCGCACCAATTTGTTGGGAATAGGATACCGTTAAACAAAGTCTACACGGTTTCTTATCAAGAAACACACAAGGGTTAGGGTTAATAAAAAAAAAACAAGGAACAACAAGGATTGGTTATTAAACTGTTATTCTTTCCTTTCTCTTAGAACAAGATTACAAGTATACAAGAATAACAAAAATAACCTCTCTCCCTTGAAATTAGGATTTTATCTTCATATTTTTCCTTATTCTCAAGATTGAGAAACTAGCATCCTATTTATAATAAAATAGCACACTAACCTAATGGGCTTTTTAACAATTACCCATTACAAGCTAATTTAGGGTACAAGCTAACTTAAACAATTGGGCTTACAAGCAAGACCCAATTCAACATGCTAACAACCCTAGCAATATTTACTCATGCATGTTAGAACAAACTTCGACTACAACATGCATTACTTGCGAACAGACTTCGACCAAACTAGAGTTTGATCCAATGTCTCACACCAAGATTATCACACCGAAATTTCCAACATCACACCACTACTATATAAATCGTGTAGCGATTGGCCTATACCTATTTTATCTTCTTCTCTTGTTCTTCATGCACATTTTATTCTGTTGGTTCTTTTCCCTTTCTCGAGGGAGTTTTATTATCTCTTATTTATTACTAAAACAACTTTAAATTGGTGGTTTGTCTATCATCTTTCACTTGTTTAACGTCCTGAGCGTGACGGTGAACTTGTTCAAGTGGCGTGTAGAGTAATCAACTTAATTATTCCCACATGTTCTATTTTACGGTAGTGTTTGAGCCTCTGAACATTGACCTTAAATGTCCAACCATATCTTCTTTATTTTCTAGCTATTTAGCCCCCACTTGAAAAAACTTTGCAATTTTGACAAGTCTGATCATCTGGAGTTCAACTTTCAAGGGAAAAACTTCAATTTGAAATTAAACAACAAAACACATTGCTCATATTGCCCTCCTTGAAACTATTGCTTTTGAATCTTTAGATTATGCCATTTTTTTTGTTTTAGCTATGTAAATTTTAGAATTCTCAAAGGAAAATAAATTCATTCAGCTCATAAAGTTGAAGAATTAAAGTCTTTCCTACTTTTGCAAAATCAAAATTGAGAGAATTCAATGCTCATAAAGATTTTTACTCAAGCTCAAGGAATATGTGACAAGATTTACCATAAATAACTTGATAAGGAGACTTATCTAATGGAATTTTAAAAGTTGTGTGATATTCCCGTAGAACACCATCCAAATTGATTGTTAAATCTTTCCGGACCGACTTGATTTGCATGCTCGAAGTTTCTAATTGACTGCTTGTCTGGTGGTGATAATGTGGAGAGACTTTATGATTGATGTGGTACATTTTTCAGCAATTCCACCATCTTGTGTTGAGAAAATATGTACCTTTGTCTTTGATTAAAGCTCTAGGTACCCCTAAAACATAGGAATATATTTTTCTTTTAGAAATCTATTATTGTTTTTGCATCATTCATGTGAGAGACACTTGTTTCTACCCATTTAAAGACATATTCAATTGCTACCAACATATAATTCTTGTTATTTGGGAGTGGGAATGGTTCCACAAAGTCTATCCCATTCATGTGAGATATTTCATTCTTCTTAGATATGTTTCAGTGTGCTGTAGAGATCACACCTTTGAACATGTGCAAATGTATCTTTGAATAGTGATGTCCAAAACAACCCTAACTGCAATATCTTGGTAGTTATTTTGTCTCTACTAAAAAGGCCTTGATAGCTCGAGTCATGGGAATGACACAACTACTTAGGTTGCTCTTCTTTTGGTACACGCCTTCTTATTAACCAATCAACACATCTTTTGTATATGAATGGGTAGTCCCACGCATAAAATTTTTAAACGTAAAGAAACTTTTTCCTTTGTTGATAAGAAAAATCATGTGATATAACTCCATTAACCATATAGTTTGCAAATTGAGCGAACCAGGTGCGCTCTTAAAAACTAAAATATGCTCATCATCAAAAAGGTCTTGGATTGGCCTATGTTTCTCAGTCTCTTCTATTAGCTCAAGTCTAGAGAGATGATATGGAATAGTGTTTTCAAACCCCCCTATCTCTTATCTCTAGATTCAATTGCTATAAAAATAATATCCACCTAAGAAGTACGGGCTTGGATTCCTTTTTAGAAAATAAACATCTTAAAGCAACATGGTAAGTCTATATAATAAGTTTAGATAATAGATAAGATTGACACTTATGAAAAGAATAAACAACAATCAACCGTTCTTTTTCCTTTGTGGCATAGTTTATGTTGTGAATCGGATACCGTTAAACAAAGTATAAACGAATTCTTATCAAGAAACACACAAGGGTTAGGGTTCATAAAGAAGAAAGCAACAAGGAACAACAAGGATTGGTTATTAAACTGTTATTCTTTCCTTTCTCTTAGAACAAGATTACAAGTATACAAGAATAACAAAATAACCTCTCTCCCTTGAAATTAGGATTTTATCTTCCTATTTTTCCCTTATCTCCAGATTGAGAAACTAGCATCCTATTTATAATAAAATAGCACACTAACCTAATGGGCTTTTTAACAATTACCCATTACAAGCTAACTTAGGGTACAAGCTAACTTAAACAATTGGACTTACAAGCAAGACCCAATTCAACATGCTAACAACCCTAGCAATATTTACTCATGCTAACAACCTTAGCAATATTTACTCATGCTAACAACCTTAGCAATATTTACTCATGCTAACAACCTTAGCAATATTTACTCATGCATGTTAGAACAAACTTCGACTACAACACGCATTACTTGCGAACAGACTTCGACCACACTAGAGTTCGATCCAATGTCTCACAAATCTCCACCTTGGATCTAACTCTATAACATCAAGAAACTAGCTTTCTTCATGCAGATTTATTAACTGCATACAGTGGAAAAACTTGCAACTGGGCAATGTCTTGGTGATCATATCAGCAGCATTATGATCTGTCGAAACTTTCAGCACTTGGACTTCTCCACGCTCGATTACCCCTCTGATGAAATGCAGCCTCACATCAATGTGCTTGGTTCGCTCATGATAGGATGAATTCTTCGACAGATGTATTGCACTTTGACTATCACATTTAACAGTGATAACTCGACCTTGAAGTTTTAGCTCCTTTGCAAAACCTTCAAGCCACACTGCTTCCTTCACAACTTCATTTAGAGCAATATACTCCGCTTCAGTGGTTGATAAGGCAACGACCTTCTGAAGTGTTGCTTTCCAACTGATTGTTGTCCCAAACATAGTGAATACATATCCGGAGATATATTTTCTAGAATCCATACAACCTGCATAATCAGAGTCGACATATCCTTCGATTACTGCTTTACTATCTTCACCCAAGGCTCCACCATAAATTAGGACTCTATTCAGAGACCCATTTATGTACCTTAAAATCCACTTCAATGCTTGCCAGTGAGCCTTTCTAGGATTCACCATGTACCTGCTTACAAGACTTACTGCATATGCTATGTCGGGTCTAGTACAGACCATAGCATACATCAAAGACCAATTTGTCTTCTTTTGATTCCTCATAACTTCCTTATAGTCTCTAGGTTCTTCGTCTAGAACCTCACTTGCAGAGATTAAGGCATAAGCTATAAGATCTGCATACCCAAGTCTCTGAGGTGGCTTAATGACTCTCCTCGACCTGTCTCTTGCTAGCAGGTAGTCATTATCAGTCTCCTCATCTTCGACAACATCTTTTGTGTCTTCTTCGACTTCATCTGGGGTAAGCAATTCAACATCAACATGCTCCACCTCAACAGGAATCTCTCCCTGTTCCAGCTCTTCGTCAGCATCATCAGTTTTCTTGAAAGCCATCTCTGCTTCGTTGAAAACTACATCTCGACTGGTGATACACCTCTTGTGACCTGGCTCTAGGCACCATAGCCTATAAGCTTTGACTCCTTCAGGGTATCCCATGAACATGCACTTCAGAGCTCTAGGTTCGACCTTGTCTTGCCTAATATGAGCATAGGCCACACAGCCAAATACTCTCAGTCTGTCGAGACTAGGTGGATGTCCCGACCAAACTTCTTCAGGTGTCTTCATTCCCAAGGCAGTCGAGGGACATCTATTTATCAGGTAAGCTGCTGTCGAAACAGCTTCCGCCCAAAACACCTTCTTCAATCCAGCACTAACCAACATGCATCTAACCCTTTCAAGGATTGTTCGATTTAATCTCTCAGCTAAGCCATTTTGTTGAGGAGTACCTGCTACAGTCTTATGCCTTGCAATCACAGACCCAACACAGTAACTGTCGAAAGCTTCGTTGCAGAATTCAAGGCCATTGTCGGTTCTCAACCTCTTAACCTTTCTGCCAGTTTGAGTTTCAACTAGAATCTTCCAACTTTTGAAATTCTCAAAAGTTTCATCCTTCGTCTTCTGAATGAATACCCATAGTTTTCTGGAATAGTCATCAACGATGGATAGAAAATACCTTGCACCTGAGTGTGAAGGATTCCTTGCAGGCCCCCAAAGATCAACATGAATGTATTCCAGGGATCCATGTGTTCTTTGCTTGCCTTTGTTAAACTTCGCCCTACAGGATTTACCAAATACACAAGATTCACAAAATTCCAACTTTTCGACTTTGTCACCTCCTAGCAGGTTCTGCTTCCCAAATTCGACCAGGCCTCTTTCGCTGACATGGCCCAATCTCATGTGCCATAATTCTGTCTTCGACATAGATTTCGTGGATGCAACATTTGTCGAACCACTTACAACCTCAGCCTCAAGGGTATACAAGCCTTGTTTCTTCACGCCTCTCAAGACTTCCTTCGACCCCTTCATGACTCTTAGGATACTTTTCTCTCCTTGAAAAACATATCCTTTTCTGTCGAATTCACCAAGAGAAATCAAATTTCTCTTCAAGTCAGGTACGTACCTGACTTCAGTCAATAACCTTATTGACTCATCATGGAGCTTGAATCTCACAGATCCAATACCTGCAATTTTGCAAGATTTGTTGTTTCCTAACAGCACAGATCCACCATCTTGATCACATAGCTCCTCGAACAATTCTCTGTTTAGAGTCATGTGCCAAGTGCAACCTGAATCCATAATCCACTCTTTCCTCGAGTCGCCACTTGAAACCACAAGAACATCAGATGAGTCGAAGTCATCTTGAACAATGGCTGCATTGCCATTACCTCCATGATCTTTCAGGCGTTCAGGGCACAGCTTTCTTATGTGACCCTCCTTCTTACAGTGGTAACATCGAATACTAGATGTTTTGCCACTATAAGACTTCTGTTGACTTTTACCTTTTTTCTTGTCGAACTTACCATCCTTTCGCAAAAATTTTCCCTTAACGGCCAAACCTTCGCCCACCGTTGAAGGTTTATGCTCCTTTCGTTCGTTCAAGTCCTTAGAATACAAGGCTGATTGAACTTCTTCAAAGGTCAGGGACTCCCTTCCATACAAGAGAGTTTCTTTGAAGTGAGCATGTGTTCTGGGCAAAGCACACAGCAGCAATAGTGCTTGATCTTCATCATCGATCTTCACATCAATATTTTCAAGATCAAGAATCAGCTTGTTGAACATATCCAACTGCTCAGCCAACACTTTGTCTTCACTCATCTTGAATGAATATAAAGCTTGCTTCAGGTATAGTCGATTCACCAGAGATTTGGTCATGTACAAACTTTCAAGTTTCACCCATAATCCCGATGCTGTAGTCTCCTTTGATACCTGTCGAAGAACCTTATCACCAAGGCTCAATAATATTACGCTGTGGGCTTTCTCGATCATGCCCGTCTTTTCTTTTGCCGTTAACGCAACGTCCATGGCTGCCTCACCCTTCAACGCTTCCAAACAACCCTGCTGAACCAATAGGGCTTTCATCTTCAAGCGCCACAGACCAAAGTCGTTCACTCCGGTGAACTTTTCAATCTCATACTTTGTTGAAGGCATCTTCTCCACGCTCACCGCACCAATTTGTTGTGAATCGGATACCGTTAAACAAAGTATAAACGGTTTCTTAATAATCAAGAAACTCATAAGGGTTAGGGTTCATAAAGAAGAAAGCAACAAGGAACAACAAGGATTGGTTTTTAAACTATTATTCTTTCCTTTCTCTTAGAACAAGATTACAAGTATACAAGAATAACAAAATAACCTCTCTCCCTTGAAATTAGGATTTTATCTTCCTATTTTTCCCTTATCTCCAGATTGAGAAACTAGCATCCTATTTATAATAAAATAGCACACTAACCTAATGGGCTTTTTAACAATTACCCATTACAAGCTAACTTAGGGTACAAGCTAACTTAAACAATTGGACTTACAAGCAAGACCCAATTCAACATGCTAACAACCCTAGCAATATTTACTCATGCTAACAACCTTAGCAATATTTACTCATGCTAACAACCTTAGCAATATTTACTCATGCTAACAACCTTAGCAATATTTACTCATGCTAACAACCTTAGCAATATTTACTCATGCATGTTAGAACAAACTTCGACTACAACACGCATTACTTGCGAACAGACTTCGACCACACTAGAGTTCGATCCAATGTCTCACAAATCTCCACCTTGGATCTAACTCTATAACATCAAGAAACTAGCTTTCTTTATGCAGATTTATTAACTGCATACAGTGGAAAAACTTGCAACTGGGCAATGTCTTGGTGATCATATCAGCAGCATTATGATCTGTCGAAACTTTCAGCACTTGGACTTCTCCACGCTCGATTACCCCTCTGATGAAATGCAGCCTCACATCAATGTGCTTGGTTCGCTCATGATAGGATGAATTCTTCGACAGATGTATTGCACTTTGACTATCACATTTAACAGTGATAACTCGACCTTGAAGTTTTAGCTCCTTTGCAAAACCTTCAAGCCACACTGCTTCCTTCACAACTTCATTTAGAGCAATATACTCCGCTTCAATGGTTGATAAGGCAACGACCTTCTGAAGTGTTGCTTTCCAACTGATTGTTGTCCCAAACATAGTGAACACATATCCGGAGATAGATTTTCTAGAATCCATACAACCTGCATAATCAGAGTCGACATATCCTTCGATTACTGCTTTACTATCTTCACCCAAGGCTCCACCATAAATTAGGACTCTATTCAGAGACCCATTTATGTACCTTAAAATCCACTTCAATGCTTGCCAGTGAGCCTTTCTAGGATTCACCATGTACCTGCTTACAAGACTTACTGCATATGCTATGTCGGGTCTAGTACAGACCATAGCATACATCAAAGACCAATTTGTCTTCTTTTGATTCCTCATAACTTCCTTATAGTCTCTAGGTTCTTCGTCTAGAACCTCACTTGCAGAGATTAAGGCATAAGCTATAAGATCTGCATACCCAAGTCTCTGAGGTGGCTTAATGACTCTCCTCGACCTGTCTCTTGCTAGCAGGTAGTCATTATCAGTCTCCTCATCTTCGACAACATCTTCTGTGTCTTCTTCGACTTCATCTGGGGTAAGCAATTCAGCATCAACATGCTCCACCTCAACAGGAATCTCTCCCTGTTCCAGCTCTTCGTCAGCATCATCAGTTTTCTTGAAAGCCATCTCTGCTTCGTTGAAAACTACATCTCGACTGGTGATACACCTCCTGTGACCTGGCTCTAGGCACCATAGCCTATAAGCTTTGACTCCTTCAGGGTATCCCATGAACATGCACTTCAGAGCTCTAGGTTCGACCTTGTCTTGCCTAATATGAGCATAGGCCACACAGCCAAACACTCTCAGTCTGTCGAGACTAGGTGGATGTCCCGACCAAACTTCTTCAGGTGTCTTCATTCCCAAGGCAGTCGAGGGACATCTATTTATCAGGTAAGCTGCTGTCGAAACAGCTTCCGCCCAAAACACCTTCTTCAATCCAGCACTAACCAACATGCATCTAACCCTTTCAAGGATTGTTCGATTTAATCTCTCAGCTAAGCCATTTTGTTGAGGAGTACCTGCTACAGTCTTATGCCTTGCAATCACAGACCCAACACAGTAACTGTCGAAAGCTTCATTGCAGAATTCAAGGCCATTGTCGGTTCTCAACCTCTTAACCTTTCTGCCAGTTTGAGTTTCAACTAGAATCTTCCAACTTTTGAAATTCTCAAAAGTTTCATCCTTCGTCTTCTGAATGAATACCCATAGTTTTCTGGAATAGTCATCAACGATGGATAGAAAATACCTTGCACCTGAGTGTGAAGGATTCCTTGCAGGCCCCCAAAGATCAACATGAATGTAATCCAGGGATCCATGTGTTCTTTGCTTGCCTTTGTTAAACTTCGCCCTACAGGATTTACCAAATACACAAGATTCACAAAATTCCAACTTTTCGACTTTGTCACCTCCTAGCAGGTTCTGCTTCCCCAATTCGACCAGGCCTCTTTCGCTGACATGGCCCAATCTCATGTGCCATAATTCTGTCTTCGACATAGATTTCGTGGATGCAACATTTGTCGAACCACTTACAACCTCAGCCTCAAGGGTATACAAGCCTTGTTTCTTCACGCCTCTCAAGACTTCCTTCGACCCCTTCATGACTCTTAGGATACTTTTCTCTCCTTGAAAAACATATCCTTTTCTGTCGAATTCACCAAGAGAAATCAAATTTCTCTTCAAGTCAGGTACGTACCTGACTTCAGTCAATAACCTTATTGACTCATCATGGAGCTTGAATCTCACAGATCCAATACCTGCAATTTTGCAAGATTTGTTGTTTCCTAACAGCACAGATCCACCATCTTGATCACATAGCTCCTCGAACAATTCTCTGTTTGGAGTCATGTGCCAAGTGCAACCTGAATCCATAATCCACTCTTTCCTCGAGATGCCACTTGAAACCACAAGAACATCAGATGAGTCGAAGTCATCTTGAACAATGGCTGCATTGCCATTACCTCCATGATCTTTCAGGCGTTCAGGGCACAACTTTCTTATGTGACCCTCCTTCTTACAGTGGTAACATCGAATACTAGATGTTTTGCCACTATAAGACTTCTGTTGACTTTTACCTTTTTTCTTGTCGAACTTACCATCCTTTCGCAAGAATTTTCCCTTAATGGCCAAACCTTCGCCCACCGTCGAAGGTTTATGCTCCTTTCGTTCGTTCAAGTCCTTAAAATACAAGGCTGATTGAACTTCTTCAAAGGTCAGGGACTCCCTTCCATACAAGAGAGTTTCTTTGAAGTGAGCATGTGTTCTGGGCAAAGTACACAGCAGCAATAGTGCTTGATCTTCATCATCGATCTTCACATCAATATTTTCAAGATCAAGAATCAGCTTGTTGAACATATCCAACTGCTCAGCCATCACTTTGTCTTCACTCATCTTGAATGAATATAAAGCTTGCTTCAGGTATAGTCGATTCACCAGAGATTTGGTCATGTACAAACTTTCAAGTTTCACCCATAATCCCGATGCTGTAGTCTCCTTTGATACCTGTCGAAGAACCTTATCACCAAGGCTTAATAATATTACGCTGTGGGCTTTCTCGATCATGCCCGTCTTTTCTTTTGCCGTTAACGCAGCGTCCATGACTGCCTCACCCTTCAACGCTTCCAAACAACCCTGCTGAACCAATAGGGCTTTCATCTTCAAGCGCCACAGACCAAAGTCGTTCACTCCGGTGAACTTTTCAATCTCATACTTTGTTGAAGGCATCTTCTCCACGCTCACCGCACCAATTTGTTGTGAATCAGATACCGTTAAACAAAGTATAAACGGTTTCTTAATAATCAAGAAACTCATAAGGGTTAGGGTTCATAAAGAAGAAAGCAACAAGGAACAACAAGGATTGGTTTTTAAAATGTTATTTTTTCCTTTCTCTTAGAACAAGATTACAAGTATACAAGAATAACAAAATAACCTCTCTCCCTTGAAATTAGGATTTTATCTTCATATTTTTCCCTTATCTCCAGATTGAGAAACTAGCATCCTATTTATAATAAAATAGCACACTAACCTAATGGGCTTTTTAACAATTACCCATTACAAGCTAACTTAGGGTACAAGCTAACTTAAACAATTGGACTTACAAGCAAGACCCAATTCAACATGCTAACAACCCTAGCAATATTTAATCATGCTAACAACCTTAGCAATATTTACTCATGCTAACAACCTTAGCAATATTTACTCATGCTAACAACCTTAGCAATATTTACTCATGCATGTTAGAACAAACTTCGACTACAACACGCATTACTTGCGAACAGACTTCGACCACACTAGAGTTCGATCCAATGTCTCACAAATCTCCACCTTGGATCTAACTCTATAACATCAAGAAACTAGCTTTCTTTATGCAGATTTATTAACTGCATACAGTGGAAAAACTTGCAACTGGGCAATGTCTTGGTGATCATATCAGCAGCATTATGATCTGTCGAAACTTTCAGCACTTGGACTTCTCCACGCTCGATTACCCCTCTGATGAAATGCAGCCTCACATCAATGTGCTTGGTTCGCTCATGATAGGATGAATTCTTCGACAGATGTATTGCACTTTGACTATCACATTTAACAGTGATAACTCGACCTTGAAGTTTTAGCTCCTTTGCAAAACCTTCAAGCCACACTGCTTCCTTCACAACTTCATTTAGAGCAATATACTCCGCTTCAGTGGTTGATAAGGCAACGACCTTCTGAAGTGTTGCTTTCCAACTGATTGTTGTCCCAAACATAGTGAACACATATCCGGAGATAGATTTTCTAGAATCCATACAACCTGCATAATCAGAGTCGACATATCCTTCGATTACTGCTTTACTATCTTCACCCAAGGATCCACCATAAATTAGGACTCTATTCAGAGACCCATTTATGTACCTTAAAATCCACTTCAATGCTTTCCAGTGAGCCTTTCTAGGATTCACCATGTACCTGCTTACAAGACTTACTGCATATGCTATGTCGGGTCTAGTACAGACCATAGCATACATCAAAGACCAATTTGTCTTCTTTTGATTCCTCATAACTTCCTTATAGTCTCTAGGTTCTTCGTCTAGAACCTCACTTGCAGAGATTAAGGCATAAGCTATAAGATCTGCATACCCAAGTCTCTGAGGTGGCTTAATGACTCTCCTCGACCTGTCTCTTGCTAGCAGGTAGTCATTATCAGTCTCCTCATCTTCGACAACATCTTCTGTGTCTTCTTCGACTTCATCTGGGGTAAGCAATTCAGCATCAACATGCTCCACCTTAACAGGAATCTCTCCCTGTTCCAGCTCTTCGTCAGCATCATCAGTTTTCTTGAAAGCCATCTCTGCTTCGTTGAAAACTACATCTCGACTGGTGATACACCTCCTGTGACCTGGCTCTAGGCACCATAGCCTATAAGCTTTGACTCCTTCAGGGTATCCCATGAACATGCACTTCAGAGCTCTAGGTTCGACCTTGTCTTGCCTAATATGAGCATAGGCCACACAGCCAAATACTCTCAGTCTGTCGAGACTAGGTGGATGTCCCGACCAAACTTCTTCAGGTGTCTTCATTCCCAAGGCAGTCGAGGGACATCTATTTATCAGGTAAGCTGCTGTCGAAACAGCTTCCGCCCAAAACACCTTCTTCAATCCAACACTAACCAACATGCATCTAACCCTTTCAAGGATTGTTCGATTTAATCTCTCAGCTAAGCCATTTTGTTGAGGAGTACCTGCTACAGTCTTATGCCTTGCAATCACAGACCCAACACAGTAACTGTCGAAAGCTTCGTTGCAGAATTCAAGGCCATTGTCGGTTCTCAACCTCTTAACCTTTCTGCCAGTTTGAGTTTCAACTAGAATCTTCCAACTTTTGAAATTCTCAAAAGTTTCATGCTTCGTCTTCTGAATGAATACCCATAGTTTTCTGGAATAGTCATCAACGATGGATAGAAAATACCTTGCACCTGAGTGTGAAGGATTCCTTGCAGGCCCCCAAAGATCAACATGAATGTAATCCAGGGATCCATGTGTTCTTTGCTTGCCTTTGTTAAACTTCGCCCTACAGGATTTACCAAATACACAAGATTCACAAAATTCCAACTTTTCGACTTTGTCACCTCCTAGCAGGTTCTGCTTCCCCAATTCGACCAGGCCTCTTTCGCTGACATGGCCCAATCTCATGTGCCATAATTCTGTCTTCGACATAGATTTCGTGGATGCAACATTTGTCGAACCACTTACAACCTCATCCTCAAGGGTATGCAAGCCTTGTTTCTTCACGCCTCTCAAGACTTCCTTCGACCCCTTCATGACTCTTAGGATACTTTTCTCTCCTTGAAAAACATATCATTTTCTGTCGAATTCACCAAGAGAAATCAAATTTCTCTTCAAGTCAGGTACGTACCTGACTTCAGTCAATAACCTTATTGACTCATCATGGAGCTTGAATCTCATAGATCCAATACCTGCAATTTTGCAAGATTTGTTGTTTCCTAACAGCACAGATCCACCATCTTGATCACATAGCTCCTCGAACAATTCTGTGTTTGGAGTCATGTGCCAAGTGCAACCTGAATCCATAATCCACTCTTTCCTCGAGTCGCCACTTGAAACCACAAGAACATCAGATGAGTCGAAGTCATCTTGAACAATGGCTGCATTTCCATTACCTCCATGATCTTTCAGGCGTTCAGGGAACAGCTTTCTTATGTGACCCTCCTTCTTACAGTGGTAACATCGAATACTAGATGTTTCGCCACTATAAGACTTCTGTTGACTTTTACCTTTTTTCTTGTCGAACTTACCATCCTTTCGCAAGAATTTTCCCTTAACGGCCAAACCTTCGCCCACCGTCGAAGGTTTATGCTCCTTTCGTTCGTTCAAGTCCTTAGAATACAAGGCTGATTGAACTTCTTCAAAGGTCAGGGACTCCCTTCCATACAAGAGAGTTTCTTTGAAGTGAGCATGTGTTATGGGCAAAGCACACAGCAGCAATAGTGCTTGATCTTCATCATCGATCTTCACATCAATATTTTCAAGATCAAGAATCAGCTTGTTGAACATATCCAACTGCTCAGCCAACACTTTGTCTTCACTCATCTTGAATGAATATAAAGCTTGCTTCAGGTATAGTCGATTCACCAGAGATTTGGTCATGTACAAACTTTCAAGTTTCACCCATAATCCCGATGCTGTAGTCTCCTTTGATACCTGTCGAAGAACCTTATCACCAAGGCTCAATAATATTACGCTGTGGGCTTTCTCGATCATGCCCGTCTTTTCTTTTGTCGTTAACGCAGCGTCCATGGCTGCCTCACCCTTCAACGCTTCCAAACAACCCTGCTGAACCAATAGGGCTTTCATCTTCAAGCGCCACAGACCAAAGTCGTTCACTCCGGTGAACTTTTCAATCTCATACTTTGTTGAAGGCATCTTCTCCACGCTCACCGCACCAATTTGTTGTGAATCGGATACCGTTAAACAAAGTATAAACGGTTTCTTAATAATCAAGAAACTCACAAGGGTTAGGGTTCATAAAGAAGAAAGCAACAAGGAACAACAAGGATTGGTTATTAAACTGTTATTCTTTCCTTTCTCTTAGAACAAGATTACAAGTATACAAGAATAACAAAATAACCTCTCTCCCTTGAAATTAGGATTTTATCTTCCTATTTTTCCCTTATCTCCAGATTGAGAAACTAGCATCCTATTTATAATAAAATAGCACACTAACCTAATGGGCTTTTTAACAATTACCCATTACAAGCTAACTTAGGGTACAAGCTAACTTAAACAATTGGACTTACAAGCAAGACCCAATTCAACATGCTAACAACCCTAGCAATATTTACTCATGCTAACAACCTTAGCAATATTTACTCATGCTAACAACCTTAGCAATATTTACTCATGCATGTTAGAACAAACTTCGACTACAACACGCATTACTTGCGAACAGACTTCGACCACACTAGAGTTCGATCCAATGTCTCACAGTTTAGTTATGTCAAATTCATAACAATATTGAAATAATAAATAACATGTAAAATTTTATTCTTTATTTGACCAAGTATTCCCCCATTCATTGTGTTGCAAGCATCACACATAGTATTAAATGGTAAAGAACATTTAGGCACTATGACAATGGGGCTACAAATATTTTTTTTACTTAAGAGTATTAAAAGCTTTCATACATTCAACATTGAATTGGAAGGGTGCTTCTTTCACAAGTAGACTAGTAAGAGTTTTGCAATTTTATAGAAGTCTTTTATCAACCTCATATAAACACATGCATGTTCTAAAAAGACTCATAATTCTCTTTTTATTGATGGGAGAGAGGAGTTTTTCAATTACTTTAATTTTCGCTTGGACAACTTTAATCCCCTGTAGGAAAATTTCCACACCCGTCTAACATTTTTATTTTTAATATAGGTTAACTCATTATCTATTAGAAGGAGCAGCTAAAGCTGAATGGTTGCATGATAGAAGCAGGAAGTGTGTAAAGCCATGCACGGTCATGCATGGTGTAATCTCATGTAGAAGCATGGCATAGTAGAATAAGATCATAAGTCATGTTACAATATAAATACTTGTCACTTCCATCATGTATAACTAACGCATTTTTACACAAAGTGGAAATGATGTTCACAATCATAATTATACCATGGTATCATTCAGAGTGTACGATCCCTTCCTCTTTTCGATTACTCTAACCGCCTAGCCATTTCCGGTTACGTTTTATATTTGATGAGAACTTTAGACAAGAACTTGTTGTGGCGACTGCTACTGCAAATATAGCGTACACAAATGATCAAATTATTGGTGTGCATGGTAATATCCTGCAGAATCGAGGTCAAGGACGAATGTCTCGAGGTCGTGGCCATGGTAGAGGCTGCTTCTCACATGAGACAAGACCAACATGTCAGTTATGTGGCAAATATGGTCACACAGTGGTTGATTGTTGGCACAAATTTGATGAAACCTTCACACCAAATTAGCCTAAGATAGGCGATGCTTCAGATGAACCTACTGACAAATCTGTAGCTTCTACCTCTGAGTCCCAAAAAAAATGCTCTGATGGCTTCCCCCAGTGCTTACTCTCTTCCTAAAGAGCTTGAGAGTCAGGCATGATGTGTGGGTTCAGGTGCTTCTCATCATTTAAGCTCAAATCAATGTTGCTAATGGCGAATCCTTATCACTTCATGGTATAGGTTCCACACCCCCTATATGTACAACTTCTTCACTTGAGCTAAATGACATTTTACTCATTCCTCGCATTACAAGAAACTTGTTATCAGTTTCCAAGTTTTGCAAAGATAATCAAGTAGTCTTTGAATTTATGGCTGGAAAATGCTTTATCATATCTTAGGATTCTAGTGTCACTCTCCTTGAAAGCTTACTTAACTTGAGTGGACTGTGTTTTTTTCCACAGCTGCTATTGAAGCCATCAAGCATGTCTTCATCAGCATCTTAGTTTACATTCCTCTCTTATTAATGTCAATTCTATCTCTTGAGTTGTTGTTTCTGATATACCTAAATTGAACACTTCTTTTCTATGGCATTATAAACGTGGCGATGCACATTTGTCTGCAGTAAAAATTGCTTTTAAACATTGTAAAATTCACATTTCAAATAAAGTACTTATCGTGTGTAAGTCATGTTGTTTAGGTAAATCACATAGATTGCACGCCCCTCTTTCTTCAAACACATACACTGCACCTTTTGATGTTGCGTATACAGACCTGTGGGTACTTGCACCACATCCATCACGTTTTGGTTTTTCAAACTATATTGCATTTGTGAATGCTCATACTAAATATACTTGGATTTATTTCTTAAAGAACACATCAGAAGCAATGCATGCTTTCAAACTTTTTCTAAAGTTTGTTCAGGTTCAGGTTCATACAACTATCAAAGCTCTTCAATATAATTATGAGGGAGAATTCAGGCCATTCACCAAGTTTTTAACAGAGCTAGGTATCTCTCATAGACTCACATGTCCATACACATCGCATCAAAATGGATAAGTTGAAAGAAAACATAGACACATGATGGAAATGGGCTTGACATTGTTAGTTCATGCATATATTCCACTTCACTTCTAGGACCATAGCTTTGTTACAGCAGTTCATGTTATAAATCAAATTCCCTCTGCAGGATTACCTAAATTTCATTCTCCATATCATGGCTTGTACCACAAATTACCTAGTTATGAGTCAATAAAAGTAATTGAATGTGTGTGTTTTCCACTTACTCGCCCCTATAACAAACATAAATTGGACTTCAAGAGTCAAAAGTATGTCTACTTAGGGTTCTCACCTCAACATAGAGGCTACAAATGTCTTAACAAGTTTGGCAAGGTTTTCATTTCAAAAGATGTAGTATTCTATGATAACTCCTTTCCTTTTTTTAGTTATGTTCTCAAACAGTCCAAATACACTTTCTCTTAACTATATGTCTAAATGATTCTCTACCTTTTCCTCAAATCTCTCAAACTCACATAACCATTGAGCCTCAGAGTTATTCAAGGGAAAATGTAACCTTGCATATTGAACAAGAGGATAATGTCTCCTTATCTATTGTATAAGATAGCTTGTCTCCAGTCCCTATACCTAGTGCTCAGTTATCACTTAATCATATGTTTCATCCTGAGCCTATACTATCACAACAAAATCATTTAAGCCTTGATAATACAAGTTAGGATAGTACTTTAATCTCCTTTCCACCTGGCAATTCTACTATTAAGGTCATTGAACCTGCCTTAGCTCAAACTCCTTCTATTGTGTCCTTATCTCATTTGATTCAAAACTCGACCATCATTCTATTCAACAACTTAATGTTCATCCTATATTGACAAGATCTAAGATAGATTCTAAACCAAAGGTGTTTCTTTCACATGTAGAGCCTACTTCTGTGAAACAAGCTTTGGCACATCCTTATTGCTTCAAAGCTATGCAGCTGGAATATGATGCCCTTCTGGCTAATCAAACATGGACAATAACATCCTTCCCTCCTCATAGAAAGCCAGCTGGTTGCAACTGGGTTTTTAAATTAGAAGAAAAGCCTAGTGGAACTATTAACAAGTATAAATCTCGACTAATTGCAAAAGGTTACCATCAGCAATATCGTTTTGACTTCAATGAAACTTTCTCACCTGTAGTGAAATCCACCACCATCAGCAATATGGTTTTAAATTCACCAAGGAAGAATGGACCATCAAATTTTCCAAGAGCCTTCTCCAAATAGTCAAATGAAGCACCTGATTCAATAAACAATTTTTACAAATGAAGAATGGACCATCAAATTTGCCAAGAGCCTTTTAGTATTTAGTCAAGTCATTGCATGTGTTATCAAGTCATTATGCATGGTTTTCAGTTTTTGATTGAATTTCCCTAAATTTTGACTCCCAACAAAAAATTTATTTTTGATTCATAGCACGACACTCTGAAAATATATAGGTTGTTTTCACTTTAGGTTGTGTTAGAAAGATATAGGAAAGCTTCGATAAAATCAATATCGTTCTGACACCCTAAACTCCCTAAGTATGCAAAATCAATTTGAGTACCCATTATGTCGAGGCCTTAAGCTCAATTCTAAAGTAACCTCTAAGTTGTTTATAATAGTAGTCAACACCATCCAAAGCACGTACTAAGTAAGAAGTCAATGCAGACAAATGTATGATCTTAGGCTTAAAAGAAGAAGAAAAAATTAAAATAAAAATAAATGATAAGATATGTTCCTTCTAAGTTAGGTGATCATCACCCGATCACTTAGTCTAAGGGTGCAAAAATTTTAAGTTTAGTTGATACTTAAGCCAATTTGTCGAGAAAAGAAAAAGAGAAAAAAAAAACCAAGTAATAATAAGATCATAGTCACTAACAGGTTTACTTACCATGACTGTGCAATGATAACAAGTTTAATGTGATTGCGCTTGAATGAATGGGGTGAAAAAGGAACGAGAAATCGAGGTTGAGTTATAATGGCATGATTCAGATTGGTTAGCATAAGGAGAGAGTTTTTTACCGTAAAAAGCGGATTTGTGTCATTATGGTGTCCTTGGTGTTGACATTTAGTACCTATCAATCTAACACTAACCTAGCCGCCACGTATGATTAGAGTCTCGTTGTGCTTTTTGTTTTAAACTGTGCTTATTTCTTTCCACTGTGTTGGTTTATTGCTCGAGGACAAGCAATGGTTTAAGTGTGGGGGAGTTTGTTAACGTGAAAATGTATCGTATATTTCGACTCGACTCACATGTTATTTAGTGTCATTTTACCATTTTTTCGTAGTATTATGTCGGATTATGTTTGTGTTTCAGGTATTTTTCAAATAAGAAGTGTCCGTGCAAGAAAACCGGGAAAAGAGCAAGGAAATGAAGAAAAGTGCAGAATTTACAAGTTTCTGGTGTATGGCGTTCACCACCACCTCATGGCGTTCGCCATGCACCCAAGCCATGTCATCCACAACTTAAGACCATGGTGTTCTCCACGGGCCTCATGGCGTTCGCCATGAACCAGCAGTTCGGAAAAATGTGGAAACAGAATTGCTCAGTCTTCTCTACCCTTTCCTACTTTTTCTCAATGTTTTTTACACGACCTCAAGGAAGTTTTCAGCAACTTAGGCCTATATATGAGTAGTTTTATTGGAATTTTGACATCCAAGTTCATACGCTTAAGTTTAGAATTCAGTTTAAGCATAAATTACATTTAAAAAAAATGGTAATCTCTCGCATTGAGGGGCTACCACACTATTGTTTTTCAATTCTGATTTTTGTAAGCTTGGATCATAATCTTACTGGCATTATAATTTTTGTTCCATCTGTTATACTTGAAGTATTCCTGTAATTTAATTCCATTTTTTCAAGTTTTTATATTATTGCTTTATATTTTTAATTATTTGCATTTGAATTCAATAGTTATGTTTTTGTTCATTGAAATTACCATGAATTGTTTATTTATGTTCAAAACCATGTCCGGCTAAACCGCTTTGATTCTGGTATGTGAGAATCGTCATTCTGGAGGGATTCGGTAATAAGTTGGCGATACATTTTTTCACAAATTATTCTTCTGGATTTAGTTTTTAATTTTAATTCAAAAAGTTGGAAATTTTACCCCATACCCCTACAATTATACCCATACCCCTACATTAAAATTTTTTGTACCAAAATACCCTCGTATGATAAGTTATAATTTTTTGGTTTGTTTACCGGAAGACTTTTTGGAAGTCTTCCGGTTCACATTTTTTTGGTTTGTTTACCGGAAGACTTTTTGAAAGTGTTCTGGTTTACATTTTTTTTTATTTGTTTACAGGAAGACTTTTTGGAAGTCTTCCGGTTCACATTTTTTTGATTTGTTTACCGGAAGACTTTTTGGAAGTCTTCCGGTTCATGTTTTTTTTTTTTTTAATTTTTTTTAATATTCAAATTACAAATATATTTATTCTATTTACTCTATTTATTCTATTTATTTATTTAATAATAATTATTCCACTAATTTGATTTTTTATTAATTTATTCTTATTTATTTACTTAATAATAATTACTCCATTAATTTGGTATTGTTTTTTTTAATCAATAAAAATAAAAGTTGTTAACTAATTTATATATTGATTGTGTTCTATAAAGAAGAAAATTAACAATTTAATAATATGTTTATATGAAAAACAAAAATAAATATCATATTTAAATTATAATCCTATCATTTCTTTTGTCAAAAATTTTCACCAAAAAATTATAATATATAACATTTATAATTATTTAAGCAATATTTTATGGGGTAAAATATTAACTTTTAAAAATATATTTTATGGGATAAAATATACTTTTAAAAATTTTCACCATAAAATATTAACTTTTAAAATTTGTAGGGGTAAAATATTTTATGGGATAAAATATTAACTTTTAAAATATTAAAAACTAATTAAATCATAAACATTTCCTTCCGAGTAATTGTGGTGTCTCAAAATTCTCAGGCATATCTAGAATCACAAAGTCAACTGAAAATGATAGAACATTTATTCTTACCGAGACATCTTCAAGAATTTCATATGGGCATGTGATTGATCTATCCGCCAGTGTTAGAATCATTTGAGTAGGTTTCTATTCACCATATTTTAACTTCCTCATCATGGACAATGACATCAGATTGATGCTAGCTCCTAAATCACACAGAAAAATGCTAATATTTAGCGAACCAATAACATAAGGAATAGTGAATCTACCTGATTAATGATTTTGGGTGGAAGCTTCCTTTGGATGATTTCACTACACTCTTCTGATAAAGCATGTTTTCATCACTCTTCTGCTAAATATTGATGATTTAATTAGTTTTTAATATTTTAAATGTTAATATTTTACCCCATAAAATATTTTACTCCATAAAATATTTTACCCCTACAAATTTTAAAAGTTAATATTTTATGGTGAAAATTTTTAAAAGTATATTTTACCCCATAAAATATATTTTTAAAAGTTAATATTTTACCCTATAAAATATTGTTTAAATAATTATAAATGTTATATATTATAATTTTTTGGTGAAATTTTTTGATTGAAGAAATGATAGGATTATAATTTAAATATGATATTTATTTTTATTTTTCATATAAATATATTATTAAATTGTTAATTTTCTTTTTTAAAGAACACAATCAATATATAAATTAGTTAACAATTTTAATTTTTATTGATTAAAAAAAACAATACCAAATTAGTGGAGTAATTATTATTAAATAAATAAATATAGTAAATTAATAAAAAATCAAATTAGTAGAATAATTATTATTAAATAAATAAATAGAATAAATAGAGTAAATAGAATAAATATATTAATTAATTAAAATAGAGTAAATAGAATAAATATATTTGTAATTTGAATATTAAAAAAAATTAAAAATTAAAATAAATAAATAAACATGAACCAGAACACTTCCAAAAAGTCTTCCGGTAAACAAACCAAAAAAATGTGAACCGGAAGACTTCCAAAAAGTCTTCCTGTAAACAAACTAAAAAAAAATGTAAACCGGAAGACTTCCAAAAAGTCTTCCGGTAAACAAACCAAAAAAAATGTGAACAGGAAGACTTTCAAAAATTCTTCCGGTAAACAAACCAAAAAATTATAACTTTTTATACGAGGGTATTTTGGTCCAAAAAAATTTAGTGTAGGGGTATGAATATAATTGTAGAGGTATGGGGTAAAATTTCCCAAAAAGTTTTGCACGAGAGTGAAAACAAGCAAAGGTTTCAGCCGATAGCACGAGAGTGTGAGGCTTGAACCGGATAGTGAAAATTGAGCATTAATCCTAAATACAGCGAGAGTACTTTAGGTATTAATTAGGACTTATTTAGTTTTCAAAAAATACTTCTTTATTCAAATGGGCGAGCGAGAGAAAAATCTCATGGTGTGGTGGTATAACTTTAATCAATAGCACGAGAGTGTGAGATAAATGTTTTTAAACTGGTATTTTCTATTAAAAGTAATTTAACGTTAAACCAACGCCAATGAGTTACAGAGTCTCTGAGGTACGATGGGATCCACGTTCTGGTCTCTCATTCCTAATATGTTTCTTAAACTTTATTTTAGTTTTAACTTTTATTTCCATCCAAACTAAAAATTCATTAGCATTAGTTTTACATAGTATCAATAGATAACAATAGATTGATTATTGGTCTCTGTGGGTTCGATATCTTTTAAAACTACACGATATACTGTATACTTGAAGTTAGATAATCTGATAGACTCATAAAGTCGCGATCAGGTTGCACGTGGGTTTTTAAATTAAAAAGAAAACCCTATTGGTACTATTAACAAGTATAAAGCTCGACTAGTTGCAAAAGGTTACCATCAGCAATACGATTTTGACTTCAATGAAACTTTTTCACTTGTAGTGAATCTACCACCATTAGATTAGTTCTTACTTTACCTTTGACTAATAACTGGAAATTGGAGCAAATTGACATTAACAATATGTTTTTGAATGGTTCTATACAAGGGAAAGTTTACATGATCAAGCCTCTTGGCTTTAAACAACAAGGATTTGATCATGTATGCAAGCTCCACAAAGCCCTATATGGCCTCAAGCAAAAACCTAGGGCCTGGTATGATAAACATACTAAAGTTCTTGTCCACTTTGACTTTGTTCATAGTAAATGTGACCACTCATTTTTCATCTATCCACATCAAGGATTCACTATGTATGCTCTTGTTTATGTTGATGATATACTCTTCACTTGTTCGTCCTCCATACTTATTCCAAAACTAATTGACTCCCTGCATACCAAATTTGCACTAAACAAGTTGGCAACTCCTTAATATTTTCTTGGCATAGAAATCAAAAGAATATTTATTGGTGGGATCCTTCTTACTCAAACCAAGTACATTCCTGACGTACTCTTGAGCAAAGATGTGGAATGAAAATAGTACTCTATCTTTTATGCTCACAAATTGCAAACTTAGTAAGTATGGCACGAATCCTTTATCAGGCCCTCATCTTTATCGTTCTATTGTTGGTGCGCTTTAGCATGTATCCCTCACACGTCCTGGAATTTATTTTAGTGTGAATAAAGATTACCAGTTCATGGGATCCCCGTTAGATTGGCATTGGATGGCTATGAAAAGAAATCTTTGGTATCTCAGTAGTACTATCACTCATGGTCTCCTACTTTTTCATGCACCCATGTCTTGTAAGTTTTTGTTGTGTGCATATGGCGGCTAACTGGGCAAGTGGTTGGGATGATCGTCGATCCACCTTAGGCTTCTGCATCTTCTTTAATCCAAATCTCGTGTAATAGAGCTCTAAGAAGCAACCACTTGTAGCACGCTCTAGGACTAAAGTTTAGTATCGTGCACTAGCTCACACTACATTTGAACTTGTGGTGTTGGAACCATTGCTCAAAGAACTCATTGTGCCTTACTTTCCTCCTACTCTGTTGTGTCTTGTGTGTTGTTTTATTATCTTGCAATCTGATTCTTCATTCTCGTATGAAGCATATTGAATTATACATTCACTTTGTTCAAGAACGAAGCATGGCGTTATCAAATCATTATTAAAATTTCATTCATCAAAAGAAGTATTCAATACAAATGTTACTGTTAAGAAATAAGGTTGGGTCTAACTCAACCCTACAAGATCGGTTGATAGAGTGAGGGTTTCCCCCACTTATAGACACGTGTTCAGACCATATATTATTCGATGTGGGACTCTTAACACACTCCCTCATGCCCAGGACTGGACATCTGGAGCGTGGAGATAAATGGTGGGTGACCCGATAGCGGAAATCTGATAGCAGATGGCCCATCGGATTTTAGGCAAGACTCTTGATACCATGTTGAAATAAAAGAAACTAAGAGACATATGAATAAATCGTGTGTTTTGAAAGCACTACGGAGACATTATTATATATAGAAATATTACAACTAATTACATGATATATTCCATGTGGGACTATTCTATATACAAATATTCTTAACACTATATTTACAAATATCAACACTCCACCTCAAGCTTGAGTATATAAAAGTCAAATGCACCTAGCTTGTTATATATATAATTAGCTATGGGGTTTCACGGGGATTTTGTAAACATGTATGCTAATTGATCATTAGAGTTGACAAAGCTTGTGATGATGTCTCCTGACTCAATCTTTTCTCTGACAAAGTAACAGTCTATCTCAATATGTTTGGTCCTCTCATGGAAGATTGGATTTGAAGCAATGTGTAATGCAACTTGATTATCACAAATAAGTGTCATTGGTCTTGCTTCTTCAATTTGAAGTTCCTTAAGCAATTGTTTTAACCAAATAAGTTCACATGTTGCGATTGCCATGGCCCTATACTCTGCCTCGGTGCTTGATCTTGCAACAACATTTTGTTTCTTACTTTTTCAGGATATAAGGTTTCCTCCAACAAGTACACAATATCCAGAGGTGGATCTTCTATCAATGGGTGACCCTGCCCAATCAACATTAGAGTATCCAACTATCTAAGTATGTCTTTTATCTTCATACAGTAGACCTTTTCCTGGAGTATATTTGATGTACCTTAGAATTTTGATAACAACATATGTGTCACCCTTGGGCTGAGTGACGATAAAAAATAGAATGGTCAGCTTCACTACAGACCATACCAAATTGTTGTACTACAACGATGAATATGCCGAACCAAGCTCTTGGAGATTGCTTAAGACCATAAAAAGGCTTGTGTAGCCTATACACCATATTCAATGGCTCTCCCTGAGCAACAAACCCAAGTGGTTGCTCCATATATACTTCCTCTTCAAGATCATCGTGTTAAAAAGCATTTTTAATGTCAAGTAGATGAAGAGACCAATGCTGAATGGCTGCAATGGCTAAAAGAAGTATAACATATGCCATCTTGGCTACAGGCGAAAAGGTATCACTATAATCCAACCCAAAAATTTAAGTGTTTCCTTTGGCTACCAAGCAAGCTTTAAATCGATCGATCTTACCATCTTGACCAACCTTCACTGTATAAAGTCAACGACAATCTACTAAATATTTCCCAAGGGATAGAGGAACCAGTTCCCAGGTACCACTGCTTTGAAGATCACACATTTCATAAATCATTGCTTGCCTCTATTTAGGGTGAGATAATGTTTCCCTTGGAGTTTTAGGAATAGGAACAGAAGACACCGAAGACTCGGGGAGGAATTGCGTGAAGTGGGGAATTGGGAAAATGATTTAATGAGGGATTTTATTGTTAAGGATAGACGAGGGCATGTGATTTATAAGGTAACACGCCGTTAGCACAACATCCTCCCAGAAGCGAAGTGGAACATTACCATGGAGAAGTAAGGTTCGACTGGTTTCTACGAGATGTTGATTTTTGCATTCGGCTACCCCATTTTGTTGAGATGTGTGAAGGCAAGATGTTTGATGGAGAATACCATTGTGTGACATAAAAGTTTGAAATTTTTGGGATAAATATTCACGGGCATTGTCACTTCTTAAGATACGGATAGACACACTGAATTGAGTTCTTATTTCTCGATAAAATTGTTTTAAAAAGAAAATAATTCAGATATATTCTTCAGTAAAAATAACCACATGCAACATGAAAATTCATCGATAAAAGTGACAAAATACCTAGACTCAAGAGTAGAGACAGTACGTGAGGGACCCCAAATATCGGTGTGAACTAAAGAAAAAGGGGATGAAGCTCGTTTATTGACTACGAGCCTGTTTCCATAACTGACACGACTCAATATAAATTAGATACCTTTGATAAATTTGGAACCAACTTATGTAATTTGGAAAGACTGGAGTTACCTAACTAAACATGGATAGTGAGTGGAGAATCTTTGGTTGAGCATGTCTGAAATGACACTGAGAAGTAATAAAAGCCTTGAGACTCATATCCGACGCCAATCGCCTGTCCCGAACTCCGACCCTGCAGGGTAACATTATTATTAGTCAAGGTGACACTACAATCAAGAGAACGATTTAAACGACTGTCTGAAAGTAAATTAAATGGACAATTAGGTACATAGAAGACAGAAGTAACAGAGAGAGAAGGTATTTGAATAGTATCAATCCCTTCGAATTGGGTTTGAGAACCATTGACAGAAGTTATAGTAGGTAAGAACCCACAGGTTGAGAGGGAAGAGAAAATATTTTTATTACCAGTAACATGATCAGATGCACCAGAATTAAGGATTCAAAGTCGAAGAGAAGGTGATTGAGAGAGAAAAAAAGATGAATTACCAATGTGTGCTAGCGTAGCAGTAGAATTTGAGTTATGGTAATTCTGATACCACCTGAGAAAATCATCGTAGTTTGGCGTGAAGTTTTGAGGAGTAGCCATGAGTATTTGAAAAGAGAAAATATCGTGCGATCGGCCGACGGACGTGCTGTCACGTGCGATTCAAGTGGCTGCGCGTGAGACCCGTGCGCGAAAACGGAGGTTGTGTGCGGAGGTTTCTGTTGGTGAAAAAGTTTGCCGGAAGGCAGTCGAGAATAGTAGCAACGGCAGAGGCAGTGTAGTTATGACCAGAGAATACTGAAAACTGATGCCAGAATGGGTCGCAATATGGTATGGAAGGCAAGCGGAGTTATGACACAGTTTGTCAAAAAAATTCTCACCGGAAGACAGTGGGTCAATCTGGTAAGGGTATGGTGAAATATTGTCTCTCCGTAAATTCTAGATATTATGTTAAGAAATGCAGTTTGACCTAACTTAACCCTACAAAACAGGCTGATAGAGTAAGGATAACCTCCACTTATAAACACATATTTAGATCATATATTGTCGGATGTGAAACTATTAACAATTACATACATATAACATAATCAACATCATTCATACAATTATGATTCAGTTTTTAGCATAAAAATTACACAATACATTACACGTCCATACATAAACATTGCAAATTCACACCATCTGCAACTCCCAACCATTATTATAAACTTGAAGTGTAACTATTTTGAGCACTCCACATAATGCTTGCAACTCCCAACCATTATTATAAACTTGTAGTGTAACTATTTTGAGCACTCCACATAATGCTTACAACTTTCACTTTATTGACTAGTAAACTAGTACTGTCACAAACAACTGCATCTGTTGTTACTTCTGTCCCTGCATAATTAACATAGTTAATTAACAAGAAGGCATAAAACACATAGCTTGAAAATGAAACCAAACACAGAAAATTGTTATCCATTTTTTTTCTTATATAGTACCAAGAAGATCCTTTTGATAAAGCCAACAAATTCTTGTGGATCAGCAAGTTTTGTCTGCTTATAAGCATTGTTATTGTTCAGCTCCTGCAAAAAGATGATTCATATATATTAGCCAAAACAAATTCTTTTTTTATTTTTATAACTTTAGCATCATAATTTAATAGATAGAATAATTTGATTCAAGGGTATTATTCAATGTACCTCAATCCATGCTGCAAATTTAGGCCTTCCAACTGCGATGTCATGCTTATACAATTCCGAGAAAACAATTTGGAACCTTTCAATGAATGGAATATACACAATATCCACCTATATTATATGATTAATGATGTCATGATTTTTTAGTGTCTATATAAAATAAAAGTTTGGTCACGATTACAGTATCATACCTAGAATATATCTTTTCCTATGACTATAGCAAATGTATCTGATTTTTCAAAGTAGCACAAATTTTCAACTTACTAAACTAAATTCACCAAGGAAGAATGGACCATCAAACTTGCCAAGGGCATTCTCCAAATAGTCAAATGAAGCACCTGATTCAATAACCAATTTTTTACAACTTTTATAAAACACAATTTTTGTCTGCAAATCTTATCTCAACCCTAAAAAATATTTGTAGACGACTTTTGAGTTTGAACCTTATCTTTCATAGTTGCGTGTGAGTTTGTAGTACCAAAAAAACACAATAACTTACTTGTTTGAGGTATAGGATCACCCTTGAAAGAACCATACACATCTTTAGTAAAAGTATCAACATACTTTATTAACTCTTCTCCAAATTCCTTCTTGGCTGGGTCCTAAATAAAATCTTCTTGATTAAAATCAATTATTATCTCCACTAGTTGGTATTAAAATAAGTTAGAATAAAATGATCTTGCTTTTGATCTTACTTCAGGAACTAGTGATGGTCCTTCAAAATTTGCATCAACATATTTGATCAAGTCAATACTTTCACCTATAACCTTACCATTGTGTTCGAGAGAAGGCACCTACAATATAATTAATGGAAAACATATAATTTTTTTTAAGTTCCTGATTTATAAATAAATGCAGCCGTTAAAGATTGAACACTAGATCAACTGTTTATATTTATTTAACTCAATTAACACATATCAGTTGAGAAAGGATAACATCTGATCATGAATTAATCAAGTGAAACAAATAGTTATGCAGTTGATTTGATGTTGTTAATTTTCCTTTAAGATTACAACACCTTATTTTCTGGGTGGACTTTCTCTTTGTACCAAGCAGGCTTATTCTGAAGATCAAAAGGAACCAATTTGATCTTCTCTTGTAGTCCCTGGTGTTCAAGAATCAAACCGTCAATAATAGTTGCCTAATAGCAAATGAAAATAACCATAATAAGGATGAAAATTTAATAACCTTATAGTTCCTAGTGATCCATACTCGTTGGGCAAATGGGCATGTATAACTCATGTATAACCTAATAAAAGAGAAAAAAAAAATTGTATAATATATGACTATATAAAAATTAAACTGAAATTAAAATCATTAAAAAGAGTAAGAAAATGAATTAACCTGGTAGTTCCATCAAAAAGAGGTGGTGGTTCGGAAGTGGGAGAAAGTGTTGGAGGACGAATTTCTTGCACACCTCTAAATAAGACAAAATATAGATTCAGATGATAAACAGTAACAAAATTTTTGAACAAATTAGAAAACAAAATATTCTTACATAGTTGCCATACTGATCTAATGATATCAAGATGATATAATTATGTTGTGAAGCCAATGTTCAGTTTTTATATAAGATTATTAATTAGTGCAATGCAGCTTTTTGTTTGGTCTTTGATGTGAATTTAATATTAGTGAAATGCAATTTTTTGGTCTTTGGTCTTTGATGTGAATTAATTAATATTAGTGTCAATTTTACATGATGCAAGTTTGAATATGAGTAATTTTGAATGGTGGCAGTTTAGTCATATAAAAGATTATTAATGTGTTCTATTTTGAATACAAATTTTTTTTACACATTTTTATTTTCATTTGTCATCCTAATTTACATTACTTTGTGCAATTTTTAGATTAGTAACTCAAAACAACCAAAATATGTACTGAAGTTAAGGAACCCATAGATGATGGAGATGGTTCCTTCATCAATGTAATCTCTTGAAGGAAATAGAATCACAGTTGAGATCTATTAGCTTACACATCATCTAAACTTCAAGTTTCACAACAAATTTAGTATGTATGGTGAGAAACTAGTGCTAGAACCAATGAGAATTTTATTCATCAAGTCACAAATGTGTTTGGTGTATACACTTGCATTTAGAAAAAGTATTAGAAGTATGGATCAATCATCACCATCTAAGAGGCCAGGTCAACATCGACTTAATAACCTTCCACCGTCGTTAGGAATATAGCTCCTCCCAATACTTCTAGAGATACACCAATCAATTTGTTGAAAATATCAGTGAATATGATTATATCTTGTTGGAACAAAAAGTGCGTTCAAGAAAGATGGGAAAGAAAAAGATGAGAGAAAAGAGAGGGAAACTACAAACTGAAGTATGAAAATTAAGATTTGTATTAAGTGAAGTTGTTATATTTGCATCGTACAATGCCTTTTATATACTGGCAACTAAAGCTTAGGCCTAAAACTATACAAATCGACTAATGGTCAAAACCACAATGCAAAGTTCAAAACTACAATTTATATTTTGATATAACAACTATATGTTATATTCGACTCAGTCGAATACAACTGACTTCTACATCTCGACTAGCTACTTCGACATAGTCAAATGCTAACATTTGACAAAATATTGAATTACAACTTCTAACACACTCCATAATTCATGTTCTCGAGACTTCTCATTCTAATGCTTCTCTTCAACTCGTCGAACCTGACTTCACTAGTGCAGAAATGACTTTTTACATCGGGCGAAATTGACTTTTTACATCGGGTCTTAGTCCGATGTAAAGCCAGGCGATGTAATAAATCAAAGACATTTTACATCGGGTTTGTGGCCCGATGTAAGAAATACACCAATCACATCGGTTAAATTTTTAAGTCTGATGTGAAAAAAAATTTATAACTGTAAATTTTAATTATAAAATGGTGTTTTTTACATCGGTTGCAGAGAAAAACCAATGTAAAAGGTGGGTATTTTACATCGGTTGCGTGACAAAACGATGTAAAAAGTACTGGAGGAAAAAAAAAAATTTCATGCTGACACTTTTTTACATCGGTTTGTTGGTTCAACCGATGTGAAAAGTACTGTAGGAAAAAAATTGCTGACACTTTTTACATCGGTTCTGTGGTTACACCGATGTAAAAGGTAGTTTTTTACATCGGTTTTTTCTTTCGCCCGATGTAAAAAGTACCGTTACGAGTATAAATTATTTGTCTATTTTTTAGTCGTTCCCTGTATCTTTTTTGGTACCTAATTTTTCATATTTTTCCAACATTACACAGACCATAATTAGGTCGCTATTTTTCATAGTGCACATCATATAGACCACATTTAGGTCGCTATTTTCATAGTTTTGCAACATCACATAGACCATATTTAGATCGTTAGTTTCATATTTTTCTCATAAATCTAATTTGATTGCACCAAATATCTAGTATACAAATAATTGATTCACAAAAGTGTCAATATAAAGGATATACACAAATGTACTAACAACAAAAAGGCCGGTTAACCTTTATACACAAATGTGCTAACAACAAAAAGCTACACAAATGTACTACAACAACAAAAAGGTTAACCTTTATATAATTCAAAGAAACATGTTGCCCAACGGAGTCGCAAATCATACAAATCATCGGGCGATAGGTTCGTTGGGTCATCAAATACCTACAACACGTAAGTAACAATAGAGTCATTCTTTGAAAATTCATATTAAGTTGCAAAACGTAAAGTAAATAACAAATTAAAGTCATTTTTATTACCTTCATCCAAGAGTTAGTTATATTGGCAGAGACAATATCCAACATATTTTTCATCACATAATACCCACAATCATTAGAGTTAGGTTGTTTCCTTGTCTACAAATGAATGACATAATTAGTAAATACTTATATGATAAAATTAAATATCTAATTATAATTTACACCACACTTACATTGGGTTGAAGCCATGTAGCCTTTTTTCTATTCCCATTTGCCGCTTGATGAACCCCAAAAGCACTAATTCAGAAGAAAAAAATTCATATAAAGCCACACAATATATGATATTACTTTTGTAACAAATTATGTATATAGGATGAAGTGAACATTAAAAAATAAACTTACTTTGTAACAATTTTTGTCATAGTTTGTTTAAGTTCATGATGAAGGGAACAAAAGACGACCACCGTATTATCATTTGGACACATGACTATTAATTGCCTATGACCTCTGTACATGTGTGTGGAAACACAAAAGTCACAATTTCATGTTACCAAAATTGAATTATATATGTTACCAAAATTAAAAAAATAGAAAATATAGTTTCATACAAACTTACCCATGAATAAATGGTAGCAAGTGACACTCTCTCTTTTCGTCACGTAACTTATGTTGTATGTATTGTTTGACATCTGCTTGAGTTCTCGACACATGATCAACGTACGAACACATAGCAGGGTCCATAAATTCGTATACTTTAGATTGTGAAGTATCAATACACAAACGATGAATATACCTGAAAAATTTTAAAATCAACATTATAATAAAAGTGATGAGAGATATAACATATTAATAGATATTGACACTGATAAAAATAGAAAATGTACTTACGTGCACCAAACTTGGAGGGTAGACAAATCAAGCCAATTAAAACCCACCAACAGCTCTCTGATACACTTAGCTGACATATGAAAATTACTGGCGCTCGCACAATGACTTAATTCTATTGTCAAATGATCATCACCCATTCTTAGAACCATTCTCATTAATCTCTCAACATTGTCCTCACCTTCTCTTTCTTTTGTGCTTACTTTTGCAGCTGAACAACTTCCTTTTCCACTTCCATCAACAGCTTCACATTGTACAATGCATTTATTATTATTTTCAGTGCTTTGTTGCGAGAGACCCATAGACCTAAGTGTATCCATGAAAGATTGTTCCATTGCCTTACGCTCTTCAGCCAACTTTTGATCAAAATCATCTCTAAGCTTTGCTTCTAATTCAGATGAAAACTGTGTAAATTGTTCTCTTATATCGTCTTGTCGTTGACGTGAAGATGATCTGCCAAAGAAAGTGCTTTGTTTATGCTGTCTTCCAACACCACGAACACGACCGCCATGCTCAGATGTTCCAATGGCTGCTGTTAAGATATCATTACGTCCATCCGAAACAAAGCCACCCTTTTCAGCTTCTTCAACTAGAGAATCCTACAAAATGAAAAAACCATATTTTTTTATCAATCACAATTATAACTAGAGAATCCTGCAAAATGAAAAAACCATATTTTTTTACTTACAATTTTCTCAGCAACAACTTGTGTAGCCTTTGATGTGTATTCTCCCCCTTTCTTTTGTCGTGCTCTTTTCCATAACTCATGGCGTGACGGTGGAGATGGACTACCAGTATCATCTAAGGTAGAATCGTCTCTCGATGATCTCCTTTCATTTATCATTTTCTCCTCAAGCAAACGATACCCTCCACGAGATAATACATGTGGGTATACATTCTTAGCCACATTTGCTACACCCTTTTGACTTTTTTCCTATTATAAACTCAAAAAGTTATTAATCATACTAAACATAATAAAAATGTTATGCAAAAAAAAAATTATAACTCCTACTAACCTTAAATTCAGGAGTGTCTCGAGACTGCACAAAATCCTTCCATACTTCTTCTTTAATATAATTATACCTGATATATGGAGGAGCTAGACCTTCTTTGGGGTGTCTAATATACTCGCTTGTGAGTTGTGTCTTAAAAGCTCTCCATCGCTCTCCTGCATATTTAATCCATTCTTTCTTCAACGGATCCTTCTTTGGATCATGAGGTTCTGGAATAGTGAAATGAGCCTACACATATAGTATACGACATATGTTGTTAGTATATGATTATAAAATATAATAAAGTGTAGCAGTAAAACATACCTGAACATCAGTCCAAATAGCCTCTTTTATGCCTTCATCTATGTCTTTCCACTCATTTTTCAAAATACTACATCTTTGTCGAGCAAGAGACGCTATGTAACTCCTAAAATTTGAAGAATTTTTACCCATACATCCCTTAGTCATCGGATGAAACTCGACCTTTATCTTTTCACCCGTTTGATGAACTTTGTTAATTTGTGTCATCAAAGTGGGACCTCTAACTCTTCTTTTTTTAGGGTCACTAGATGAAGAAGGGTTGTCGGTTGAATCAGTCATGTATCTGTTAACACAAAATAAAAACAATTAGAAATCAAATTAAGCACAAAATATAAACAATTAGACATCAAATTAAGCACAAAATATAAACAATTAGACATCAAATTAAGCATAAAATATAAACAATTAGACATCAAATTAAGCACAAAATAAATAAATAAATAAAAATTAAAGTATAAAATAACCTTACTAGTCCTCCCATATGCCTTCTTCATGATCTATGTGAATAGCATGCACGTCATCCTCTTCGTTTTCTTCAACGAAGGTAGGCACATTCATTGAGAAAGGAGGAGTTTCGGAAATATCAAGGTTTGCATCTTGGTTTTCATCACTATCATGCACCTTTCCTTGTATAACCACTGACCACCTTTTATTAGAAGGATCTGTGACATAAAACACTTGTTTTGCTTGAGACGCCATAATGAAAGGTTCGTCCGCATAAGCTAGCTTGCTAAGATCAACCGATGTAACTCTGAATTCATCGATTCTTACACCACTGTTGATATCAATTCATTTGCATTTAAATACAGGAACTTTAAACACAACATAATCAACTTCCCAAATCTCTTCAATCACCCCAAAGTAGGGTGTAGATGCCATAACCGGGTTTTTATCTTTAGCACTAGAGAAGTGCATGGACTCGGCCACAATCATAACCCCACTATTCTGTGTGGTACTACGATCATCCTTTGACTTTGTACAAAAGCAAGTTTTATTAATATCATATCCACTCCAAGTTATTATGTTACATTTAGGCTCATAGGACAACCACTTAATTGTATTGGAAGCACTATCCTCATTAGAAATTTTTTCTTTAAACCACTCAGAGAAACTCTTATTATGCTCTTTTAACAACCATCTTTCATTCATCTTGGGGTACTTTTTCTTTATGATGCTTTTGTGAGCAGATAAGTAAGGTTGAACTTCATCCGTGTTATTCAATATATACAAATGCGCTCGAAGAACCACATCAATACTTAAGCTCTTGACCTTTAAACCTTGTGTACCCACACCCTCACATCTTCCATCATGACGAGACTTGGGAACCCCTACAGCATCCACTTCTGACAAATAGTTCGAACAAAACTCAATTGCTTCTTCTGCGATGTACCTCTCAACAATTGATGCTTCCGGACGGTGTGGGTTTTTTGTATACCCTTTTAAGATCTTCATGTATCGCTCTATTGGGTACATCCATCGTAAATAAATTGGACCACATAATCTAATCTCCCTTACTAGATGAACAATCAAGTGAACCATAATGTCAAAAAATGAAGGAGGAAAATACATCTCTAATTGGCATAAGATAACTGCAGCCTCATTTTCCAAATTTTCTAGCTTTAATGGATCAATGGCTTTACAACAAATTGCATTGAAAAATAAGCACAACCTAGTTATAGTTTTCCTAACATTGTTAGGCAATATCCCACGAATAGCCACTGGTAGTAGCTGTTGCATTAAGACATGACAATCATGAGATTTTAATCCAATTAATTTGATATCTTTACCTGAGACAAGCCTATTGACATTTGATGAGTAGCCATGCGGCACTTTAATACTTTGTAAACACTCACAGAAACTTATTTTTTCTTTTTTAGACAGAGTGTAGCAGGCAGGAGGCAAATATATCTTATTACCTATATGTTGTGGAGTTAACTCTTCTCGTATACCCATCAAACTCAAATCCAGACGAGCATTATAACCATCTTTTGTCTTGCCTTGAATGTTGAGAAGTGTTCCGATTAAACTATCACATACATTTTTCTCCACATGCATCATATCAATACAATGTCTTACATCAAGACTAGACCAATATGGAAGATTGAAGAAAACCGACCTCTTTTTCCATATATTTTTCACAGTAGATTGCTTTTGGTATTTTCCAAAGACGACATTAATGCCTTGTTGTCGTTGATAAACTTCCTCTCCAGTTAAGGGCTTTGGAGCAACACCATGCTCTTGTTCCCCATTGAAAGCTTTCCGCAATCTACGATATGGATGATAACGATCTAGAAATTTTCGATGCCCGAGATAAACAGTCTTCTTTCCTTTTACAAGTTGATGGTAACATGTGTCTTTTTCACATATAGGACATGCTCTATGCCCTTTAACTTTATAACCAGACAAATTGCCATATGCCGGAAAATCGTTGATGGTGCAAAACAACATGGCACGCATATTGAACTGTTCACCAAAATACGCATCAAAAACATCCACCCCTTCCTCCCACAACACTTTTAAATCATCAATCAGAGGAATTAGATAAACATCTATGTCATTTCCGGGTTGTTTTGGGCCCGAAATCATCATCGATAACATAATATATTTACGCTTCATGCACAACCTAGGAGATAGGTTGTAGATCATCAGGAGAACAGGCCAACAAGTATGGTTAGTACTTAGATTACCAAACGGATTCATTCCATCAATTGAAAGTCCAAGTCTAAGGTTTCTCGACTCTTTGCCAAAATTTGGAAACAAAACATCTATTTCCTTCCATTGTAAAGAATCAGCTACATGGCAAATTTTTCCATCACACTTTCTTTCTTCTGCATGCCATCTAAGATTCTTTGCGTCATTTGCATTAGCGAATAGTCTCTTGAACCTTGAAATTATTGGTAGGTACCATACCACTTTCGCGGGAGGAACCTTTTTTACCGCCTCATCATCACTAGAATCACCAGCATTCTTTTTGTAGCGGGATGCCTTGCACTTCGGACAATGATTATAGTTTACATACTCTTTTCTGTATAATATGCAATCATTAGGGCATGCATGTATCTTTTCATACTCCAAACCCATCGGACACAATATCTTTTTCGCCTCGTGATAACGATTTGGCATTACGTTACCTTCTGGAAGCATCTGTGTCAACAATTCAAGCAATTCGCTAAAACTTTTGTCAGTCCACCCATTATTTGCCTTCAAATTAAACAATTTTAACACGGCTGACAAACGTGTAAAATTTGTGCATCCCGGATACAAAGGTTTATCCTTGTCACTGCATAAAGTATCATACGCGTGCGCCTTCTTAAACGAATCTTGTCCAATATCACGCATCATGTCTTCCAGACGATCATCCATTTCTGCACTAACATTATCTCTTTGGGACACATTTGACTTTGCTACTACCTCACCGTGCCATATCCATTGTGTATAACTTTGACAAATCCCATGACAAATTAGATGATCCATGATTTCTTTCTTATTGAGTTTTGGTTCGTGATTTGCACAACGAACACATGGACAGAGAAAAAGCAGATGAAGACTTTTTTCAGCATCACTCTTAGGAGGAGCAAGATTTTTTTTAGCATTACTTTCAGCAAGCTCTAGAAATTCCATCACTCCTTGTTCGTACTCGAAACTTAATCGATTGGCTCTCATCCAACTACGGTTCATACCTATGTTCCGAAATTATTAATGCATACAGAGTTAAATCATTGGAATGCCTATAATAGTCCCTCTTTTAGACATTAGAGAGAACAAAAAGTATCTATGTGTAAACACATGGCATAAAAGAAGAATTAAGAAGTTATAAAGAATGAAAACAGAACCTACAATTACGTGGCGGCCGAATGACTTGCGGTTAAGAGAAAAAGAGGGACACAAATCCTGCGAGAAACGAAAAATCAATTTTTATTCCATGAGACACCACTAATTACTCGCAACTTTTACATAAATTACTACTGGTAAATAATTCCATGAGACACCTCTTTTATTTGCAATTATATAGACTAAATTATTTTTAATTATAACTTAATAATTTTAAATTAGTAAATTTTAATTAATATGTCAATATTAAAAATTAATATTCAATTTTAGTTTAAATTAATATCAAATATATATATTAAATTAAAACAAGTCTAATAATATGATTGTAATTTTTAATACGTCATATCACTAAATTATAATTTATTTATTTTAATATATCTCTAAATTAAAACAAGCCTAATAATATGTTTATATTTCTCATGTAATTTTTATCATCAAAAACACCCTTCAAAATCCTACTTTTTTTTTCCCTTAGGTATGGTATTCCCTCACCTCACACTTCAATCTTTTGTTTTTACTTGGTACTACTACTGTCTTGTGTTGGAATATTATTAATACACTTGTTTTCTTTTTTTCTTTTATTGCTAAATGCATGTGCCCTTAGGCATTGAAATTAGATATTCTACTAATTTCAATCTTTTGTTTTTTCTTTTATTAATACACTTGTTCCCTTAGGCATTGAAATTAGATATTCTACTAATTTACAAACATTTTTCGGGTCTAAAATAAAGCAACAATGACTATAATCAAAAAACCATATATTCTAAGGAATTTTTACAGATAAATCAACAAAACCTCCCCTAAATCTCAGACGAAAAAACCACAATAGAATCAACAATTTCAACAATTTAATCTTGAACTAACCCTAACCTTTAACGGATATAAGAATAAAAAAATGAAAGAACATAGACATATATGAATTAAAATTAAGGAGTATAGAACCTTAAAATGATGTCAGAATCGAAACCGTGTTCGGATGGTGGTGAGAACGGTGACCGGCGGAGGGAGGGAGAACGGCGGAGGAAGAGAGAACAACGAACGGCGGAGGGGGGGAGAACGTCGAACGGTGGAGGTAGGGAGAACGGCGAACGGCGAACGGCGGAGGGGGGAGAACGGCGAACGAACGGATGGAAGGAGAACGGCGGGTTTGGTGAAGGTTCGTAGTGGGTTTTGGTAAAATGTGCAGGTTTTGGTGAAGAAACAGTATTTGTGGGTTTAATAGAAATATCCATGTAACTTTTTAAATCGGTGGATTTTACAACCGATTTAAAATCCAATTCATTAATTAGCTTTTAAATCGGTGGGTTTTTAAACCGATTTAAAATCTATGTTTTATTAAATCGGTGGATTTTAAGACCGATTTAAAAAATAATTTATTAAATAACTTCTTAAATCGGTGGATTTGAAAACCGATTTAAAATCTCATTCATTAATTAAGGAAATGAATTAAATAACTTCTTAAATCGGTGGAAACAAAACCGATTTAAAATCTAATTTATTAATTTTTTTATTATTACTTTTGAGTGGCTTTTTAAATCGGTGGATTTGAGAACCGATTTAAAATCTCATTCATTAATTATTTTTTAATATTATTTTTTAATATTATTTTTTAAATCGGTTGAAACGATACCCGATTTAAAAACCCTTTTACTAATTTTTTTTAATTTTTTACATCGGTGGATTGATTGGCCCGATGTAATAGATGTTATAAAACTTTTTTTTATTAATTACGATACTGCCACCGTGTTTATATTTTCAGATTTTACATTGGTTCGAGTGAATACCCGATGTAAAATAATTTTCCCAAATGTCTTTTTTCTAGTAGTGCTTTCTTCAGGGGTTTGGTGAGTATGTCGAGTAGTTGCCATTTTGTCTTGCAATTCTCAAGTTCAAGCTTTCCTTTGTTAACTTGGTCCCTCAGAAAATGATACCTCATTTTTATGTGCTCACTTTGACCATGACACAATGGATGATTCGTCGGGTTGATAGCTGACATGTTGTCGATAAACAAATTTATTTTATTAGGTTCCATTATCTTGAGCTCTTCGAGCAACATCTCTATCCATGTTGTTTTGAATGCCTTTGATCATGAATATGTAGCATGTAATACTATTATTTTCGTCGTGATCTCCACTAAAATCTGAATTACTGTAACCATATACTTCTACATTTGTGTTGGTCTTCTTATGCATTGACATCAAAACACCATGATCAATTGTACCCTTTATGTATCTCATCACCCTCTTAACTGCAATGAGATGACATTCATGAGGTTTCTCCATGAACCTACTTAGCAATCAGGCATTTTGACAATGATTTCTTTGTACTGTGTCGCACTTACAAATTTATCATTTGTCACGTTCTTCAACTTTGCTATAGTTTCTAATGGCGTAGCGTTGCATTATAATTGATCATATTGAACCTCTTCAAGATATCTTGGGCATACTTATTTTGATGTAGGAACACTCTTTCACATGTGTCTGTGAACTTCATCCCTAAGAAATATGACAATTTTCCTAGGTCAGACATTTCAAACTCTTGCATCAGCTTCGACTTGACTCTTTTTATCTCAGTATCATCTACATCTATAATCTACAAATCATCTACAGACAAACATATCATCATTCGACTGACCATGTCTGCATCATTGACATACTTCATGTTCAAAGACACACTTTGTGAAACCAACTTCAATCATGAAACTATATACTTTATTATTCCAAGCTCTTAGGGCTTGTTTCGAAGCATAGATAGCCTTCCTCAATTTGTACACTTTCAACTCATACCCTTTGATTTCGAATTCTGGTGGTTGACTGACATAGACTTCTTCTTCCAAATGCCCATTCAAAAAATGTTAATTTTACATCCAACTGATATATCTTCCACCCTCTGTATGTTGTTGTCGACACAACAATTCTGATTGTCTCCAGTCTTACAACAGGTGCATACACTTCATCGAAATTAATACTATGTTTTTTTAGAAAACCTCTCGTAACTAGTTTTGCCTTTTTTTTTGGAAATTTCACCATTTGGCTTTCGTTTCAGCTTGCATACCCACTTCACATCAATTGACTTCTTAATTGACTTTTTGGCAAGCTCTCACGTCTCATTCTTCTTGATTAACCTGAGTTCTTCTTTCATGGTTGCTAACCAATTCGAATCATCGATGGCTTGATCCAAATTGATTGGTTTTGCTCCAATCATCATCATCACTTATTATATAAAGTCACCATCTGCATCAACTGCTTAATCTGGAAATCTCTCATATCTAGTTGGCCTTGTCGACTCTGTTAAAATAAGATTTAGTTATGCATTTGGTCTTTAGTTTTGATGATAATAATACATTGGTTCTTATAGAAATTTTTTATGCATTAATGGTTTTGTGTCTAGTATGTAAATTTTTCTTAATAGGTTCTGACTATGAAGCTTTGACGTGTGACGTAATCAAACTCTAGAATCAACACATTCTGACTCTAAAGAGATACAAGTGCTTTACAAGATGTTGTCAAGTTCTAGAAATCTCTTAGACAACGGTTCTGAAGAATGTTTGTGCTAAAGCTTCTGATTGTGTCTCTGATTGAAGAGCCTCTGAAGGATTGTCTCCTTAAAGATTATACGCTCAAGTTCTAAAGATTCTGAAGAACAAGATCTGAAGACCAGGTTCTGAGAAATTGTGTCAAGACTCTGAAGACCAAGGTTTTGAAGATTCTCTCAACCACTCTCTTGATTCTTCTAAACATGCTTCAATATCATTCTATCACAAGCCTATGAATATTAGAAGATAACATCAAAAGTTTTTGCATCAGGAAAGTAGTACACAATACAAGATCACCCTCACCTTCACTACCTTGATTTTATGGACTAAGGACAGTGAGATTGTACCATTTTGCCTTCCATTTGCAAACCGATATGAAAGAGACAACTGCTATTTGCAATTCCAATTCTACCTTCCAACGGATCTTTTATATGCCTATATAAAGGAGACTTTAAGATTGGAAGAGTTGTTGATACTAATCATGTTATTGAACATACACGCTTTGGTGAAGTAAATATTATTTTTTATGTATATCATTTGTAAATACACAAAGAGTTTTTGCTCGTTATTTGTGTGAGATATTCATTGTATTTAACTTGTTTTAATCTGCTTTTTTGGAAGCATTCTTTGTAAACACAACTTGTAAATCTCAATCTTGTTTAAGTGGTTTTCCTTGAGTGACTAGGGTTTAGTTAGATATACTCGAGAAGACAAAGACGATTAGTCTTTGTGGTGTATGTAATCAGTTTCAATTATAATGGATTAAATCTTTATTGAGAAGGAAAAATCACCTTAGTATGGTGGACTGGAGGTAGCTTCGTTAACAGCGAACCAGGGTAAAAATAACTTGTTATTTTACTGTTTGTTTTGTTACTTGTTGAGTTGGTTTTGAAAAACTTTATTTTTCAGAAACCTAATTCAAACGCCCCTTTCATGTGTTTCTCACCACCTTCAATTGGCATCAGAACTCCAGTTCTGGTCTTGATAAGATTGTCAAATACTTAACAATGTCAGATAAAGATCCTCTGTAAAACACAATTGTCGGTATTCCACCACCACCTCTAGTTGCTCAAACAAATGATAAAGATCACTACAATGTTAAACCTCTTGTATTTGATGGAGAAAATATTTAATATTGGAAGGATATAATAGAAAGCTTATTTCTAGGTCACGATGTTGATCTTTGGGATGTGGTAGTCGATGGCTACGTACATCTAGTAGATGCAAGTGGCAACAAAGTTGAAAGAAGAGTGATGACGGACTAACAGAAGAAAGATTATAAAAATTATCATAAAGCAAGAACTATTTTTCTAAATGTTATTTCATACATTGAGTATGAAAAAATCTATAACAGAGATACTGCTAAATCCATATTTAATTCTCTGAGGATGACGCATGAAGGGAACGCACAAGTCAAAGAAACCAAAGTTATTGACTTGATTCAAAAATATGAATAGTTCAAGATTGAGGACGACGAAACTATTGAAAAAATGTTCTCAAGGTTTCAAACTCTTGTTGCAGGACCTAAACATTGGAGACCAATGGTAACTGCTTTGAAGTTATCAAAGGACCTCAACAACACTTCTCTTGAAGAACTGGTTAATTTTGTAAGAAGGCATGAGATTGAGCTTGAGGAAGATGATTCCAAGAAAAAGAGAAAGTATGTTGCTCTGAAGTCTTCAGGTAGATATAAGATGACTAAAGCTCTTCAAGTTGATACTGATGAAGAGTCTGAAGAAGAATCTGATGAGGAAGATGAATTGTCTCTTCTTTCTAGACGTGTGAATCAAATCTGAAAGAAAAGTCAAGGTAAATTAAGAGGACACAAAAAGATAAGTGGTTGTTATGTGTCTACTTATGGATTTAAGAAGTTGGAGCCAGTAAAGAAGTCATATGTTTTAAATTCAAGGAGTCGGGTCATTACAAAAATGACTACCCCAAGCTGAAGAAAGACAGATCCAAGAAGAAAGACTTCCAAGGATAGAAAAAGGGCCTTATGGCTACATGAGATGATTTAGAGTCTTCTGAAGATGACTCTGAGGAAGAGTAGGCTAATGTGGCTTTGATGGCGTGTACATGAGCTTCTGCAAAGACAATTCAATCAGAATCAGACTCAGATTTTAAAGAGGTATTTTTTGAACTTTCTCGTTCTGAGCTTGAATCTAGTTTATCAGAAGTTCTATAAAAATATCAAAATATTTTGATCAAATAAAAGGATCTGAAGAATATTCATGTATCTGAATCAGAAGCTTACAATAAGCTTCAGAAAGATTTTTCAAGTTTGAATGAGGAAAATCTCATTTTGAAAAACAATTTTGTGCCTCAAAGCAAGAGTCTCAAATCTAAGAAGAAAATCATTTCTAAAGCCTCTAGAGGTTCTAGTGATATCATACAGAAGTATGATAAGTCTTTCTAGAAATTTCTTGCTAGAAGCCTGAATAGAAACTTAATGGCTTCCATGATTTATGGCGTTAGCAAAAACGAGACAAGGGGTATTAGTTATGATTCTGATGATGAATCTGATTCTGAGAAAGATGACAAGCCTAATACTATTGAATTTTTTCCTTCTGTGAAACAAAATGATATCAGTCCTAAAGGTAGAACTGGTTATAAACCTAAAGCTAAAGCAAAACCTCATGCATGTTCTAATCATGCATTCATGTATAAATATCATGCACAGAAACCCAAAGTTGTGAAAACTTTAGGAAGGCTAACCCAAAAAGACCCAGAAAGATATGGGTACCTAAGTATAAGATAATATATGTTACATATATCCTTAGAGGCAGAGTTAAGACACCAGGCATGGTACCTGGACTTTGGATGCTCGTAGCACATGATGGGAAGAATGCATATGTTCCAAAGCATGATACTTAAGTTTGGAGGCGTCGTCGGTTTTGGAGGTGATCAGAAAGGGAAGATCATTGACTCTAAAACAATATGTAACAGTTCTCTCCCTTCCATTAATAATGTTCTTCTTGTTGAAGGACTAATTCATAATCTTCATTACATAAGTCAATTAAGTGACAATGTTTATGATATTATTTTTAATCAAAAGTCTTGCAAAGCTTTCAGTCAAAAGGATGACTCAGTTCTTTTCAATGGAAAGAGGAAAAATAATATTTATAAGATTAGACTTTCTGATTTGAAGAGTCAGAATGTTAAATGTCTTATGTCTGTTAACAAAGAGCAATGGACATGGCATAGACGATTTGGTCATGTTAGTATGAGGAGGATTTCTTGGCTTAACCGGCTCAATTTAGTTAGAGGCATGCCAAATCTGAAGTATGCTTCAGATGTTCTTTGTGGAGCATGTTAGAAAGGCAAGTTTTCTAAAACTTCTTTCAAAGCCAAGAATGTTGTTTATGTTAGAACAAGATTTGTTCATGATATATATCCTGGGTTTTTACGATAACAAAATATTAAAAGAACAATGGTGTTATCTAATGTGTGTTCAAGTATGCATGTTCTTATCCTTAAATATATATATATATATATATATATATATATATATATATATATATATATATATATATATATATATATATATATATATATATATATATATATATATATATATATATATATATATATATATATATATATATATATATATATATATATATATATATATATATAAAGAATTTGGTATAAAAGTGCACTTGAGAGAAGTTGAGTTACTTGCTTCTGATGATATAGAATCTAAAGAACACTCTCTAAGTGATGTCTGGCGTAGACTATGAAGTTGAAGGCTTCAGTATTAGAAGAAATAACACATTATCTCTACACTTGGTGACTGTATTAGTTTCTGATGATCATTCAGAAGCAATAGCAAAGCTAAAGATATTCGTACTATAGAAAGCAAATTGCATTGTCAAATCAGTTTGTCAGCTAAAGTCTAAGTACACAAGGCTCAAGAAGAGTTGACATGCTTTACTGATAACAACTCTCAACGACTCTATAGTATAGGATCTATTTGAAGACATAACAGTTAAATATGTTACACGATGGATCAAGATCCTTTAGTGTATCTATCTTAAACGTCTCTTGTACTATAGAGAAAACAAAGACACTTGACCAAGTTATCTCTTCCAACGGCTAGTCTTCTTCAAACTTCTATATAAGTAGCTGAAGGTTCAATCTGAATCTTTAACAAGGAATAAGAAGAAGAAGGAATGGCAAGAAGATTTGAAGTGCTCAACATTTCTATCTTAATGAAGACATAACAAGATCAACAGTGAGCAACACTACTAAATATGCAGAAACTTATGTTACCTGTTGTAAATTGTAAAAAAAAAAACTTAAGATTTCCTAAAATTTGAATATCTTGGAAATCTTAAGTGCTTAAGGTCTTTGTTAAGGTTATTACCTTGTACCTCTGATCTTAGCATCAAGTACACCTTGTTATCTATTCTGCTGAACATGTTATTTAGGAGTTTAGATCAAAGTCTTTGGTTAAGTGCTTGAGTGTCATACCTCAAATTTGTATTACCTGTATAGTCAGTCACCTCCATTTGTTATTCTATTTACTAACCTTTATTCAAAATATCCAAAAATATGTGTATGTTATTTTTCTTGTTGTTCAAGTCCAAGATATTACAAGGAGGAGTTGAGGCATATTTAAGGCTATCAGGACAAGTGGGTGTGCAATGATGGGTGAGATTCAAGTTGAGTTTGACATAATCTTGGTCAACAAGATTTTTCTTCATTCTCAAGTTATATGTGCCTTATATCTGAGAATTATCAAGTGATCAAGATCAGGGTTGGTGTAGTGGCATTGCAATTCATATTTTAAATCATGGCTCTCTGATTCAGTTGTTTATAAAGTTGCTTATTTGGTTCATGGTGGAGGCTTTGGTTTATCAGTGTTCAAGTGGTAAAGTTCAGGATTAAGATCAAGATTGATTCATTAATTCAAGGCTCTAATTCATTCAAAATTCAAGATTAATTCAAGTTTGTTTAAAATGGAATTGTGGGCATTTCACCTTTTTGAAGTTGATTCTAGTAAAATTTCAGGGATGATACAAAAGGGTTCAAGTAGTGTTTTACATTAACTTTTGGATCCAAATCAAGACAAGACACATTCCAAAGGCCCATGTGACTACAAGTCTCAACAAGTCAATTCAAAGAAAAACAAGGCAAGGTGATACAAGTTGTACTTCAAATTACCGAGGGTGCGCATAATATTATTAAAGCTCATTTCATCACCAAGTCCATAATAAAAACAACAACAAAAATAAAGAAACAATCTCATGTATTTCAAGCCTATTACAAATTTGTTCATTACAAATCACAACAATTGCAACAAAAGCCCATTACTTCTCATGAAAAATAAATAACAAATTTGCAACAAAAAAAAAAGTCAAAGCCCATTACAAGATTATTCACCAAAATTTTGTTTCAATAAGTGCCAAAGAAAACAAGTTGCAATAAAAAGTTGTTACACGAGCTAGGCTACTACCACATCTAAGCTTAAGCCATGGTCCCGCAAATTCCAATCACAACCTACATCATGCTTCAAGCAATACATAAGACAACAACCAAGTTGCAAACCTCCAAGTCACTGCAGACAACAATTCCAAACACATTTCTGCACATGATGACAACACAACCATACACAAAAACCTACCAGATATATGCAACCTTGACCAAACTTGCTACACTATAAACTAATTTGCACCAGCCTCTACATGCACAAAACAACAACAGCAACATGCCAAAACAATTTGCAAGCATGAAACTGAAAACAACATCCCAGCAATAACCAACAATTCTGCACACAAGCCTGTACACAAAGAGCCAAGAACCTGCGCTTGAAAATGGCTCAGAATAACAATAGCACAGTAACAAACCTGCAGCTTTGAAAGCGGCATGTCAAGCAGAAATAAACAAAATTTTTATACCTCTAAACTTAGCATGTAAGGCTTGAATTTACTTAAAAGAGAGGAGATAGGAAACGATTTGAAGGGGTAGAGAAGGAAGAGGAACCTAGCAGCCATCAATCACTAAAATCATAAACTTCATACTGAAATTAGGATCAAAAGGAACGACCGGAAAAACTTTAGCCACCAAGACACTCATAAAATTACCCTGTAGAAACAACCACAACAAAACAATAACAAAAGTAAGGAAGGAGACAATCAAGAGAGTATAGCTCGGTTCTAGTGCTTACCTTTGGGTATGTCTTACTCTGGAAAAAAACGTATAGCCTGAACATTCATTCTCTTTGGATCTTGTTGTATATATGTTTCGAAACATAGCTTTTACTTACTTGTTTTTTTTCTCGTTTGTCTCTGATGCTCGAAACAAACCAGCGAGAGAGGCTTCAGTGAGAATCACGATTGAGTTGAGGAAGGAGATTAAGAGATCAGCGAGAGTAGAGAAAACAGTTTGAACGAAAGAGCAGAGAATCGAGAGGAGAAACCGAATGAGAAATCCTCCGAACATGAGTAAGAGGGTGCAGATTTGAGAGGGGTAGGAGTGATACCTTTTTTCCGTTTTGATTTTTCCTTATGTGTGCAGTTCACTTTTCTGCGGATATCCTTCATCGTCTTCTTCCTAAACTATGTTCTTTTATTTTTCGTTTTGTTGTATACGGGTTTCAGCAGCTGTTTTTGTTTACTGCAATTAGAGCTTCACTTGGCATAAGGATTCAAAATGGGTCGCAGCTAGAGCAACCGAACCCAGTTCACGCCTTACCTTGCCATTGTTGGGCCTCAGTGCCCTTTCCATTCTGCACCTTCCAGTTCGGCCCATTTAGATTTTCTTTATTAATTTTATTTTTGAATATTGTAGTTTTACTAAAAGTCATAAAAAATAATAATAAGACATTTTTCATTTAAAATTTCATAAAGGATTTTATAAATATTTTGTTTATTTCATTTTAATTTTCTAAAGAATAATAGATAACTTAAGTTTTACTTTTCATCTTAGATATTTTACTTAGTTTTTTTTTTCAAAACTCTTTAGAACTAACTCTTTACTTTTCTCTTGACATGTTCAATTTTTAGTAGTGTGTTCTTATCCTTTACTTGTTATTTTTGTTTTATTTTTGTATAATGAGTTTAACATTATAAAAAGAAGAAAAATGAACAAAAAATAATAATGATCAAAAAGACAAAAAAATTTAAATGTTGATTCTAGTTTGAGGCATGCGATTTGTAAGAGCCCACTAGACTTCGTGTGTGACCTAGGCTTGACAAGAATCATTATTAGAAACTTGTGTTCTTAAATTACAAAGTAGTTATTGTCGCGGTGAAATTTGGATATCAAACTATTGATTAGTTTGAATCTTATTCATTTGCAACCGAACTTTGATTTGTCCAAAGGAAGGGATAAAGATCGAAATTCTCACGATGCAATGCAAATGCCAGCTAGAGAGTTATAGGTTCGGGGGTCGGTTAAACTTAGGGAAGGTGCTAGCATCCTAAGTTTCTGTAGTATTCTACACGAACCTCTTGTTTTATGTTTGTTTATTTGCTAAGGTTTATCTGCTTAAAGGATGAAGGACCTAGGGGTTTATTTCTAAGTATACTCGATAAGATATCGCATCTTATGCCTACATATCCTTACGGGAGTGGAATTAGAGTATTTGTAGTTCCCCTAAAAGGTTTGAGGAGTTCTTTGACTGTGGTCAAAGTTCATACGGGTTTAGGGTAGTTGATTGATTGATTTTAGGAGAAAAGATGAGTTGTCATTTTAAGGGAGATTACTTTGATTTAACCGCCACGACTTTGTAGGAAAATAGTCTTTGCATCGTCTTAAGAGAAGGGCTCAAGCACTCGGAATTTAATCGACAAGTATGTCACTATCTCTCTTAAGGCAAAGTCCCCACGAATTGATTGAATTGTTATGGGGTAGGAGTTTTATCTCGCTTAAGATGATTAACATCTTATTCTCTAATGTGTTTGAATGATTTGAATTGAGTTGATTTGTTTGTATCTAAGTTGTAAAGATAAGGTCCTTCCTATGGGGTAGGATCTAACTTAGAGGATCGACTTGAATGGGATCAAGGATCGATGGGATTATGATGCAAATGATGCGTACGCATAATTGTTTAAGTCATGCGCAGATTCTTCCTTTGGACGGAATACAGTGCGGTTGCAAATGAATAAGATTCAAACTAATTAATAGTTTGGTATCCAAATTTCACCGCGACAGAAATGGCGACTTCACTAGGGAATGCATTCTTGAGGAGTATCTTTGTTGTAGCTGTAAAATATGCATCCTTGTAGTGTAAGTTCTCAAATAAAGAGAAATATTTGTAATGTCTTCGATGCATTTCTTTGACAGATTTCCGGAGGAATGCCTTTTGATGAGTTGATAGTCTTGATAAACCCACTGGGAATGAACAAACTGTTCTGAAGATACTGTCATTTGTCGTCTTGAAGAGGATCCTGATAAAAACAAGTTGCTCAAATAAAGAGGAGTGCTTGCAGTCCAAGTGTAAATTGTTGAGAAGCTTTGATAACGTTGTTGGAGAAATATCCGTCTTCGATAGTCGTCCTCAGAAAGGACCTCTTGGGTAGTAAAGTGCAAAGTAAATGCATGCTTTCTCCATGTTTGAGAGTTGGAAATGTCCACAATGTGATTGCTAAGGACCGAAGTTCACTTCGGGAAGTAACCGAAGAGAAGCTGCCAAACAGGACTCGACCATTAAGGTATGAACTCAGATAGGAATGTACTAAAATAACCGTCTTCCACGAGAATCAAACTTCATGGGGAAATAGAAGCGTTGAGCTCTTTTCTGCCTAGGGATGACAACTCTACTTGGAAGGATAAGACTCACCCAATCACTTGGTGATAAACACGGCCAAAGTGACAGAACAAACAAGCACAGGGATGCAAAATGCATATGTCATGCTATCTATCTATATGCTATGTGTATGCTAACAACAGAGATGAAAAACATTTTGGGCACTCAAACCAAATCTTCACAGATCCAACATTGTCAGAAGAATGTATACTCGCTTCTAGAATTCCCTCTGGGGAGCAAATATTAGACCAATCTTCGAAGATAGAAGCATCACTGGGGATAGGTGGAGAACCGAATATGGGATCATAGTTTTGTTTCAAGGCTTCAAAACCTCCTATATGGGGAATATAAAATTTTCCACTTGGGGGTAAAACATCTTGATCTTACTGACGAATTATCAAGAAGAATCTGGGTATCCTATTGAAAATGAGAATATATATCCATTGAGGAACGAATCCAACTCATAACTTGGAGAACCTTCATGGATGAAATAAATTTCCACTTCACATGGGGAAACAAAGTTGCTGAATATGTCGTAAAAACTCAAAGGGGATGAAATAAACATCCGCTTCGCTGAGGAAGACCGGCGTTATACAAGGTCTACTGGGGAGTGAAATAACTTCCACTTTACTGGAAAGGTGAAGCTAATCAGTTCACTGATAATTCTCGGGTCACTTAACCGGAGATTTCTTGCATGGAAGATGTTCGTCACAGAATTGTCACAGCCACCTTCGATTTTCAAATGCCCCAAGTCACATGGTTCACGATAAAAAGGTCATCTTGAGAGGATTTTACAGAAAACATGGCGTCCAAATGCCCCACTATTTTCAAACTCTTAGAGAGATTCGTAGAAGCTCGACGTAACTGCCCCTGATTGACGGTATAACCGAGTCTTCAAATTTGTGTTCTGGTTGAAGTCAAACTTGTATTAGTGAATAACCTGGACACAACTTGCCCCAAGTCCACAGAGTCTTCAAATTTGATCGTTGATGTCGTCACATAATCTTTCTAAGATATCAAGCAAAATTAGCGAGCCAGAAATGTTAATTCTGAAACTGTTAACACAACATATATGTTTGTCTCGAAGAAGTCTTTTTTGAAAAAGATATCGTGATAACTTGTAACAAAATCACTAGTTAGGATATTTATAATGCCAATGCCAAATTGAGCAATAGCTCATAGGAGTAAGGAAACATTATCTTATCGTGTATGCTTTCGAGATGACCTTACTTCAATTAGGACTTTTGAGGGTTGTATATATGGGTTTAGTTTATGATTTGTAAAGCGGAGGAATAAAGGGTCAAAGTATATTTGTGCCCACCCAAAAAAATTTTTTTTGAGAGATGTTCATTTTTCTGATACCCTGCCCCAGGTTAAAACGAGTTTTTGGTTTGGGAGAGAAAAAACAAATCATTTCTCAAGGCTTAAAAGAAGGGTTGACTATTTCTGGTGTTTTAGGAGGTTCGAAACATATGCCTTACATCATCAGTAAGTTTTTATTCAAAAGCATACAGCGAGAGATCCTGGCGTTTTACTTCGTCATCCTCCCTCCAATTATTCACCAAAGTGAGAGAATTGGGTATAGTAGGCGTTATAAATTATGAAAAATATTTTACGAGTGAAACGAATGGATTTCTTCAAGACAAACGTTTTATTGCATTAATTATTCAAAATAAACAAGCCATACAAGCCAAGCATGCTTTTAATCAAAGAAATGAAATACGCATAGGCAAACAAAAAGAAAACACCCTGATGAGCCCTTCTCAGGATTTTATTCAGTCTTTGTATGGAATGGAGAAGCTTGCAGAATCGTCTGATATGTCGCCTTCAGATTCGTCTTTAGGCACTATATTGATATGAGCTTCCCAAATAACCTTGGATCATGTTCGCGGAGGACGAACCATGCTGGGGCGGGGGATTATCTTGCACATTAGGAATGGAACCCTTAAAGGATAAAATTCCGCACTTAACCAACCTTTGAACGTCTGTTTTCAAACCGTAACAGTTCTCAATATCGTGGCCTGGAGCACCTTGATGGTATGGGCAAAATTTGTCAGCTTTGTACCAATACGGAAGTTTCTTGGGTACCTTAGGTGGAGCTCTCGTCTGGATGTGACCCTTTTGAATCAAAGTTGGGAACAAGTCAGTGTATGTCATCGGGATGGGATCAAAGTCTAATCTTTTGTGTACCCGACTCTGATCGTTGAATGGCTGATTTTGTTGATTTTGTTGATGTTGTGGTTAATAAACCGCATCAACCTGATGTGATGGTAGATACCCTCTCTTAGATCGTCCCTGCTACACCACACTTGCCTCATGTTCTCTATTTTTCACCAAACCACTCCCATACTTCTTAGTATTATTAGGAGCACTCCCTTCCTTGACTAATCTTCCTTCACGAACCCCCTCTTCCAATCGCCAACCCATGTTTACCATTTCGGTGAAGTCACTGGGCGCACTTGCTACCATTTTCTCGTAAAAGAATGGACCGAGAGTCTTTAGAAAATTTTTGGTCATTTCCTTTTCTTCTAATGACGGTATGACTTGGGCGGCTAACTCGCGCCAACGCTGAGCATATTCCTTGAAATTCTCTTTGTCTTTCTGAGCCATGTCCCTTAATTGATCACAGTTGGGAGCCATGTCCATGTTATATTTGTACTGCTTGATGAAGGCTCCACCTAGATCGTTGAAAGTTCGAATCTTCGCGTTATCCAATCCCATATACCACCTGAGCGCAGCGCCTATTAGACTGTCTTGGAAATAATGAATGAGCAATTGGTCATTGTCAGTTTGTGCGGACATTTTTCTGGCATACATGATGAGATGACTCTGAGGGCAAGTATTTCCTTTGTACTTCTCGAAATCAGGGACCTTGAATTTCGGTGGAACCTTGACATTTGGAACCAAGCGCAGATCAGAAGCGCTCTTTCCAAACAAATCCTTCCCACAAAGGGCTTTTAATTCCTTCTACATCTCGGAAAATTGGTCTTGAAAACCATCCATCCTCTCTTCAAAACCCACAGTTTTGTTGGGTGTCCTATGGAGAATTGGTTCGTCTAGGACATATGGAGTAGTATTCACATGTGTAGGTGCAGTGGTCATTACGACAGTTGCAAGAATGGTTTGAACGATGGTTATGATAGGGCCCTCAAGAACAGGTGGGCGAAAGCCAGCAGGAGTGAAATGAGGAGGCATTCCCCACGGGAAACCTGGCGGTATGCTGTAGGTCACTTCAACAATGGTAGACACCACTGGGATCGGTGTTGGTACTACTTCGGAGATAACAGTCCTCTGAACTTCTTGATTGTTGAGTGCAGACTAGTTGGACAGAGCTTCAACTAAACCATTCAGCTTTTCCAAATTTTCCTTCAAGATTGCAACTTCGTCACGGAGCACTCTGTTCTCTTGTTCCAATTAATCCATCTTTTGACATTGACTGGCTCGAGTGTTGTACTGGTGATTCAGTTTGTCTGTGAAGATGAAGCAAGAGTGAGACCCCCCTGGAATGCAAAGGATGTTATGCCGATACAAAATGTGAAATGCAAATGCAAGAATGCAAAACGAAAGGTTTCATGGAACTCAAGTATTTGTAAACGTCATGGAGTACCCAAAGAAAACTCATTTTTTTATTTTTTGGATATCGATTACAAATGAACATTCTCATAAGAGTCCTGATCCAATAGCTAAATAAAAGCTAATAAAGTCCTAAGGAAGTCCTTCGTCGTGTTTGTTGATCTAGACTTTCTTGAATATAAGTTCTTCATGACCAACTTCTAAGGAATATTCCGATAGAGGAAAATAAATCCTCCATCTCTCTTCTTTTCTTTGCTGGAAAATAAGGAGGGAGAAATCCTTTGTTTATTGATGAAAGTACTTTGATCTTCTATTGATCTTCGATGAGAGTTTCTAACTTTCTTAGGTCATCCAGGTTAGGACTCTTTAAAGAATATTTCAAAATATTTTCTTTTGTAACCCCTATTGGCTCTATAATGTTTGCAAATAAACTTGGAGTTCCATGAAACCGATGTAATATGATGCTTTATGAATGCAACAAACACAAGTAAGCGCATAAGGACACATATGTAAACAAACAAAAAGGGTCCTAGGTTTGCAACAAGCATGGAGCCAAAGGGTATACCCATTCTCAAAGAATATGGACTAAAGATGGATTGTACCTGCAGAACAAGGTTCTAAAAAGGTTCTCAAAGTCATTAGTCCATCTTTCGGATATTATCAATTTCCCAACTAACTTGGGGATTAATAATATTTTCAAGAGAACTTCTTTTGAGTGTAGCATTGGGTAGCACTATTTCGGGACTTACTCCCTCATAGTCTCGCACTACGTCCTAATAAAGGCCAAAATGGGGTTAAAGGTAACTACGGTCCTTAGTATCATGGACTCCAATTGAGAATAGTAAAAGTTTTCACGACTAAACTCGTTCAACCGAACCATTTTCAAAAGGGTCCCAACTAAGCGGGATTCTCGAGTCAACTTAGTCGGGACTCACTCCCTATAAGCCTCATCGAATATATCACCATCCTATCATAATTTCTCTCAAGTCCGGGTGTAAGACTTTGTCTCACCACTCAAGGATAGCAGCCCAAAAGAAATAAAGAATAAACAAAAATAAGCAAGTAAGCAAATATATAAAGCAATAAAGAGACAAAACAAGATAGGGAGACCCACTGAGAGAGGATCCCCAGTGAAGTCACCATTTCTGTCGCGGTGAAATTTGGATACCAAACTATTGATTAGTTTGAATCTTATTCATTTGCAACCGAACTTTGATTTGTCCAAAGGAAGGGATAAAGATCAAAATTCCCACGATGCAATGCAAATGTCAGCTAGAGAGTTATAGGTTCGGGGGTCGGTTAAACTTAGGGAAGGTGCTAGCATCCTAAGTTTCTGTAATATTCTACAGGAACCTCTTGTTTTATGTTTGTTTATTGCTACGGGTTATCTGCTTAAGGGATAAAAAGACCTAGGGGTTTATTTCTAAGTATACTCGATAAGATATCGCATCTTATGCCTACATATCCTAACGGGAGTGGAATCAAAGTATTTGTAGTTCCCCTAAAGGGTTTGAGGAGTTCTTTGACTCTGGTCAAAGTTCCTACGGGTTTAGGGTAGTTGATTGATTGAGTTTAGGAGAAAAGATGAGTTGTCATTTTAAGGGAGATTTACTTTGATTTAACCGCCACAACTTTGTAAGAAAATAGTCTTTGCATCGTCTTAAGAGAAGGGCTTAAGCACTCGGAAATTAATCGACAAGTATGCCATTATCTCTCTTAAGGCAAAGTCCCTACGAATTGATTGATTGAATTGTTATGGGGTAAGAGTTTTATCTCGTTTAAGATGATTAACATCTTATTCTCTAATGTGTTTGAATAAGTTTGATTTCATTTGTCGGATTGTTTTCCTATGTTGTAAAAGATAGAGGAAAGGTCCTTCCTATGGGGTATGATCTATCTTAGAAGATCGACTTGAATGAGATCAAGGATCATAGGGGAGAATGATGCAAATGGAATACATACGCGCAAGTTTTTACGTTGCGTGCAAGTTCTTCCTTTGGATAGAATGCGATGATGCGACGCAATAAGGATAAATGCGGTAAATGTAAATTGTGGAAGATAAATTGCGGGTAAAGTAAAGCATACACACGCATGAAAGCGCTAAGTGTGTGAATGTGAATTGTATATGTGAATAATGTGAATGTGCGGATACGGAAGCGTGCACGATTGGATTGTGATGTTGGTTAATTTTAGTTGAGTGTTGTTTAATTTTATATGAATTGATTTATGAGAAAATATATTAATTATATTAGTTTGGATAAAAGGTTTTAATTATAAATTGATTAGATTTGGGTAGAATAATTTTGATTAAATAAAAATTTACTCAATAAAATAAATTAGTAAGTGAAAAAAAGTTTTATTACAAATTGATTTAGTTAAATAAATTATTTTGAATAATAAAAAAAATTATCCTTGTGTTATTTAGAAAAGAAATAAATTATTACCTCATTATTAATTAATTTATTTAAAAAAAGGTTTTACTAACTAAGAAAATAGTTGTTATTATAAAATAGATTTCTATTAAATTAGTTAAATAGCTTACTTGAATTTAATTTGGAGATAAATAAAATTCTTATTATGTAAAAGTTTTGTTCCATTATATAGAAGTTATTTTAAATGTGATAAAAAGGGTTTTAAATAAATTATATTAATAAAAAGGAGAATAAATAGCTGGAAAAAAAAGGTTATTAGTTAATATTTTTATAAAAGATGGTTAAGGTTGATACTTAATTAATTAGATTGATTAGGTGGTTAATAATTAAATTAGGGATTAATTAAGGGTTTAGTGGAGTGATTAACGGTTAACCAGAGGAATCAATGGAGGGCGCAAGATTCGTGTGGGAGATAGATTCTGAGGGTGCATGGTGGGTGTGCAACGAGGATCGTGTGATTTGATCTAAAGGAGATCGTGTGTCTGTGAGTGCGGGTACATGGTACTACCATGTATGTGCGTGTGTATGATTACATGGTAAAAGAAATTGTAGAAAAACAAGATGAACAAAATCTGAAATCCCTAATTTTCCTCTTCCAAACGCCGATTCCCCTCTTTCTCTATCTTTGCTTCAATCCTTTCCTCTCAAATCCCGTCTACCGTTTTTACCCGCGTTCTTCTCCTTCTCCATTGTGGTTCCCTACATCAATCAAATAACAGCAAAAAGGTTAATGTTAGCGAAAATGACCTTTCACAATTCGATGGATTCCTCGTCGGTGTAATGGTTGGAGGCGGTTGAGCGGATTGCAACGGCTTTAAAGGAGTTTGGCGATGTTTCATGAGAGATGTCGGGTTTGGTCGGCTTCGCCGGTGGTGGTTGTGATTTGTGAAGGTGGCTACGACGGAGGCTGCTGAAGGGTTTTCGCGGCGGGGTTCTGAGATAAGTCTTCCTCCTACAAACTACCGTATTTTAGGTTTTGTTGGATTTGGAATTTTTTGTGAATTATGGATTATGTGTCCTTGAGGGTTTTCTATTGAATTTGGGATTTTGAGGGTTTCATGATGGACTGTTGTGAATTCCGCCCCCCCCCCCCCCCCCCCCCCTTTGTGAATTCACGACTCTTCTTTTATAGCCTCTTAAATCGCTTGAAAGGGGACACCCTGTTTAAGACTTTGAAAACATTTCTGATTTGAGATATTTTGTCTGAGATTTGTTTGGGAAAGAAATTAAACCCCTATGAAATTGCATTTATGAACTTTCCTTTCCAATTCGCCAAATGATTGATCAAATGTGGTTTGGTTTGCAGGTCATTAATGATGCATTATGGATGCGGGAGCGTACAATCTTTCGTTGTGAAGAGAAAACAATCGTAGCAAGCACCGTCAGTAGAGGATTTCCAATTCCAATCATTATCAAAACCTCTTGTAAATATCAAAGTCTAACAAGTCATGAATATGGTAAAAACTACAGAGAACCAAAGAGGTACAAAGCCCCGAAGTCCATTGTTCGAACACTCTATCGGAGTCCATTGTTCTTGCTTTCACATATTTCTTTTTCTTTCCATAATCAGGATTGATGTAGTCCAAGAGTTTAACGCAAATGAAGGTTTGTTGCTAGCTATTAGAGTATTAGCTTCTTTTCAAATTTTGGCAAGTCGATGTGTTACAGGTTTTGGCGGTTTAATTGTATTGGCCAAACTGTATAGGCTGACTCGGTTTAAAAATTGAACTGTTAATTGGTTTGGAAGTTTGGTTGTTAATCCAATTGTGATTAATGCTTGTGTGGTTATTACTTTGATATTTTGATGATTGTTTCTCACTTGCAGGCAACCTCATAAAAGACTTGTACTGCATTTCGCCTATCATCAAATAAGGCCTTGGTAAAGCTCTGTCGTGATATACGTTGTTTTGCACTCGCCGAGACAAAGTTCAACTTGACATAAATGTTGAAGGGACATGAAGAAACATGGCCTCTAAATTACTTCTTACTGTTCAATAACCATCTTCAAGTGTTTGCATTGTTGGAAATGCAGGTTTCATGATTTGGAGCAAAGCAGGACCTATGCATCTAGGTTATTGAGAGCCAGTCTTAATTTCCGCTTGTCTCAAACTTCTTCCTGGCCGACAGTGCTTTTAAATACCAAGTTGTTAGCCCAGGGCAGCTCTGGATGGTCTAGGTGAAGTACGAGAAACTTCCCACACATCAGTACATGGTCGCATTGGTATGGGGCCTTGTCATCCATGAACTCTGACATATGAGTCCATTCGCCATAGCATAAGGGTGATGGGTTTTACTGATAAACTTCTTGTCTTTTGTAGTGGTTGAACTTTGGTTGGTTTTCTTTGGATGCACTTCTTCTCATAACGACCGCCAATGTCCCGCAAGGTGTACTTCTCAAATCCTTATGAAGCTAATTTGATTTTTTAAGTGTTGTTTGAAACATTCTTAGCGTTCCTTATTATTGCAGGTGGTTTAAGGTTTACGTCTGTCGTTAAGTCGTTTTGATACTCTATGCAGGATGCTTATCTGGAGTGAAGGCTGAATTTGGATACACTCCCATCCTCATGACAGGTCTGCGTTCTGGTAGGGATACGTGGTCAAAGTGGGTTGGCGTTCTTGGTCTCCTCTGAGGTAATCCGGGTTGTACTTTCTTCCGAAGAATGCACGACTCGTGCTAGGAATTGGTGGCATACTGTATCACTGTTGTATTCATTTGATAATGTTGTGACCTTTCCTCATTGTAGGTCATGGGTGGCTGCTGCGGTGCTGCCGCTGCTGTTGAGGTCCTAGTTACTGAAGTCGAAGACAAATGCCGTTGCTGCTAAAAATGTACAACTGTTGCCGCTGGAAACCAACTGTTGACGTAATTTTCCGCACATCATCATTGGGGTGCAGGCCTTGAATAAATGATGGTCGTATATGCCGAGTGATGATTGGTAGTAACAGTCCTTTTCTAAGCAAGTTGTTCTCCTTTTCTAAGGGAAATCGTATGTCGTTTGGTTTGCAGGCTGCTGCCAAGGTGAGTCTTGTTATTATGTTGGATTATAATTGCTTTTCCTTCTTTGGGAAATGTCTGACTCTTCTTTTCATTGTTGTTGCAGTCTTCGGGTTTGTGCCCATCTGAAGCAGATGCGACCTAACTGATGCAATATTCCAATTCATAAAGATAGTGTGTCCTTTTGCAGTGATGATGACGGATGAAGTTTCTGGCCATTCTTCATGTGCGAAGCTTGACAGAAAACAGTGGCGGCCTGCAGTTGGAGTGACTGGTGCTTGTTGAAATGCTGATGTTTGCGCCATTACTTGCATCTTGTTTGAAATAGAGCAGCTTAAATTTGCTTCGTGCAATTGAAGTAACTCTAACTACAATTTCTGGTTCAGCTTGTCGTTGAGGAACGATTACTTGGAGAGTTTATGAACCATACTAACATTCTTTTTCTTTTTCAGTAAATGGTTGCAACTTCAGATACCACCGGTTTGATGTCGTCAAGGGAGTTTCACATCCGGTTATGATGACTTTAATGGTCTGAACCATGAAAATGCTGTTGTTGCTTTGATGTCTACGTCGCCTAACACTCGCTCCAGAATTTCTACGGGTAGAAACCTTTGCTTGTAGTTGGTTCTGATATGTTTTGGCTCATTATTTCGAACTAACAACTCAATCTTTCTTCTGCACGATATCCTGTTGTGGAGACCGTGAGGTTTTGGAAACAAGGACGCTCCTAGCGTTGGATGCCTCTGCTGCTTGGTCTTTGTTGAGTACAAAATCAAAGCTTCGTCTGTATACGGTATAGAAAGGATATGGGTGGTTACTGTTATAACTTGACTTGTTTGTGTGAAATTCGGTGTGATAGGAGTTGAACATAAACACTTGGCGCTCTCGGTTGCAGGTACGTGTTAGTGTCACAGAACAGCTTCTACGGTGGTTTTGCAGACCTTTGGCACGGACGAGGATGTGGCCTTCGAGTAGTACAATAGTTCCTGCAGCATGCTTTGAGACCGTCGATAAAGGTAAGGCTCCCTCCAAGGTTGTCAAACTCGCGAGTCTACTCAGACTCATAAAGGGTCTGCAGACTCGACTCGCAGACTCGACTCGCAAACTCGTACGAGTCTATGGAAAATTAAAACTAACTTTCAAAAACCTATATGTGACACATACATGACACACATATGTATTTTTAAACTTATAAATGTGTCATCTTTACACTTATATATAATAGAATACCAATTAACATCAAAATTTAAATTTCATACTCCAAATTTCTTTAAAAAATTCAATAATAAAACAAACAAAATAGCAAAGTATGTATTTAAAAACTTAAAGTACTAATTTCTTCTCAATTGACTACTATATAAAGAAAAAATAAAATCATAAAATATATATGATAATGGCTTTAAACATCCAAAACTCCAGTGAAATCATCACCATCATCTTCATCGGTATCTTGAGTATCATCAACAAATTCTACCTCGGATGGAACACTTTCTTTATCATTAACCAAAATTGGATTTCTTGAAGTTCCACTTCCACCTAATTTAATATTTCCACCACCACCACTACTTCACACAACATTATTAACAAAAACAACAACTTCCACAACATTGTTAATTATAACATCATGTTACTCAACATTAACTTCAGCTTGCATATTTTCCTCATTAGGATCTTCAATTATCCATTCATCATCTTTACACAAGAGAATATACAAGAGAAACATTCAAGTGAAGCATATTATAAAATAATTACACAACAAATGATTAACTCACAAAAACAAACGTGAATAAAGCAAGAGACCTAATAAACACACACGTCTATGAAAGGATGAAGGGAGGAAGAAACCTTGTCGAAACAAGAGACTAGGAGAAAGAATTTATAATTCTCGTACAAACAAAAAAATAAGGGGTTTTTAAAAATAAAATAAAATCTTTTGGAGAATTTACGCCTTTTTTGGGTTTAAAAAAAACAAAATACAAAAAAAAATTATAAACTCATCATAGACTCACGAGTCTATACGGGTTTATACGAGTCTACCTGAGTCTACTCGAGTCTATCAAAAAATGATTTTATGCGCGAGTCTACTCGTTTTCGCTTCCTAGACTCGTAAACTCGTACGAGTTTACGAGTCTACCCGCGAGTTTGACAACCCTGGCTCCCTCACCAGTTTCACGAGATGCACAAAAATCCTTTAAAACACCTACTGATTCAGTGTTGTTTTTATCTTCTGACAGGTCTTACGCTCTCTTTGTGCGGGAATTGGATTGCAAATAGGGGGTTTTGCAGGTTGCGTCGTGGCTCACTCTTGGTTCCAACTCATACCACTTTGCTAGGAGTAGAGGATAATTCATCTGTCCTTTGGTGGTGACGCCTTTAGGATTGCTTGTAGGATACTTGGAGAAAGTTGGCGTAGTTTGAACTACTTTTAGTGATCTGGAAGTGTCTATGTCATCAAGCTTAGATTTAGGAATTTTGTAACAACCATAATATTCTTGAGTTCATCAATGAATTGTCCCTCTTTGTATATATTTTTTTTAACAAGACCTCGTATGGATAGGTTGGAATTTTATGTCGAGAAAACTCTTGGATTTATGAGTCCATTTTCCGAACTTGAGTGTTTCCAAAAGTGAAGAAATATGTGGTGATTTAAATAATCCTTGTATCTTTAGCTATTATGATCCTTCAATTTCTCATTTATGAAGAGCTTTTGAGTGTCTCTTTGAATGATTGCTTGGACTTTAAATATCAATCTTATGCTTGCAAATTGTATTTCGAGCCTTAAGTAAAGTTGAGCTAATTATTATCTTTAAGTTTATTGAACTTCCTCTCGAATAGATGTGGGAACTTTAAACTTTGCTCTTTATGCTCACAATTTGGATTAGTCTGCAAACTCATATCATAAGCGAGAAACCCGAATTAGCCGATGACCTTGCACAAATCTTCTACTATTTGAATCTCAAGGGGTACACGCAAGGCGGGCTTTTAGAGTATAATAAGTGCACATAAAGTCTCCATGACTGCTTGAACTCTCATCAGTAACCTATCTTTCACAAAACAAACAAACAAGTTGGTTAAAATAGTTAGCTATTGTCGCTACTGCGAAAATCGGCGCCGGCTGACAGAAGAGTCGCCACCGTGCGTTATTTATCCCAACGGAGGGAAAGGAAACGCTCGAAGTAAACCTCGCAAAAAAACGGGAAAGGTATGGTCGTCGCAACCAAAACCTGGGTTCGGGAGTCAGTTACGCAAGGGGAAGGTATTAGCACCCCTCACGTCCGTCGTACTCGACGGGATCCACGCTTGCTTGGGTTGTCTAAAGGATGCAAAAACAATCTATCTACGGCTGCTAAATCTAAACAGAAGGGAATTGACTCGATAAAGCGTCGCACTCTATGCCTACGTATTCTCAAGAGAGAAAGTCAGAGTCAACGTAGTTCGGGAAACTACAGGGAATTGGCTCGCCAAGACTTCGCGTCTTGTGCCTACGTACTTCCACACAGCATGGAAGATCAGAGCTTACGTAGTTCAGGCTAACTACGGCTATGCTGGGTGTTCTCACACAGAAGTGAGAAATTAAACTGGTTTTGAAGGTACGGGAACCTATGGGAAAAACTACGGTCTGGTCTCAAATGCACTCGGGCAAGAGAAAAGGATAACATCAGTCGTCAGCGGGAAAGTCTCGATCGCACAGCAGCGAGAGAACAAAAGTTAGTTGTTAGTGTGCTCGCTAGGATATCGCATCCTAGGCCTACATATTCTCGTCTGGTACGAGAAATCAGAGCAGCTGTAGTTCGGCTACTTTCGGGACCACAGCTCAAATCTCGTTTTATTAACATTCTGAAAAATGATTACAATGATTGAATACGGGAAACAAACTCCTAGGAAATACTATCCTATCCATCTGTAATGGAAAATCAAGTGGAAAATAGTCCCCTAACAAGTGGACTTCAAAACTATCTCTAAAAGTGTAAAAAGTCCCCTAACAGATGGACATTTAAAACTATCCCTAAAATAAACTCCATGAAGAAAAATACTCTAAAAGAAAATAGAAAAAATCTATACTAATTATTTTTTCCATCTTTTTCATGTTTCTATTTTCTTTTTCTTTCTCAATGTTCTTTTCTCAATATTTTCTTTTTTACTCTTTCTCTCTTATTCTTTTTCTCATTTCTTTATTTTTAATATTCTTTTTATTGTATTTTTTCCATATATTCTTTTCTCAAATCTTTTTTTTTAATATTCTTTTTCAATATCTCTTTTTCTCATTCTTTTTCAATATCTCTTTTTCAATATTTCTTTTTCAATATTTTCTCCCCTTTTTCTTTCAACTAATCAAATGAAAATAAAAGAAATACAAGGGGGAGGGGGTAAAGGTTACAAGGGGATTATATAAGCCTGCAGAAAAAAACACAAAATAAGGGCCCAGCCCATTAACTAGCTTCAGCCCCGAAAAATGGGGAGGGGGTGCAGAAGTGAAGTAGAGGGGTATCCACCAGCAACAGGGCCCAGCCCAACTAACAACAAAAAAACGGAGGTGAGTGTCCAAAAACGGGGGGTGTGTACGGACGAAATTCCGTGGGCCCAGCCCAATCCAATACACGGACTCCCTTCTCCCTTTTCTTCTTCCACCTTCCGAACCCTAATTTCCTCTTCTTGGCACTATTCACGGCCGTCACCACCATTCTCTCACCCGCTCAGACTCTCACAGTTTCTCTGTTTGTTCTCCCTCTCACCTTCCTTCTCAGATTCACCTCCGTTTCCTTCACCCAGACAAACTTCTCATCATTTAATCCTGAACCCGAGCCCTCAATCAACGCAATCTCACTCACAATTTGAAGATCTCAGAGAAAATTCTTAACAAGACGAAGGTCCATGTTCTTGATAATAAAAAACCTGCTGATATTTGGAGGATTTCTTGACGCGTTGGAAGATTGACGAGGATTTTTGGAAAGTTATGTTGAAGAAGATTTCTGGCGCTCACTGAAGACACGAGTCTTAGTGGATCTTGAACATCAGTTGCAAATTTCTGGAAATCTTTTGGAGTTCTATGAACATGCATGTGAAGATCTTGATGATGTTCGTTTTTGGCTGACGAACTGGGATGAAGTTCGTTCTTGAAGTTCAAAGATTGATGAGTGTGAAGATCTGTATGAAGATCTTGGTGATGTTCGTTTTTGGCGTTGATGAGCCTGATGAATCTTGATGATTTCTATGAATCGTTTGGTGAACAAGTACGAAGTCTTTTGAAAGCTGAATGAAGAAATCTGGAAAGAGTTAGAACATGATGAAGATCAGTATGAGTTTATGGATGAACAAGGTTGAAGATCGCTGGGAAATGGATGAACATTTTGAAGATGATGAATGTCCTCCTAAAACGTTGAATGATGTTGATGATGTTGCTGAATCCAGAAGAAAAATGGCGAACTCGGTGGTGATTAGATGAACATTGATGATGATAATGATGATCGGAGATGGAAGAAAGTTGATGATGTTAGAAGAATTTCTGGGAAAAAATGGTTTCCGACGAAGTTTACGGCGGAGGGCGGTGGTCGGAGGCAGTTGGAGGTTGGTTAGGGGTTACCGGAGTTGGTTAATGGTAGCCGGCGAGGGTCAGGTGCGGTGGTTGCATGGCCGCCGGCCATGCAACCGGTGAGGATCAGGTGATGACAAGTGGCGTTGTGAGGGCCTGCATGTGTGCCACGTGGCTTTAGGGAGAGATAGTGGAATGCTATGTGGAAGACTCTGAGAGTGGCAAAATGTGAGGTGTCTCCCTTGAAGCTGGACGCGTGGCAGCTTAAATAGCTGACACATGATTTGGACAAAAATGGACTCTTGCTGAAGTGGGCCTCCAACACTTTCTGGGCCCAACGAAAATTAGACCAAAGGCTGATTAATGGGACTAAACCTAGCTGAATGAAATTAATGATGGATTAAATGGACTTAATGAAACTAAAGACTAATAATGCTGAATTAACATGATTAAACGGATTGGATCAAAAGACTAATGACTAATTAGATGCTAATGAACTACTTAATGCAAGTTGATTAAGACTAGGAGGATTAATGGACTCACTTAAGACTAAAAATTAAACTAATTAAAACCTAATTAATCTAATAATGTCTAATTAAACCTAACAACTAGTTAATATCCATAAAAAAAATCTATACTATTTAATAGAAAACTATTAAATCCTATATTAAAACATATCTAAAACCATTTATTATCCTATAAAAGAAAATCTATAAAAAAACTATTAATATTCTAAAAGGTTTTAAGAAATCTATTAATTTCTATAAAAGAGAAAATCTATTAAACTATATTAAACCTAATAAAAGAAATTAGTATCTAACAAAAGATTAAATCCATATTAAAAATAAACTCTATTTATTCTATTATTTAAAAGACATGACTTAATATCTAAAAAAGAAATTTATTCAAAAATCTATTTAAAACAATTTATAAAATTCTAAAAAAGATTTAAAACTATTAAAAATATTAAAAGAAGCCTATTTAAATTCTAGAAAATCTATAAAGCCTATTTAAAATCTACAAGAGGCTATTAAATCCTAAAAATGCAAACAAAGGCAAATAACCAACATAAAAAAAAAAGAGCGCGAGACCAGATCGAGACAAAACAGTAAACCCCGACACCATGAACCTCCAAAATCACTGCGCACTGAAAACACCCAGGAAGCGCGCGACTTCTCAAAATAACCTCCGATTATCCGAACCGGTCTGAAATACCCGAAAAGCGACAGCAGGGCTGTAATCCCGATAAAATCACCATGATCGAGGAAATGCGCTATATGCAGTATGTAAATGCGAATGCGAAATGCGTCGAAGCATAAACCGAAAGTGGCACCGGTTGGTCAAATTTTAGGGTGCAACAGCTGCCCCTATTTAAGCGGCTTGGACCTGAAGGGTTGAAGAGCACGCAGCCTTCAAACATTCAGAGGTAGAAGACGGTTGAATACCAATAAACCCGAAAATTTGCCAACCGTGAGAATATACTGTAAAATTGCTTGGGGAATAACATCCAGAAAACCGAACTCAGTCGTCACGGCAACAAACTGATCAATCATCTGGTAAAGAACTCCTGATTTTAACGACCGTTACCCGTGTGATACCACAGATAACAAACCCTAGGGTTGCAACAAAACACCTGATCCTCTCACATCGTCTACTGATAGACAGGAAAATATACTCACATCATCCAAGGATAAACGGAAAGACACCCATCATCCATACTCACATCGTCCAAGGATAGACGGAAAGACACCCATCCCGAAGGAAAAATTCAATACTCACATCATCTAAGGATAGACGGAAAGACACCCATCCCGAAGGAAAAATTCAATACTCACATCGTCTAAGGATAGACGGAAAGACACCCGTCCCGAAGGAAAAAAAATCAAAACTCACATCGCCTAAGGATAGACGGAAAGACACCCAAATCGAAGGAAAAACTCAATACCCACATCGTCTAAGGATAGACGGAAAGACACTCATCCCGAAGGAAAAACTCAATACTCACATCGTCTAAGGATAGACGGAAAGACACCCAAAATCCATACTCAAATCGTCTAAGGATAGACGGAAAGACACCCGAAATCCATACTCACATCGTCTAAGGATAGACGAAAAGACACCCGAAATCCATACTCACATCGTCTAAGGATAGACGGAAAGACACCCGAAATCCATACTCACATCGTCTAAGGATAGACAGAAAGACACCCGAAATCCATACTCACATCGTCTAAGGATAGACGGAAAGACACCCAAAATCCATACTCACATCGTCTAAGGATAGACGGAAAGACACCCGAAATCCATACTCACATCGTCTAAGGGTAGACGGAAAGAAAGCCACATTCGAACTCAAGACGTCTACTGATAGACGGAGAAATCCACTTATTGGAGGAACACATCGTCAATATGAATTGACGGGAAGAAAAGTCTGTCGATACCAGATGACTGATTGATCAAAGCATAACTGTTGTATGATCTGAAATACGAATGAACTGCTGAATTGTCTGAACACTGCTGCTGGATGAATGCCCCTGAACTGATCACAGAGTAATTCCCGTGCCATATGAGGCTGATAGAAAACCTGGCTTATGCTTCGTATGCATATGCATATGTTTGAATCTTTCTAGGGCGTAATGCTCCATTTAGGATGGAAATGCTACGCATTTTGAAAATGAAATGCAAGTACGATGCAAACATGATGATATATGCAATATGCTGATGCAGGCTCGGGCTGCTGGAGAAAGTCGGGTACAGAAAACCACATCAGCAAAATAAATGTTGAAGACGAAGCCAACTCCGCTGGGGATAAACCGGATATCACAGAATTATTCCAGCAAAATAAATGCTGGAAGAGGGAAATCAACTCCGCTGGGGACTGACATATGTGCCAAGTATGATTGGACTCCCCTGGGGATAGCTTACCCGTGCCAATGAAAATCGGGTTTTTGCTGGGGAAGATAGACGGAGTCTTCCTGCGTACTGATAAAGATTGGATTTGGAAACTGATGCGCCAACACGGATGGGCCTCACAGTGATCGCCAACACGGATTTGGGCCTTTAGGCTATTTGTGATGGGTCAGGTACAACTGACGCTGGAAAACATTATGTCTGAATACACAGTTTTCTGGTTGAAGAGTCAAGGGATAGTAACACGACTTCCCAACATTCGTCTCGCACTCGAAAATTGGCTGACTCTGCTCGGATAGCTCTGAATAACTCTGATGATACGGAGAAGAACAATCCCTTCGCTTCTGATATGCCCCAGCCTGCGGGATCTCTGTGGTGATGCTCCTCAAAAGGAAATCTGAAAATTTGTACCCTGATGGTCTGATATGAAATGCCCCAACATTCTGAACTTTGGAGAGATACTTCAAATCAAATGCTTCTCGAATAAAGAATAACTTCTGCGTTCTTAAGATGGCCTGCCCCTGACTGCAATGACTTTGCCCCTGATTATCTGATTCAGAGTAGTGCCCCTGACTTCGAGATATTTACCGAATCTAAAACCTGATTGCCCCAGGATAACTGACTTCGAAAGGCTGCCCTGACTGGGGATCACTGGATGTAGCTTGCCCTGGCTTGCGGAGCATTCGGGCGTTCTGTATTCTATCCTGACCATACCTTCCATCGTAGAAAACTTTCCTGCTGTCAAGCGCTTACTCGCAAGTAAAACAAGTTGTTATGCATGAAAGATATACTAATGCAACGCATATGACAGTTTTGACATCCAATCTGTTCACTAGGAAAAGGAAAAAACAATTTATGGCATAAAATGCACAAAACATTTATCAAGAACATCAACATCAGTACCAACATGGTAAGAGAAACCCTTTTAGGAGTCAGTTTCGACGCAATCTTTACCGAAGTATGCTTTCGAAACAAACCTGCTTCAATTAGGACTTTTGAAGGTTATAACGTGGTCAGGTTCACGGTTTTGAAGGAAAGGATAAAGGCTCAAAGTTTATTTTAACCCACCCATTCTCCTTGATATTCTCTCATCCTACGTTCAGCTAATTCGACCTTAGCGTTCACCTCTCAGAGGCTGAAAGATAGGAGTGATAGTTCGAGAAACCATGAGCTTTTGGAGTGATAGCCACTCACTTTTCATCTTTGACACTCGGGTCACACGACTCGTATTTCATTTGAGGATTTTTCTTTTTTAATCCTTTTCTTTTTTCCTTTCATATCCCTAACTTTTGCCTGGACTGACTCTTTGGAGTTTCTTTTGATTTTTTTAAGTCCAGCGGGATGCCCTCATTTTTGCCTAAGTCATTTGTTTTGAAGTTTTGACTTAGCGGGCTTTTGATTCTTTTTGCTTTCTCTTTTTCCGAACAAGTCGTGTGACACTAGTTGTCTGACTCATTGGGGGATAATGTGACTGTCTCACTCTCGATTTAACCATTGTGGTTTTTTAGGCACGACCTCTAGAGGTGTGATTGATCCTCGAACGGACACTCCTTTTGCAACTTGAACGCTCGGCCAAATTAGCTAACACCTACCCTGCCCCAGGTTAAAGATGGAGGGTTTTTCGTTTTCAGAAAGAACTCCTACTACTAGGCTCAAAAGGGTTGGCAAGGGATTATCTTCCTTATATCACCGGTGTTTAGGGATTTGAAACAATGTCTGTACATCATCAGCAGGTTTTATTTCAAAAGCATACAATATCGGAAGTTGCATGTCGTCCATTTTCGTCATCCTCCTCAGATCCTTCTTAACCAAGCATTGGACATTTGTAAAAACAATTAGTGAACACGAATGGATTTAATCAAAACATGCATATTTATTTCATTATCATCAATTGAATGAAAACAACAAGTTTTACGAACAAGATTGCAATTTAAACAGGAAAGAAACTACAAACGTAAAGAAATGACAAGATAAAACGAAGAAAAATGCCAGCTTCCGAGAACCGGGCTTTCACATCTGTCCTGCTGCTGAACCAGCCATCTTCACAATCAGTTATTAGAGGCAACTCGATGTTGTCCTGATCTGCTTTCAGCGACCCAACCAAATTATAGAGCCCCTCCTCATCATTCAGATGATTTTGGACCCTTCCTGCCCGAAGTTGATAGTTGCACTGTCAAGTAGGTCCTGCACCTTGTGCTTGAAGGCCATACAATCTTCAATGTTGTGCCCCGGTGCTCCTGAATGGAAATCACAGTGCTCATTGATATCATACCCTGCTGGGGGCGTACCTGTCAGCGGGGCTAACTTCCTCTTCTCAACCAACTGTAATCGTAGCAACGTCTGAAGAAGTTCGGCATATGGCATCGGAGGCACATTAAATACCCTCACCTGCCTCTGATTTTGAGCTCTTCGCTGATTGGGATGCTGTTGCCTTTGCTGCTGTTGAGGTCGTTGCTGTCGTCGCTGGTACCGGGTTGACTGTTGAACAACATTCGTAGCAAATACAACATCGGTTTCTTGACTTCCACCGTACTGATTAAGGCACTCCTTATGCTTAGCCATCTTCTTTCTCAGATCTGCCCCAGGAATAGGCAACAGTTGTGGGCATGGAGATTCTGACACCATGGAGTCCAGGATACGTTTCTGACCTACTGCAGCTTTAGAAACATCCATCGTCTTAGCATCAACTGGGATAGGACCAATACGTACAACTACACCGCTTGGCGTGAATTCAATATCTTTTGAGTCAATCAGGTCTTGAACATTGTGCTTAAAAGCAAGACAACTCTCGATGTCGTGTCCGAGTGCCCCAGAATGAAATTCACATTGCTTACTGGTATCGTACCCATAAGGCGGTATCGTTCCCTTAGGCGGTTCCATTGTTCTTTTTTCAACCATTTTAAACCTCAATAAAGTCTGAAAGAGCTCAGCATACATTGACGGAGGTGTATCAAATACCCTCTTTGGCCTCCCCTCCTGAATCTTTCGTTGAGCCGGACGTATCCTTTGTTGTTGTTGTTGATGTCTGTCAACACGTTCGTTAAGCTCAGGTTCCCCAGGCACAGGTGGCACGAGCTCCTTCACTGCGGCTTCAAATAGCTGATCATCCTCTTTCCTAAGCACATTCTTGACTACTTCCATGATCAAGCTCATTTGGGTCTTCAGCTGACTATTTTCCTCTTTGAGGATCTTCTGCTCCAGACGCACCTCTTGCATGTCTCTCATCATCTGCCCCAGCTGGCTTCGGACATCGATCAATTCAACCTGATTCTGTTCCATATCTCTGAAGGAACTCCTGCAACAAACTGGATGATGAGGAAATGAGACCCACGATTCTGATGTACCTGTTAAATGATAATGCAATGCAGAAAGCAAACACATATTCATGACAAGACAAAGAGAAACTCAAGCTATAAGCACCCAGACGAACACCTCCTGCACATGTACAACCAACAAAAGCAGCACGTAAGCACGAATGAGTACGAATACAATGACCCCAGCCAACAATCCTGGTGATGGTCAGCAACAATAATGCACAAAAGCTAAACGGGTTAGGCAGAGAAAACAGATGCGACACCCAGCACAGAAACCTCTAGAAACTTCTCCCATATTCAACTGAACTCTCCGTTTGACAATCTTCAGAATACACACTTCCCGTGGAGTCTTCCATGACATTAACTGACGAACCCATACAACTGGATGACGGAGAATCGCTAGTCTGAACAAAACCCTGGGGCGCGATGAAAATCCGGTTAGAGTCTAACAGATCCTGAACCTGGCTTCTAAGCACCTTACAATCATTTGTTGAATGTCCCTGTGCCCCAACATGATACTCACAGCGGGCGCTGGCATCAAAACCTGGAGGATATGGTGGAATCATTGGATTAGTCTCTTTCGGCACTATCAATCCACTTCTGACCAGATCTGGCAACAACTGACTGTACGATACCGGTAGCTGAGTAAACTGCCTTTCAGGTTTCCTTGGTCTTCGTTGAGCGTGCTGACGCGATCGACGACAGGATGACCTTTGAATTGAAGTGTCTGAAAACTGATCCTGAGATGCTAGAGATTCTGAGACGACGTCATTTCCTTCTTCCCACTCTTCTTGAGAACTGACAACTGACTCATTCTTATCAACTGGGATATAAGGAGCATCTCGAAGCTTTCCACTCTTGAGTCCTCTCTCAACAAGCTCCCCCATTCTCATCAGGCCCACAAAGCTTGTACAACCGAACAATTTGTCATAATAATGGCCTTTCAGAGTACTCAAGAAGAGGTCAACCATTTCTCTTTCCTGAAGCGGTGGTTGAACACTAGCAGCCAATTCTTTCCACCTTTGCACATACCCTCTGAATGATTCATTCTCCGCCCGAGATAATTCTTGCAGATGTACGAGACTAGGAGCCATATCCAGGTTGTAATCGTACTGCTTCACGAAGGCATTGGCTAAATCTGACCATGATTTGATGCTATCGCTCTTCAACTGCATATACCAATCCAAAGATGCTCCAATCAAACTGTCTTGGAAACAGTGAATCATGAGCTTGTCATTGGTGACATGCGAAGTCATTCTTCTGCAGAACATAACCAAATGTAACTTCGGACAACTATCCCCTTTGTACTTCTCAAACTTCGGCGTCTTGAACTTCGGAGGCAACACAAGGCCTGACACTAAACACATGCTCGCAGCATTCAGATCAAGAGCATTCTTATTCATCAAGGCATCAATCTGATCTTCCAACAGCTGAAGTTTTCTCGTATACTCAACAGTCTTTGGGTTCTGAACATTAACCTGTGGAGTAGCTCTTGGAGGTGGAACAATCCATGGAGAAGGAACAATCCTCGGAGATCCTGGCGTAGAGAAAGTGAAACTGTGATATTCTGTGCATGGAGAGAAGGTATACCTCTGGTAGGGGTTTGCACAGGCTGAGCTACATTGTTCCCCGAAATTCTCTGGATATTAGCTTCTTCTCTATTCATAGTTGTTATGGTTTCCATGAGCTGACTCAGCTGATTCTTCAACAATTCAAACTCCGGGTACTCACCTTGCACAAATCTTCTACTATTTGAATCTCAAGGGGTACACACAAGGCGGGCTTTTAGAGTATAATAAGTGCACATAAAGTCTCCATGACTGCTTGAACTCTCATCAGTAACCTATCTTTCACAAAACAAATAAACAAGTTGGTTAAAATAGTTAGCTATTGTCGCTACTGCGAAAATCGGCGCCGACTGACAGAAGAGTCACCACCGTGCATTATTTATCCCAACGGAGGGAAAGGAAACGCTCGAAGTAAACCTCGCAAAAAAACGGGAAAGGTATGGTCGTCGCAACCAAAACCTGGGTTCGGGAGTCGGTTACGCAAGGGGAAGGTATTAGCACCCCTCACGTCCGTCGTACTCGACGGGATCCACGCTTGCTTGGGTTGTCTAAAGGATGCAAAAACAATCTATCTACGGCTGCTAAATCTAAACAGAAGGGAATTAACTCGATAGAGCGTCGCACTCTATGCCTACGTATTCTCAAGAGAGAAAGTCAGAGTCAACGTAGTTCGGGAAACTACAGGGAATTGGCTCGCCAAGACTTCGCGTCTTGTGCCTACGTACTTCCACACAGCATGGAAGATCAGAGCTTACGTAGTTCAGGCTAACTACGGCTAGGCTGGGTGTTCTCACACAGAAGTGAGAAATTAAACTGGTTTTGAAGGTACGGGAACCTATGGGGAAAACTACGGTCTGGTCTCAAATGCACTCGGGCAAGAGAAAAGGATAACATCAGTCGTCAGCGGGAAAGTCTCAATCGCACAGCAGCGAGAGAACAAAAGTTAGTTGTTAGTGTGCTCGCTAGGATATCGCATCCTATGCCTACATATTCTCGTCTGGTACGAGAAATCAGAGCAGCTGTAGTTCGGCTACTTTCGGGACCACAGCTCAAATCTCGTTTTATTAACATTCTGAAAAATGATTACAATGATTGAATACGGGAAATAAACTCCTAGGAAATACTATCCTATCCATCTGTAATGGAAAATCAAGTGGAAAATAGTCCCCTAACAAGTGGACTTCAAAACTATCTCTAAAAGTGTAAAAAGTCCCCTAACAGATGGACATTTAAAACTATCCCTAAAATAAACTCCATGAAGAAAAATACTCTAAAAGAAAATAGAAAAAATCTATACTAATTATTTTTTCCATCTTTTTCATGTTTCTACTTTCTTTTTCTTTCTCAATGTTCTTTTCTCAATATTTTCTTTTTTACTCTTTCTCTCTTATTCTTTTTCTCATTTCTTTATTTTTAATATTCTTTTTATTGTATTTTTTCCATATATTCTTTTCTCAAATCTTTTTTTTTAATATTCTTTTTCTCATTCTTTTTCAATATCTCTTTTTCTCATTCTTTTTCAATATTTCTTTTTCAATATTTTCTCCCCTTTTTCTTTCAACTAATCAAATGAAAATAAAAGAAATACAAGGGGGAGGGGGTAAAGGTTACAAGGGGATTATATAAGCCTGCAGAAAAAAACACAAAATAAGGGTCCAGCCCATTAACTAGCTTCAGCCTCGAAAAATAGGGAGGGGGTGCAGAAGTGAAGTAGAGGGGTATCCACCAGCAACAGGGCCCAGCCCAACTAACAACAAAAAAACGGAGGTGAGTGTCCAAAAACGGGGGGTGTGTACGGACGAAATTCCGTGGGCCCAGCCCAATCCAATACACGGACTCCCTTCTCCCTTTTCTCCTTCCACCTTCCGAACCCTAATTTCCTCTTCTTGGCACTGTTCACGGTCGTCACCACCATTCTCTCACCCGCTCAGACTCTCACAGTTTCTCTATTTGTTCTCCCTCTCACCCTCCTTCTCAGATTCACCTCTGTTTCCTTCACCCAGACAAACTTCTCATCATCTAATCCTGAACCCGAGCCCTCAATCAACGCAATCTCACTCACAGTTTGAAGATCTCAGAGAAAATTCTTAACAAGACGAAGGTCCATGTTCTTGATAATAAAAAACCTGCTGATATTTGGAGGATTTCTTGACGCGTTGGAAGATTGACGAGGATTTCTGGAAAGTTATGTTGAAGAAGATTTCTGGCGCTCACTGAAGACACGAGTCTTAGTGGATCTTGAACATCAGTTGCAAATTTCTGGAAATCTTTTGGAGTTCTATGAACATGCATGTGAAGATCTTGATGATGTTCGTTTTTGGCTGACGAACTGGGATGAAGTTCGTTCTTGAAGTTCAAAGATTGATGAGTGCGAAGATCTGTATGAAGATCTTGGTGATGTTCGTTTTTGGCGTTGATGAGCCTGATGAATCTTGATGATTTCTATGAATCGTTTGGTGAACAAGTACGAAGTCTTTTGAAAGCTGAATGAAGAAATCTGGAAAGAGTTAGAACATGATGAAGATCAATATGAGTTTATGGATGAACAAGGTTGAAGATCGCTGGGAAATGGATGAACATTTTGAAGATGATGAATGTCCTCCTAAAACGTTGAATGTTGTTGATGATGTTGCTGAATCGAGAAGAAAAATGGCGAACTCGGTGGTGATTAGATGAACATTGATGATGATAATGATGATCGGAGATGGAAGAAAGTTGATGATGTTAGAAGAATTTCTGGGAAAAAATGGTTTCCGACGAAGTTTACGGCGGAGGGCGGTGGTTGGAGGCAGTTGGAGGTTGGTTAGGGGTTACCGGAGTTGGTTAATGGTAGCCGGCGAGGGTCAGGTGCGGTGGTTGCATGGCCGCCGGACATGCAACCGGTGAGGATCAGGTGATGACAAGTGGCGTTGGGAGGGCCTGGATGTGTGCCACGTGGCTTTAGGGAGAGATAGTGGAATGCTATGTGGAAGACTCTGAGAGTGGCAAAATGTGAGGTGTCTCTCTTGAAGCTAAACGCGTGGCAGCTTAAATAGCTGACACATGATTTGGACAAAAATGGACTCTTGCTGAAGTGGGCCTCCAACACTTTCTGGGCCCAACGAAAATTAGACCAAAGGCTGATTAATGGGACTAAACCTAGCTGAATGAAATTAATGATGGATTAAATGGACTTAATGAAACTAAAGACTAATAATGCTGAATTAACATGATTAAACGGATTGGATCAAAAGACTAATGACTAATTAGATGCTAATGAACTACTTAATGCAAGCTGATTAAGACTAAGAGGATTAATGGACTCACTTAAGACTAAAAATTAAACTAATTAAAACCTAATTAATCTAATAATGTCTAATTAAACCTAACAACTAGTTAATATCCATAAAAAAATCTATACTATTTAATAGAAAACTATTAAATCCTATATTAAAACATATCTAAAACCATTTATTATCCTACAAAAAAAAATCTATAAAAAAACTATTAATATTCTAAAAGGTTTTAAGAAATCTATTAATTTCTATAAAAGAGAAAATCTATTAACCTATATTAAACCTAATAAAAGAAATTAGTATCTAACAAAAGATTAAATTCATATTAAAAATAAACTCTATTTATTCTATTATCTAAAAGACATGACTTAATATCTAAAAAAGAAATTTATTCAAAAATCTATTTAAAACAATTTATAAAATTCTAAAAAAGATTTAAAACTATTAAAAATATTAAAAGAAGCCTATTTAAATTCTAGAAAATCTATAAAGCCTATTTAAAATCTACAAGAGGCTATTAAATCCTAAAAATGCAAACAAAGGCAAATAACCAACATAAAAAAAAGAGCGCGAGACCAGATCGAGACAAAACAGTAAACCCCGACACCATGAACCTCCAAAATCACTGCGCACTGAAAACACCCAGGAAGCGCGCGACTTCTCAAAATAACCTCTGATTATCCGAACCGGTCTGAAATACCCGAAAAGCGACAGCAGGGCTGTAATCCCGATAAAATCACCATGATTGAGGAAATGCGCTATATGCAGTATGTAAATGCGAATGCGAAATGCGTCGAAGCATAAACCGAAAGTGGCACCGGTTGGTCAAATTTTAGGGTGCAACAACTATGAATAATGATTGACCTAAATAATATGCAAGAAAATGCACAAGGAAGTGGGATCTTAAGGTCAAAAATTAGGGTGTGATAGTTATTGTTGCATCGCTCTAATTTATTTTAGACTTGTATTGTTGACTACACATTGTTTAGCTTAGGATACATTGCATACACACACGACTTCCTCTTGGGCTACCTTACAACGAGCCTCTTTATTTCTCGCATTGATCATCCCTTGTACTTTTTCATGTATTCCTCACCCATTTGATGTACTTTGTTATCATTGGTTTCCTTTGTTTTACTTCCGCTAATTAGCCATCTTAGGAATTAGGATCGGTCAAACCCTAAAAGCATTCTTGATCCACATGTCAAGTCATACCCTAACTTGTAAGTCTATTGCCTCGTACATAGCCATCAACCTTGTCCACATCACTTCAAATCTTTTCTTAATAAATGATAAAACTCTTGATCCAACGTAAAGTGGCATTTTCCTCAATAAAATTCAAAATACAATAAAAATACAATTAGGATCGTGCTCCATGAGATTTAAGTGGTGGAGAATGAGTGAGAATGGAGTTTCCCTACTCTCACTCCAAGTATTTTTAGCATAAGACGCTAGTCTGGGTAGTTCAAAATATTCACCTCTACCCATAGTCTTTAGTGCAATCTTAATCAAGAACAACTTCTTCTCAAAATCATAAAAACAACATTAACTCATCAAACTTCTTTTTTGCCTTAAGGCATCACTCTGAAAACCCTTTTTTCAAGGTATAAAATCAACCGACACACAATCATTTCTCAAGCCTCTGAACTACAAAGCTCTGATTCCTAACAATGAGGATACGTAGGCACAAGAGCCTCAATCCTTGGCAAACACCCTAATAAAAAACCAACCCTATTTCCCTTTAGCAAGTAAACCTTTAGAATAGAACACCCATTCGAGCTTATACAACTTAGATGGTTCCCATCGAGTACGATGAATGTAAGGGGGTGTTAATACCTTCACCTCACATAACCGACTTCTGAACCCAAATTTGGTTGCGAGACCATTTTGCACCTTTATGGAGTTTTATCTTTATTTTTTCTTTCCTCTTGGAATAAATAAAGTTCGGTGGCGACTCTATGTCATTTTTTGCGTAGGGACAGCTCGCGACTCTGCTGAGGATATCTTCCCTGAGCAAGTCAAGCCTAATTTAGGTTGTTTTCGCGTGCTTGGGTGTTTTCTCTTTATTCTTTGCTTGCTTAATTGTTTTACCTTTTTGTTTATTTACTTGTATCTTATCTTGTGTGGATCTTAATGTCGTGGTATAGATTGGGTACTTTGGTGGCAAATTATGAGGGAAAGACTCTATACCCGAGTCTAGAGTGTAAAACTAAGATAGGAGAGGTTGAGTAATATGGGCTTCCGAGAAGCTCTTCTCATGAAAATCGATACGAGAACCTCGCTTAGAGTATATTCCATTAAGGATGTTGGAAATCGTCAAGCTCTTGGTGTTTTGATCAATGTTTTCTTGGGAATCTATGACTCTAAGTACCTTTATAAAAATTTAAACCATTAGCTAACTAAGATCGATGGTCACGTACTATGGGCCCTCGAAAAGCTCTTCTCGCGAGGATCGATACGAAGATTTAATTTAAAATAAACTTTCTTGATAGAGTTGATGCTTGGCAATGAGTGACATACATAGAAAACAATTAAGAAATTTCATGACTCTGAAACCCTTGTCTAGAACCCATTGTCGATAGTCACGTACTATGGGTCCTTGAGAAGCTCTTCTCGCAAGGAGGTTCATATGATGGACTTATCAACATTCATGCTCAAGGCATGTTTGATGAACAGTCATGTGGATCCATGACTTTGGGGTTTCTATTTAAACTATAGATTCTACATGGTGAGAACCCTGTGTCACGATCAATCAACCTTTATCCTCCATCCGTACCTTGAGCTCCTGAGACCCTGTATTTAGAAATAACTAAAGAATACCTTGCATTCATCTACATATCTTTGCATTTTCATTCATCAACATGCATTAAATATCATTCTTCCAACATGAAACTTATTTCATCTCTTGCCCATTACAAACCAGATGATTTCCTGACACTCATACTGAACCTGTGGTAGCTACAAAGCATTTGAAGTGAGATCGAGTAGAGATAAGAGGAAGATAGACACCTTAAAAGGTTAATTAGACAAAGCAAATTGGAAGTTGTGGTAGCTATGACGGAGAACAACATGCAGTGTATTGAGATGGAGAATGTTGACCCTCTAGCCGGCTTTATTGTGACAACAAATCACTATATGGTCTTCTTCCTGATGATGATCCTCCGCAAGTGAACATTTCTACTCGACCCTAGAGAATGCCATTGACTGATCATATGAAGGAAAGGTTGTGTTATACTAAGGAGAAACTATGAGCTATGAAAGTGCATAATACGCCTGGGCTCGATGTTGTTGATATGTGCCTAGTGCCAAGCTTGGTAATCTCTCCAAAATTCAGAGTACCTAACTTCGAGAAATACACAGGCCTTAGTTTCCCAAAGCGTAATTTGGTGGTGTTCTTCCGAAAAATGATCTCCTACACCCATGACGATAAGTTGATGATTCATTGTTTTTAAGACAGTTTGGGTGGAGCATCTTTGAGTTGGTACATGGATTTAGAAAGAAGTTGTATCCAGTCATAGAGGGACTTAGCTAGCATTTTCCTAAAGCAATACCAATACAATTTGGACATGGCTCCTTGTGCACACAGTTGCAAAGTCTAACTCAGAAAAGTAGTGAATCCTTCAAGGAGTATTGATTACACGAAAATGTACATTATAATTGTCGTATTTTTCATTTGTTAACTGTATGATTTCAACCCGAATCCCGATTATTACGCAGGTTTGCTAAGTGTTTTCACAGGTATTTCATTCTCACGCTAAAAATGAGCAAGACATAGAAAAGCACGTGCGAAAGGAACAAAAAAGCCAGAAAAAGCTAGAATGCAGATTTTGAAGGTATGACAGTCGTCACAGTCCACCACGACCGTCACAGGCGTCATACTCGTCACAACATGGCCACAACCGTCATGGTCCTAATATCAGTAATAACGTTAAAAATAGAACGTGGCCACGAAGGGGAGGGAATTTAGGCACGACTGCCCTGAGAATTCTCTCCCTCAATTCATTTTCCTCCGACATTTCCTCATGCAACCTCGGTTATAAAAGGAGGGCAGTTGAACCAAAAAGGGGGAGCCTCATTCTACGTACCGAAGTGTTGCCAAAAATTCTGTTGAAGCCATTTTCCATTCTTGCTGTTATTTCTTTTCCTTTTCCTTTAGTTCAAGTACTGTATTTCATTCTGCACTTGTATTTCACCAAAGTAAAATCCTGCCGACATTGTGGAGGACTACTCGAGAATTCAAGATCAGCACGACGTGCAGGTTTTTATTAACTGAATACCTATTTTATTTCTGTCAGTATGCATGCTATACCATTTTACTCTTATTGTTTATTTACGTTTGCATTAATTATCATGTCTAGCTAAACCGATATTATCGGTATGTAATTAAATTAGTAGGACGGGATTCGATAATACCCGGTGCGCCTTACCTTTTTACAAACAAATTTTTGGCCGTAGTTTTAATCTAATTTTCCAAGTAACCTTTGCCACGAAAGTGAGAAGCTATTTACAACGGTTTTGCCATGAGAGTGGGAAACTTATTAAGGTTCGAGCCGACACGTGAAAGCATGGGGTTTGAACCGGATAGTAAAAACTAGGCATTAATTTTAAACACAGCGAAAGCACTTTAAAAGAAATCAGAATGTATTTATTTTCAAAAATTAATTAAAACCCTGAATGGAACTGGGAGAGCATACATTCCGCCTTAAAATTATGACCCGAGTCAACAACCAGTGTGAGGCAAAGGTTTTTAAACGAATATTTTCTCCTGAAAAATGATTGCATAAGCTAAAAAGCACCGGTGACCTGTTGAATCCCCGATAACTAAGGCATTACATTTTGATATCCCTTATCGGTATTTTTAAAACTTATAACTTTTATTTCCTTTACAACCCATAACTTTGCATTTATTTCCCTAAAAACATCTTCCGCCTTAGCTAAACATAGTAACACCCGATAGCACTAGCTTGATTACCGGTCTCTGTGGGATCAATATCTTTATTACTATGCGATAGACTGTGCACTTGCAGTTAGTTCCGTTAGATTCAGAAAGTCGTGATCAGTATGCACAACGATGGAGAGAGTTGACAACTAAGGTGCAACCACCACTCCTGGACAGATAATTGATCGACATGTACATGGACAGTCTGCATGACTCTTATCTTGAAATAATGGCTTGCAGTGCATTTTCAAGCTTCTCTAATCTTGTGATAGTAGGATAACACATCGATAGATACCTCAAAGCTAAACAAATACAAGACACCTCGAATAGCCAGGCCAGTGAGACTAAATCCCTCGGCAACTCCCAAGAGGAAGATGAGGATGAAACAAATGCAGTCATATCAAATTATGAGTGTTCTCAGTATGCACTGGTAAAACTTTATGGTCCCTCATCGTCTCATCAATCATCATTTTTATTGCCATGCTATCCTTATGGACAACCAACCATACCCAGAGCTTCGTCCTAAAGACCCTAGACTGCTCCTCATGCAAATCAACGAGCCCATGGAAGAGGATATCAAAATCAGCATCAGAGCCAACATAGGCCCCACAATAACTTGGAAAGAAAGGATGTTCCTCTTTATCCAGTTCCTATGTCGTATAGTTAACTCTTGCCACATCTGATTCAAAGCTCACTGGTAGAGCCCAAGTCTCTGAAGCCTATTCTAGAGTTATACCCTTCTGGGTATAATCCCTATGTAAAGTGTATATGTCATGAATGATCGACGAGGCATTCAACTGAAGATTGCAATGCCTTCTGAGCCAAAGTGCAACAGTTGATTGACAAAAAGTATATATCATTTCCAGAAGGAAATTTGGTTGTGCACGTCAACTTCTCACCCGAATGAGTTTGAAGACTTCAAAAATCATCGCCTAAAGTCAGTGATTCAAACAAGAAAGACATCCTCAAGGCTAGAAATCATTGGACAATTTTCATCATTGTATTTGTAGTTTCTTTCCTGTTATTTGCTACTTGTTTTTAAACATTGTTATTTTGAATGGTAATATTAATGAAATGATCATGTATTTTTTGAGTTAATCATGTTGCATCCGCTTTATATAAAAAAACAAAAGAATATAGCTATACACCTCTCGTCCATATTTTGTATCAAACTGTTGTTTTAGCAAAGAATTTGAGGGAAGGTGACGAAAATGAAATACCCGTAATTGCGAATGGTATGCTTTCAGATAAAATTCTGATGATGATGTACATCATTATTTCAAACTCCTAAACACTGGAGAAATAAGGAGTTAATACCTAGTTATCCACTTCGAGCCTAGAAGTAGGAGTTTCTTTCAGACTTTCACACCCTTGCGTTTAACTTGGGGGCATGGGTGATGTTCAGTTAATCTGATTATGCAAATATGTTGGTTGTTCTTCAATGACCAGTGGCTTGGTAGCCACAAGCCTTTCCAAAATAGAAAAATTTTAATAATAAGAAAAAACCTGCTAAGTCGAACACCTCAAGAGGCGACTTAGGCAAAAATAAGGGGAATCCCGGTGGACTCTTAGATTCAAAATCAGTCCAGGTGAAAGTTAGGGATAAAAAAATCAATTAAAATAGGTATTCGAATCCTCAAGCAAGGAAAATAAGATTTAGTGACCACCATGTCAAAAATCAAATGGTCACTGACATCCATGACAAAACAAAATAATATGACTTCCATTTCAAGCAATTCTTCACTCTTGAACCATCGAAATCTAGATGCGTGTATTAAAATAATTGAACGTAGGGCTGGAGATCGTCATGAAGAAGGGGTGGGTTAAAATCAAACTTTTAGCCTTATATCCTTTGTTTCTATAATCGTGAACCAGACCATGTTACAACCCTAAAAATACCTAATTGAAGCGGGGTTCATTCTAAAAGCATACTACAACAAGGTTGCGTAAACTGACTCCTACAAGATTTGCTAATCGTTTGTATTGGTGTCATATTCTTGTTGTATCTTTCACACTAGCTAAATCAGCACTATGTTTGGATTAGTGGTCAACTCGTCACACACCATCACCTTATTCCAGTAAATGACTCTTTTTTAAAACTTGCATAAGCATCGCATTAAAATTACCATTCGTGAATGAATAATTTTTAATTGCAAGTCAGTACTCGAAGTCAAGGAAATTCCAACAAGGAGCAAGCTGAGAAGAGCTTGATCATTCATCAAAGTGGATCAAAATCAAGAATACCTTGTAATCCTATGGATCAGGGGCAATGACATCCAATGTTTATAGAATCATTCAGTCTAAGGCAAGTTCTTAAGTGTCGGTTAATTATGGGGGAAAATCATTTAAGAATATGTTGATCAGAGAGAATCATCTCAAGACTCTACCAACCAAGGACAGGCCACCTGGAGATTCTTTTGGTTAAGAAAAAGTCCCTTCAATACTCATTCAACATAAGTTAAATTGCTTTAACGCTCATTCTGGGGCAAGCTACCTAAAGAGTATACTGAAGCCAACCACCCCCAAGAGTCGGTTAATCAAGGGCAAATCCTTTCATGACACAAGATTCTGGGGTAAGCCATCTTGAGGTCATCACATGGCAAGCTACTTCCAACCTCGTTTCAAGGTGAACCTTTTTAAGGACCAGACTGGGGTAAGTTTATCTACAAAGGGGTAAGTCCTCTCCATTCCTTCAAAGCTTCTCAAGAAAACTTCATCAGTAATCTCAAATTTCAAGACATGTGTCAAGGAACCATGCAATCTCCCAATCAAATAACCTTTTCCTTTCAACAGAAGTCATGCTACAAACAAACAACTCCATCCATTACCCACCACATGGGCATTCCTTGGAACTTTCATATCATTGCATAAATCATCACATGCATTAGTCATGTCACTTTGCTCAAGCGTAAAGTCATGCATGTCATCTCATTCATCGAGCCTAACCTCATAACATGAATCTGACATCAAAAAGCCTTGTAACTTAAATCATTTCAAAGTCTAATTCTCGTTTGAAAAACCATCTACAAAATATTAGTTCCCGTCTGGTAGATAAATTTTAAACCAATTCTCACCTAGTCACCTATTCTATATCATGTTTCTAACTCCAGTTCTCGTATGGTAGTCCGTTTTCTTTTCAGAAGCCAGTTCCCGTCAGGTAGCTCATTTCAGAAGTCAGTTCCCGTCTGATAAAAAATAAGAAGTCAATTATCGTCTGACAACTTAACCTTTTGCCACAAGTTCTCGTCTGGTAGTTCGCCCCTTAAAAAACCAGTCCTCGTCTGGTAGTTCACTTTCAAAGTCCACTTTCATTGGAACCAAAGAATAAAATTCCTAAAAAATCCAATCACCGTCAATCTGGTCCCATGCCTAATCAAAGCCCAACCATAATTGGCACCCTAAACCAAAGCCCAACAATACTTATCACAATCATCATCCTTGGAGCACATATCCTTATATCCCCCAACAACCCGAGCATTATTCACATTGTTGCATTCATGAACCCAAAGAAATTACATATCCCCATCATTTGCATCTCAATGCATCAGCATTTGCATCATATTGGAATATATGTACCTCTACAAAATCAAATATACATACATGCATGAGTCAGGATCCAGAATCAATCACAAGATTCCAGATTGATCCTCAACTTATCCAGTGGTATATCTCCAAGCAGAGTTCTTACCAGGCGTTGTTCAATGGGCATTCCCCATTGAATTATTCTCTTCAACCTTTTGTTGATGAAGTTGTTGTCCTTAGACCAATCAATGGTACTTCTCCGAATGATTCTTACTTCACTTGTTGGGCATTCCCCAATGAGTTAGTTCCCTTTAACATTTTGTTGACAAGCATGGTGTAGTGATTTCTTTTTCTTTAATGTTTTGTTAATTTCCCTAAGCAATCTTACTCATTGTACCAATATTCCTCCATCAAGTTTGTACTATCACCCTTTTGGTAATATCCAATTATTTAATTTTGTTCCTACCTTCATCCTTTTAGTATTGGTGCTCATTGAAGTTAGAAATTTACTATCATCCTTTTGGTGATAGTGAATTGTGTTGGTAATCCTTCATCCTTTCGGTGTTGGTGTTCATTAAAGTTGGGAATTTACTATCATCCTTTTGGTGATAGAAAATTATGTTGTTAATCCTTATCTTCATCCTTTTTGGTGATATTCATCATCCTTTTGGTGTTTAAGAGTCTTTGTAAGTTGTTGACCTCACTTTCATCCTTTTGATGAAGGGTCATTGAATTATGTGCTCATTATCACCCTTTTGGTGACAACGATCTGTGTGTTTGATCTTACTGTCATCCTTTTGGTGATAGTTGTTATCCTTTTGGTAATAACAAGGTTGGGTATGTGTATCATCCTTTTGGTGAATGACAACCTCTAAATCATTATGTACTTACTATCATCCTTTTCGTGATAGCAAGTTTTGTTGATTGACCTTACTTTAATCCTTTTGGTGAAGGGTCATTGAGTTGTGTGATAATTATCATCCTTTTGGTGGTAGTGATATGTCGCATAGGTTCTAAGAGGGGCCGACAATGACAGAAGAGTCTCCACCGTTCGTTATTTATCCCAAAAGAGGGAAAGGAAACGATCAGAGAAAACCTAACAAAAAGGAAACGATCAGAGAAAACCTAAGGAAATGATCCGACAAAACCTTGTGTGAAAGGCACCTCGAACTCCAGAAGTCGAGATACTTAAGAATGAAGGAGAATCTCTCCTCTTAGTTTGTTATCACTTTTGTAATGCTTTTCTTTTTGGCCATCATATGCCATAGTCTTTCGACTTGATTATGTAATGATTTGAGCCATTTTGGCATTTATAAACACCATTTATGGCTTTGCTTTATGTATTGAATTATTCTATAGAGATTTTAACTTCTTGAAATGCTGGTTTGTACTTTTTTAAATACTTGCCATTTACTTTCAAAATTCTCTTGTCTTCGTTTAATTCTTCGACTTCATAAGCTTCATTGAAGAACACTTGTGTGACTTGGAACGGGCCTTCCCACTTTAGGGACCATTTGCCCAAAGACCTGACCTTTTGATCCATAGGCAAAATCACCTTCCAAACTAAATCTCCAGGTGAAAAGGTCTTAGCCTTAACCTTTTTGTTATATGACTTCTCTACTCTCCTCTTTTGCCTCCTCAAAAGTTTTAGAGCTTTGAGTCTTTCTTCATCCATATCCAGCAAATCATCCAGCATCATGTCCCAATACATTTCGCGAGGGATTCCATGATGTCTTTGAATCCTAACTGATTATATGTAGATCTCAACCGGTAACACTACATCATGGCCAAAAGTCAGCCGAAAAAGGGGTGCTATTGGTGGCTTTTTTTGGGGAGGTTTGACATGCCCAAAGGATTCAGTCCAATGTTTTATGCCAATTTTTAGGTTTCTTCCCCACCTGCTTTTTTATCAACCCAATTACTACTTTTTTGCTGCCTCTACTTAACCATTAGCCTGGGCATAATAAGGTGACAAGGTTAGGAGTGTAAATCCCATTTCCTTAGAGAATTCCTGCATCTTTCGACCAGTAAATACTGACCATTGATCTGTCGTAATTGTTTCTGGTACTCTAAACCTGTAAATGATATACTTTTGAATGAACTCAATAACGTCCTCTTGATCTACTTTTGGTAAAGGTATCGCTTTGATCCACTTTGTAAGTAATCTATTCCTACCAAGATATACTTCTAGTTTTTGGAGGATGCTGATTGAATCTCTCTAATCAGGTCTAAGGCCCATCCTCTGAAAGGCCATGGTTTGACTATAGAGTGTAGCTCGCTTGCTGGGACATGTTGTATACCAGTATGGACCTGACATTCCTGGCATCCTTTGGCGAATTCGATGCAGTCTTTTAACATGGTAGGCTAATACATGCCTTGACAAAATAATAAGCATTTCATCTTATGACCTACTTGGTGCACCCCACATGTCCCACTATGGACTGTCGATAGGGCCAGATATGCCTCAGATTCACTAAGGCATTTAAGCAAGACCCCCTCAGGGGTCTTTTTGAATAGCTCATTTCATAGAAGAACGTAGCTTAGAGCTTAATACTTAATTTTTTGTTCTGTAGACGTTGATGGACTTCGTAGGTACTCGACCAACTATTTCCTCCAGTCTTTATCCGTTAAACCATCCACCATGAAAATTTCGAAATTTTCTTCGTCAGCATACCCAAACTTTGTTACTTCTAGATCTAATGGACGTAATCCAACAGACACAACTTTACTTCTAGCTTCGATTGCTTCCTGTAGGTTTTCTTTCAAAACCTTATACCCAGAGGCAATTTGTGCTAAGTCGTTTACTACTTGATTCTTTAGTCGAGGCATATGTTGAATGGTTAATACTTCGAATTTTTTCAGTAACCTGTTGGCTATTACAAAGTACATGATGAGATTTTCTTTAACACATTTGTACTCCTTTGTTATTTGCTTTATAACCAACTCTGAGCCTCCCATTATTTCGACTTGGGTTGCCCCTAATTCTAACAAAATTTCAAGTCCTTCTATCAAGGCCTCGTATTCAGCCTCATTATTATAGCAAAGCCCTTCGACTTTATACTTAAATTTTGTTGAAATTTTATCAGGCGAAATAATTAACAAACCAATGCTTGTCCCTTCTTTATGGCTGGAGCCATCGAAGTATAACTTCCAGGGTTCTAGTTCGACATAATTTAAAACACCTTCATTTATGGAGTGGTCAACAATGAAGTCTACCACTACTTGTCCTTTAACTGCCTTCAAAGGTTTATAAGTTAAAGAATATTCAGTTAATGTTAGCACCCACTTTCTTATTCGACTATGCAAAATAGGTTTAAACAACATGTGTTTGATAACATTAAAGTGAGAAGAAACATACACATCAACTGGTTTTATATATTGCTTTAGTTTCATACAAGAGAAATACAGACATAGACATAACTTTTCTATCATGTTATACCTAGTTTCTGCATCATTTAAAACTCTACTAAGGTAATAAATGGCTCTTTCGACACCATTCTCATCCTCTTGAGCCAACATGTTCCCTAAAGTTTTATCTGATACTGCTATGTATAGCCTCGTATTCTTGCTCCTGCAAGGTGGCGAAAGTATTGAAGGGTGGCTCAGGTAGTCTTTGATCTTGTCGAAAGCTTCCTGTTGATCTTTCCCCCATTCGAACCCCCCTTTATTAAATCGAAGCAGTGGTGAGAAGGCCTGCGTTTTGCCACTTAGGTTTGATATAAACCTTCTCAAGAAGTTTATCTTGCCCAGTAGCGACTGCAACTCCCTCTTAATTGATGGCGCTTTCGCTTGCATGATAGCTTTAGTTTTATTTTGGTTGATTTTGATCCCATTTTTGTGGACCACAAAGCCTAAGAAATCCCCCGCCTGCATACAAAACACACACTTAAGAGGATTCATCTTAAGACCATACTTCCTCATCCTCTTAAAGGATTGTCGAAGATGGTCCACATGTTCTTTTCCTGAAAAACACTTAACCACAATGTCATCAATGTATATTTGCATGAAAGTTTCTATATAATCATGGGAAATTGAATTCATTGCTCGCTGATACGTTGCCCTAACATTTTTTAGGCCAAAAGGCATCACTACACATTTGTAGATGCCTAAGGCTCCGGGACATCAAAAAGTTGTTTTGGGGATATCATTTTCGGCGATGAAGATCTGATTATAACAAAAGTATCCATCCAGCATACTGAGGTACCATGTCCTACGGCGGAATCGACTAGCATTTTTCCACAGGCATAGAGTATTCATCCTTAGGAGTTGCTGAATTTAGATCCCTAAAGTCTATGCAAAATCTTAGAGACCCATTCTTCTTAATGACAGGGACAATATTAGCCAACCATTCGACATACCTGGCAGTGCGGATAAACTTGCATCGAAGGAGTCTTTCGAATTCCTCTTTTATTTTTGAGAGAATTCCTGGGGCGAAACACCTTGGATTTTGTTTAATTGGCTTCTTCCCAGGCTTGATTGGCAGTTTATGTTCGACCAATTACCTCTTCAAACTAGGCATTTCATCGTAATCCCAGGCAAAACAATCTTTATACTCTCGTAGTAGTTGGATAATTTCGACCTTGAGTTGAGGGTTGAGGTTGGCACTCACGTATGTTGGCCTTTTAATCACCTATTCTTCTAGATCAACCTCTTCCAATGAGTCATGTGCCAGCATCTTGATATCATTCACCAATAGATCTTTTTCGAATCCCAATGGCTCTTCATCATAGATGGCATCAATCCTCTGGATTTGCTCTCCATCCTGAACCTTGTTAGGTGGTTCTGGATCGAAGTCCTTTCTAGGACCTTCTTAATAATAATCTAACTTGGCCTTGTCAGCCATTTGTTTGTTAGCAGCTTCCAAAGCCGCCTGAAGTTTAGTTTCAGCCACGTAGGCCGAAATTCTTTTCAGTGTTTCGTACTCAGTCATTCTCACAGAACTCGCTTCCCCATCCTGTGGAGTCTACTCCAGGACTGTCCAGGTATGGAAGTCTCTCTCTAGGCACTTCCGTATCCCAACGAAAACTGTCTACGGGGTGCAAATATAATGAACAAAATGTCTCGTCATCTGGGATAAATTCAAAATCTGTCGGGGCACATGGGCTAATGTTGGCCGGATGTTTGTTGAACTGTCTTCGGTCGACATGATTGATGGGTGCTTTGAAGTATCCTTGATCAGCTTCTATGTTCTCCATAATGTCGTCTGGCTTCCAAATAACAATTTGTTGGTGCATCGAAGATGGCACTGCACCATGCCATGTATACATTCTCGTCCCAAAAGCAGATTATAATTAGCCTTTGTGTTCCACCACCATGAGAACAGTGGGCCTTGTAATAGTTCCAATCGTCAAGTCCACCTGTATTACCCCCATTGTCGAGCCAACCTTGCCTTCATAGTTCGACAGGACCATGTTATGTGGCTTCGTGTTGGTATCATGTTTGCCAATTTTATTCACTAAAAAGTGTGGCATCAAATTTACCGTTGCACCGCAGTCCACCAAAATCTTATTTACTGGCACATTTTCCACTTTTCCGGTGATATAAAGGGGCTTCAAATGATTTTTCATTGTCTTAGTGGGTCGCTTGAAGAAGGCATTTTGCTCCTCCATGCAACCGTTATTCATAACATAGTAACACATAGGTTTGTGTGCCGCCATTTCTGCCTCAGTATAGACATCTAGATTTTCGACCTCTGTGATTCTGTCGAAATATCTGGGCATTACAGATACTACATTAACTAGGATATCTAAAGAGGCTTTAGAGTCAGAATTGAAATTATTTGTCATCTCATCATCATCTTCGACTGATCTTTTATGTTCGACCTCTTGAGAGGGGAACAATTTTCGTCCCACAAGCATTTTCTCAGTGATTTTCAATTGACCCCCTTTGTCCTCAGCAGGGGCATTGGTGCTGGATTCTGCCTGATTCTTCGATGAGGCTTCCCTAAGGGCCTTCCTCTTTTGATGTTCCCTCCACCACTGAGATCGTGTCATTGGGTTTTTCCTTTGTAGTTCTCAGAGATATGTGCAGTCTTTGAGGATTGAAACTCTTTTCGATAGGTGATTGGTGAACCTCGATTGACTTCAAAAATTTTCCACTTCTGTTGTCCCCTTTGTCAGTCCTCATTAGGTCTGACCCACTTACCATTAGAAATCTCTGCAAATGGCTTAAAGGTAGCAGGCCTGGCCCTTGGGGCTCTAGCGTTAGACTTAGATTTTCTTGGGTTACTGTTTCGAGGGCCAAAGTTGGGCCTCTCCCACTTCTGTTTTGTCTTTCGCATCCCCTCGAGCTTTTGGGCAGCCTTCTGATTGAAGATTGCACTACGTCTAGGGCACAATATAATACCAGACCCTTTCTTCTGACAATGATGAAGGAACTCAACTATGGTCTCCTCATGTCTTAGGTAGGCCATTTTGTTGTGTTCCTCTTGGCTACTTAATCCCTCGTTTTCCATGGTCTCGTATGGTGTTATCCCAACCATGTTCATATCCATGTCGACGTCCTCCCTCAGGTTTAGCCTACAGAGATCAAACTCAAGGCCTTCAGCAGCCTGATCCATCTTTATAAAACTATCAGCTACTTCTTTGGTTACCAGCCTCAGGCTGGAACCCCTTGTGTTATGAATAATCTTGTCAAGGCCTTAAGTAGCCTCCTTCGCGAGTGTTGTATCATGCTCAAAGCCCATGATGACCCTGGCTAGTACAACTTTATTGATGAAACCCTCAGTGATTTCCACCATGTTAATTGAAAAATCAAAACCATCAATAGCTTCGGCCATGTGTGCCTCCGTGGGTTCCGCATAGTGGGCATCCACCACTTGTAGTGGATCTGTATCCACTTTCATTTGGCTATTGCTTTTCTCTCTAAACTTCAATCTTCCCTCTTGGATGGCATTCTAAATGAGATCCCTGAAAAGAAAATATTGAGATGTTTTATGACCCAAAAAACTATGGTATTTACAAAACCCTCTCTCTTTCCTTTGTTCTAACGGTGACATTTTAGTGTCAGGTGGCACTATCATTTGCCCATCCTTAACTAACAAATAAAAAATTTCATCACATTTAGTGATGTCAAAAGTGTATGTTTTCTTTGGGAACTTGTCGTTCTTTTCAGATTCGACAAAACTTTTCTCATGTGGGGGAGCCAATACTTTACAAGCGTAAGGAGGACCCTGTTTTAATTCAGCAACATCTACTTCATTTGCGTCGAAGTATAATGATTCCTCACGTACACCTTCGATGTTTTCGTTATATTCGACATAAGCTACTTTCTTACTCTTATTATATTTGGCCTTTTTGTCTTTAAGACGCTCTAGCTGTCAAACCCTGTCAGCTAGTTGGGCCATATCTCTCAAATATTGGGTATTTAATTTCTTTCTAATAGAATAAGCAAGGCCACCAGCGGCCATTTCGACTAACTCGTGTTTAGGCACTTGAGTAAAACACCTAGCCTTGAATAGTCGAAACCTATTTAGGTATTCTTCTATTGGCTCAGAAAACTTACATTTTATACTAGCCAGTTCCTTTAAGCTAATCTTGGTTTACCCCATATAGAATTGTTCATGGAATAAACGTTCCAACTGGGTCCAATTACAAACTGAGTTAGGGGGCAAAGTTGTAAACCAAGTGAAAGCATTTTTGGTGAGAGTACTGGGGAAGTATTTTATCCTAAGGCTTTCATCATTTGCAATTTCTCCAGCCTCGATCATATAACGCGCCACATGCTCGACAGTAGACTTCGTCGTGTCTCTTGAAAATTTTGTGAACTTTTTGGCACCTTCGTCATGGGAGGTAATTCTGACTGGAGAATATAATCTACTATTGGTGACGTATAATTTGGCATAGTTAAACCAGAGTTTATCCCATTTCGAGTTATTATTCTTTCAACCATGGCTGTTAAGTTATTGTCAACAACCATGTTATTACGTCGAACTTATTGGACGACATTGTCTGCATCTTGGTTTCGATTTACCATGATTACTTATGGGTCTCTTTCTACCGGAATTGGTATTTAAGACCTTTGTGGTTTGACTCTGTGTGGTTCGAGTCTTGGGAGTTCGAGTCTGGGGAGTTCGATCCTCCCTTGATTCTCCAAATTGGCCTCAGGTGGATTTCCCAAATCCTGTCATGGAATGTTTTCCATGGTAGTTGTGTTTCTGGCAGTGGCTGGCACACCCATAAATTCTGCCAACCGTTCCAATTGTGCTGCTAACTGCTGGTTAGTCTGAGTGGTATTTTGGATCAGAGGTTGAAAGATTTCTCCCATAGTTTGGGATAAGGTTTGGACCATTTGCAGGTTGCTCTCATCCACTTGCTCTCAAACAAGCTATCAAAGTATTGGTCAGATTAGGGCCCTGAGTGGAATACCCCACACCTATACTTTGGTTGTTTCGACCAATATTTGCCCCAGACCCTGATCCTCGTAGTGTTGAAGCCATCGCGTTGTCTGAGAATATTGGGGGAGCATTCTGGAGGCCTTGCATTATCGTTGTTGGCATTCCATATGGCGAGTTTCTTGGTAACAGTTGTGAAAACCCTGGAGGGGCGAAATGTATAGACGTCGAATTTCCTCCTGGAGGAATTTGGGGATTCGACGCTTGAGGCCCAATATACTCTAACACAGGCTGGGTGTAAGCTCTTATGCTCGTTGATCCTGACCCCAACACTAATGGCATTGGTTCAGGCTTCACAGGAGGCGCTACCTGCTCTCCAGTCGAAGGTGCTAAGGGTGGAACTACATTGTTCCTAGACACATCATGAGGGTTGGTGTTGCTAGGCTGGAGATTAGAGTCATCTCCTCGAAAGCTTGGGTTATTTGGCTGATTTGCATCTGTCGCCATTTCCCTAGTGTAATTTTTCCTTGGTTTTTCTTCGTTTGTAGCGGCTATCTCGCCACTTCTTAATAACATATAACGAAGTTTTATCAAAGACAAATCAACTGTAGTTTCGCGAACTTTTTATAAAAATTCATAAAAATCTTTAGCACTGTCCCACTGGGCGTGCCAATTTGTTTCTCGTGAAAATTGGAAAACAACCGCTGATCTTCCAAATCTAACTTTGATGACTTACAGGATTGATCAGATTGATCTTAGGAGATGTGCTAAATTTTATGTGAAATCAATTATCTAAACTACACACTTCGACAATGTTTTGAGAGAAAGTTTTAACGTAAATGTAAGGCTTGACTGAAACAAAAGAATGTAAATTTGTAGAAATACAGAGTAAAGAACTTAAAAAGTATTTAATAAAATAAAGCAAAATGCGGGGAAAATGTAAATGGCAAAAAAATAAAGATAAACTTTTTAACATTAAACAAGTAAAATAAGCTTTACTGAAAGGAAAGATGGTGTGTTTACATGATGTACATTCTCCTAGAACTCGTTTCTCTACACTCGGATACTTTGAGAAATTTTGGGAGTGACTTGTACAAATAGTAAATTACAACACCCTGAATTCTATGGCTAGAACTCTTATTTATAATAGTAAAACTAACTACCATTAACCTCCTAAAATCACCGGCCTATGACAAATATTGTATTGCATGTAGTCACTTTGTTAGATGAGAGGCACTTGTCTTGCTTAGTCATGAGAAAGCATAACTACTCTCTCCTTTATATGAATTTCAAAACTTCACTAATAGGGATGGCAACGGGGCGGGTCGGGGGCGGGTTTAACTATACCCGCACCCGCACCCGCCTCCATGTAACAGACCCGCCCCCGCCCCCAAATCCAATCGGGGGTGAAAATTTACCACCCAGACCCGCCCCCAGTAGAAAACGGGTGCACCCGCACCCGCCCCGCCCCCACCCGTAAAAAAATATTATTTTTTTAATTATAATAAAAATTAGTAATTTAATTAAAAATTTGATTATTTTAATGAATTAATTAATTATTTAATTAAAATTTTAATTAATAAATGAATATTAACTTGATTAATTTTATTATTTTAATTGCAATAAGAATATTAATAACTTAATTAAAAGTATAATTAATAAATAAATATTAAAATAAATAAAATAAGGAAATCAAAATAAAATATATTATTTGGGGCGGGGCGGGGGCAGGTGCGGGCGGGTCTTAGTGTCTACCCGCACCCGCACCCGTAGTTAAGAACCGGGTTTCACCCGCACCCGCACCCGCACCCAATTAAATCGGATTTCCCCCGTTAATTTCGGGGCGGGCCCGGGCGGGTGTGGGCGGGCCTGGGTTTGTTTGCCATCCCTATTCACTAATACTTAGCCAGCATCCTCGGTCGAAGGTAGTATCCTCAATATTCAACAATTTTCTCTAAGTCCCAAACGCTCAAATAACCAACCTACTCGAAGGCCTCCCCCATTTGAAGTCTTTTACATTTCTTTAAGAGTTTAATATTTTATTCAAATATTTAATCTTAATATGAGCGTCAAATTTGTGAGCTAACAGGTGCATCCCTTTCAGGTTCGTCGCCGTCGGATCCTTGGCTGCCAATACTGTCAAGATACTTTCCTCCACCCAAGGACATTGTCGATCTGATGCCTACTTCTTCCATCTCCTGTCGAGGTCGATGCTTTTAGTTGGCTAATTTTCAGCCAACAACTATCCAGAGTATAACACTATCTTATCAAATGGTCGCGTCTCGCGGTGATCGACATCGACATTGGTGTTAAAATGCATATCTTCTGCTACCAAACAGTCAAGATACATTCAAAACAACTTTGTTGCTTGGTTCCCGCTGAGCGGGGGAAATGTAGAAGCATGCGAGATATCCTCATTATAGGTCGGTACACACGACCAACCAGAGATGCGTGGGAAATGCTGGAGGATCCAAACTTGAAAAGTGTTTGAACACATGAATCATTAGTAAGGGTATTATAAAAATGTAATAAAAATGACACATAAACACTAAAACACCAATAAATATTACCGTCAAAAGTGTAATGATGTATGTCACCTGCTTTGTCTTCCACCTACAGTCCTCAGATAACTCAGTGTATAAGTAGACCAAACAAGTGCCCCCAATTATACACATGGATCCGCTCAAAGTCCTCGAAATATTATAAGTAGATGACATCTCCATTAGTGTCACTTTTGTCCACAAAAATGATAATGCCAACCAAATATAACAGGTATGCTCTAATAGCATTTGCTCTATGCTGCTCCACTTTCTCCTTATCACCTCTAGCCCGTTATGCTCCAAACAGCTCATTTGTATATACTTTTTTCAAGAATTCAAACCCAACATAAGTCCATATGGTTTTTTCAAACTCTCTTAAGGCAGCGTATGAATCAACTCTTAGTCAGTCTTTCATCAACTCAAGTGTTTCATCTTTGTTAATCCTCTCATGATCTAAAAGCTTCCACCTAATTAGAAGATACAACAGACACGACACATCGTCGAGTGTGATAGACATCTCACGAAGTGGTAGATGAAATGACGAGCTTCATCCCAAATAGTTGTAAAACAGCCTGAAGCCACTCGTCATTAGGCTTGATGCAAGCCAGTAATCTTCTGTCCATGGTTAATGAATTTCAGTAGATCACGGTCCTGCAGAAAAAATAAATCATCATGAAAAATCTGTAATATAATAATAAACGTAATTTAAAAAGAATGAATCCAACTAATTTTACCTCTCTGTCCCAGATATGTCTGGTAATATGGTCCGGGTAAAGAGGTAGTTGTGACAACTCTAACGGACCTCCTCCAAATACCTAAGGTGGCATTGACTCATCAGTTTGAGGTGACACTGACTCATCAACCTGAGGCCCTTCTGGTGCCTGGGGTGGCACTGGTGCCTCAAATACCTCTGGTGACTCGGGTACCTCTGGCGCCTGAATACGTGAAACTTGTCGGCACCTCTGCATCAATAAGACTAGAGGGAATAAGAGTGCATAATACATGTAAGTAAATTAGACAAGTGTCACACACAAGCAACAAGAATAAAAAACAAAGATGTTTGCTGCATCATAAAGGGGATAAGAGCCCATAATACATATAAGTAAATCAGATAAAATACAGAGATACATCTCCGATTGTATAAAACACTAAATCTAAAAAATAATGCACTGATAGTTACTTTTAACTATGAAACACATTTCTCACAATGTATCAACTATCAAATTATGTATTTCAATACCTAATTATCAATTTTTACAAATTTATACAAAAACTATTTTTTTACAGTAAATTGGTTTAGTTGAATGAGCTTTTTGATGACGTTCCATAATTTTAAAATTCTGAGTCTTTATGTACAAGTAGTGTCGGAAAACACAATGGTATATTAAGAAACTCCCAAGAACCAATAAATCTGAATATATTTAGCCAAAAATAAAGAAATTGAATAAATAAATAATATTGGACCTTGTTCTATTCTATATCTTTACAGGACTTTATCAAAACACGACGAGCAATACTATCGCCTCTTGAATTTTAGGTCCAATTAGTATCGGGTTCATTTCCAAGCCCAATCTCTTTCTCTCTCCTGCAAAACCCTAGATCTCGCTTCCATCACGCCGCGCGGCGCCGCCGAGCCGCGTTCCAGTCAGATTCTGTCGACACCGCTGGTAGATCTCAAACCGAATATTCTGATCTGTCAATTATTTTTGAGAATTCTCTTCATCTGATTCCTTTTTCACTTCTACTCAAGTTTTGTTGATAATCGCTTTTGTTGCAAGTCGTTGTTCATTTTCAGCTTTTCTTTCTGTAAACTGTGTTTGGGCGGTTCTTACTTAATTTGAAACTAGTAGATCGATCATAGATTGCCCCTCTGTTTATTTATCCAATTGTAGTGTGATATTTTATATATACAGTAGTGATTTGTTGAAACCTGCTTTGAGTTTAAGCTTGATTTGGTACTGGGAAGTGCTTGTGTGATCTATGTACTTCTCCTGTCTGACTGTGGAGTTGTTCTTATTGAGATGGGCCTATTCGACCCAACAATGGGCCCAATTATCCTTTGGGTTCATCGAGAGTTGTGTATATTAGGGCTTAATTACTTGAATTCTAACGTGTTACATTTGTGACTATATATGTCGTAGAATTAAATGTAAATATACACCTGATAAACGATACTAGTAACGAATTTAAGGATTGTGGGTATTACTGCTATCGTATCCTTGGGTTGGGCCTTATTATTTTATTAACAAATTCAAAATACAATTTTTTTCTCTCTGACAATCAAATGTGATTCATGTTAGGGATATATGACGAGAACATTTATGCTATTCATTCATCCATTGATATTTAATATAGCCTTCTTTGGACTTTTCCACCCACTGAAAGCTGCAGCAAGCAAGCCAAAAGAACTGAATTAGTGAAGAGAGAAACGCAAACTGCACTTGTTGTCTTGATGCATGACTTTAGTATTGCTTGTATTTTTATAAACATTTACCAGATGACAGGATATATGTTTAAAAAATAAATATTTCCCTTCTGTAATGTATTAGAGTGGGTTCACGCATTAAATAAATTGTGTTATGCTTATGCATGGCACTTAGGTTAAGATGTAATTATCTCCCTACATTTTCTACCGATGGGAATTCAACCCCTACTCTATGCTTTTCCATAACTGCCCTGCCTAAATTGCATGCTTTATTTAAATTAATAGATTTGTTGCTTTGGATATTCTGTGTTACTTTACATTATTTCTTTTCATGTAGTTCTTGATTTCTTTGCTTTCTGACATATTCATTATAGACAAATACAACACGTGTTTAAATGTTTATGTTAATTTAAGTTTAGTTGTTTTTCTTGTGATGATTTATATCTTGATACCTCATGTCCCACTGATGCCATGCTATCTTCACATACACGTAGTACCGGTGTAATTGTAATTGATTACATAATTATTTATTTCTTCTGGGTAAGGCAGGTGGACATATACTAATAGGATGGCTACCCTTGAAGAAGGTGAAGTGGTGGTGACCCCTGATGTAAAAGATGAATCGATCAATGCCGACAAGATGGATGTTATTGAAGAAGACAAATTAGTGACGACCCCTGATGTAAAAGATGAATCGATCAATGCCGACAAGATGGATGTTATTGAAGAAGACAAATCAGTGACGACCCCTGATGTAAAAGATGAATCGATCAATGCCGACAAGATGGATGTTATTGAAGAAGAGAAGTTAGTGACGACCCCTGATGTAAAAGATGAATCAATTAATGCCGACAAGAAGGATGTTATTGAAGAAGACAAATTAGTGACGACCCCTGATGTAAAAGATGAATCGATCAATGCCGACAAGAAGGATGTTATTAAAGAAGACAAATTAGTGACGACCCCTGATGTAAAAGATGAATCGATCAATGCAGACAAGAAGGATGTTATTGAAGAAGACAAATTAGTGACGACCCCTGATGTAAAAGATGAATCGATCAATGCCGACAAGATGGATGTTATTGAAGAAGACAAATTAGTGACGACCCCTGATGTAAAAGATGAATCGATCAATGCCGACAAGATGGATGTTATTGAAGAAGACAAATTAGTGACGACCCCTGATGTAAAAGATGAATCGATCAATGCCGACAAGATGGATGTTATTGAAGAAGACAAATTAGTGACGACCCCTGATGTAAAAGATGAATCGATCAATGCCGACAAGATGGATGTTATTGAAGAAGACAAATTAGTGACGACCCCTGATGTAAAAGATGAATCGATCAATGCCGACAAGATGGATGTTATTGAAGAAGACAAATTAGTGACGACCCCTGATGTAAAACAAGAGCCAAACAGTACTGGCTCTCAACCTGGCAACGATCTTGAAAATTCTGAAACTCTGTCTAACAATAATGTGGAAAATTTGGAGTCACAGCCCATCAAAGGTATCTGCAATTCCGGAGCAGACCCTAATGAAGGACTTTCTGCATCTGAAACTCTGCCTACCGATCTTGATGCAGATGAGTTGGAAAACACAAAAGAATGTCAGAAAAATGAGCTGGAGAATTCTGAGTCACTGCACAACAACCAGGTTGGCAATGCTTGTGCTGCAGAAGACAACCAGCCAATTGATTTGGAGGCAACACTTGATACGCCGATAGACAACTCTGAAGCTGCACCCGGTGATCTGCTTGTTGGCTCTGAATCTACTACTGACAAGAAGTCTTCCTCAGGGGCACAGCCCAGCAACGAAGTGGTTGATTCTCAGGCATTGCCAAACAATGCTGTGGTTAATTCTGAAATGCAGACAAGTAATGAAGCACAACACAGTGATGAGGTGGTTGCATCTGAAACACAAACTAGAGATGAGTTGGTTGCATCTGAAACACAAACTAGAGATGAGTTGGTTGCATCTGAAACACAAACTAGAGATGAGTTGGTTGAATCTGAAAAACAGCACAACAATGAGAGGGTGCTTGTATCTGAGACACAGCGCATTGATGAGATTATTGTTACTGAAGGACAACACAACACTGAGGTGGTTGTATCGGAAACACATGGCAATGATGAAGTGGTCATGTCTGAAGCACAGCCCAGCAGTGAAGTGGTATTGTCGGACTCACAGCAGAGCAATGAGGTGGTCATATCTGATTCACAGCCGAACAGTGAGATGGTTTTTTCTGACACACAGCCCAGCAATGATACCGTCATACATGAATCACAAATTAGCAATGATGTGGTTGTGTTTGACACACAGCCCAACAATGAGAATGCCATTCATGAAGAAGGGGTTTGCAATGATGCAGTTGTGTCTGACACACAGCCCAACAATGATGTAGTCATGTCTGACTCACAGCCCAACAATGAGAGTGTCATGCACGAAGCAGGGATCGTCCATGATACAGTTGTGTCTGGCACACAGCCTAACAATGAGGAAGTTATGTCTGACACACAACCCAACAACGAGATTGTCATTTACGAGGAACAAATCAGTAATGAGACTGTAATGCACGAAGCACAAATCAGCAATGATGTGGTTGCATCTGAAGCTCGGCCTGAGAATGAGTTAACCAATTCAACAATGTATCCCAACAATCAGATCTCCCATCAAGAAATTCTTCTTGATAATCATCAGTTTGATAATCTCCATATGATTCCTGAAGATCAACTGCCACAACCTGAATCACTGCCTAATGCTGAATCGCCGCATAGCTCTGAACCAGTGGCAGACAGTCACAACACAGATGTCAAACAAGTATCCCATAACCACTTGCAAGAGTATGATACGCTGCAGAATAACCATCTGGACCATCATGAGGCACTGGCCAACCATCAGTTGGCTATCTCTGAAACACTGCCCCATGATCAGCTAGCCAATTCCCAAATGATGACTCACTATGACCTGGCAAATAGTGGGACATTTCACAGCAATCAGATCAGTTCTCAAGCACACTATGAGATAGTCAATGCTAACGATTTTCCCAGCTATGAAATAGTAAACGCTGAAACTCCACCAAACAATGAAGAACATACCCCAGAGACACAGCCGAATAAAAGGAGGAAAAAGAAGTCTATTGTTTGGGAACACTTCACCATAGAAACAGTTAGTCCTGACTGTAGAAGGGCATGTTGCAAGGAATGCAAGCAAACTTTTGCCTACAGTACTGGCCCTAAAGTTGCTGGTACTAGCCACCTTAAAAGGCACATTGCCAAAGGTGCATGCCCAGCTCTTCTGCGTAGTTTAGATCCAAATCAGTATGCCCCGTATACCCCGCGTTCGAGGGGGAGTGGTGCTGGCAATGCTAGCACTACACCAAAACGACGTTATAGAACCGCTAGCACACCTTACATGATTTTTGATCAAGATCGATGTCGTCAAGAGATTGCTAGGATGATCATTATGCATGATTACCCCCTTCACATGGTTGAGCATCCTGGATTTGTTGCATTTGTTCAAAATCTGCAACCTCAGTTCAACATGGTGACCTTTAATACTATTCAAGGAGACTGCGTGGCAACTTACCTGACAGAAAAGCAAAACCTTATGAAGTATTTTGATGAATTACCAGGACGTTTTGGTCTAACGCTGGACATGTGGACCTCAAGTCAATCTGTAGGGTATGTGTTTATCACAGGACATTTTGTTGATAGTGATTGGAAGTTGCAGAGGAGAATTCTCAATGTTGTGATGGAACCATACCCTGATTCTGACTCTGCTCTCAGCCATGCTGTATCTGTCTGCATTTCTGATTGGAATTTGGAGGGAAGGTTATTTACTATTACTTGTAATCAGCCACTGTCTGAAGTCACCATTGAGAATCTCAGACCTCTACTCTCTGTGAAGAATCCACTTATCTTCAATGGCCAGTTGCTAATTGGAAGTTGCATTGCCCGTACTTTAAGCAATGTTGCATATGATTTGTTAGGCTCAGCACATGGCATTGTTAATAAAATCAGGGAAAGTGTGAAATATGTGAAGACTTCAGAATCACATGAGGAAAAATTCATGGATCTTAAGCAGCACCTTCAGGTACCTAGTGAAAGGAGCCTTTTTATTGATGACCAAACCAAATGGAATACAACATACCAAATGTTGGTTGCAGCTTCTGAACTGAAGGAAGTGTTTTCTTGTTTAGACACTTCTGATCCTGATTACAAAGGAACCCCTTCTGTTCAAGATTGGAAGCTTGTTGAGACCCTTTGCACATACTTGAAACCCCTTTATGATGCAGCAAACATTCTTATGACAACAACTTATCCCACTGCTATTACATTCTTTCATGAAATTTGGAAATTACATTTGGATCTTGCCCGTGCTGTTATGAATGAGGATCCCTTCATTAGCAACCTTACTAAACCCATGCATGAAAAGATTGATAAGTATTGGAGAGATTGTAGTTTGGCTTTGGTGATTGCTGTAGTTATGGATCCTCGTTTCAAGATGAAGCTTGTTGAGTTCAGTTTCACAAAAATATATGGCGAGGATGCTCACGTGTATGTCAAGATTGTTGATGACGGAATTCATGAGCTGTTTCATGAGTATGCAACCCTTCCTCTGCCACTAACACCGGCGTATGCGGAAGAAGGAAATGCTGGAAGTAACACGAAGAAGGATGGGTCCCCAGGAGGAACTTTGTTGTCAGATAACGGTCTTACAGACTTTGATGTCTACATCATGGAAACTTCTACCCATCAGACGAAGTCTGAATTGGATCAGTATATGGAAGAATCACTATTGCCGCGAGTGCCAGACTTTGATGTATTAGGTTGGTGGAAGCTAAATAAACTTAAGTACCCAACACTGTCTAGGATGGCCCGAGACATATTGTCTATTCCAGTTTCTACTGTTCCTCATGACAACGTCTTTGATAAAACAAGCAAAGAAATGGATCAGTATCGAAGTTCCTTGCGTCCAGAGACAGTGGAAGCACTTATTTGTGCCAAAGATTGGATGCAGTATGGAGCACCCGAATCTGCGACTGCACTTGTGAAAATGGAAATCTAGATTTCATGTTGTAATGGAAACCTAGATTTCATGTAGTATGGAGCACCCATTATGTTTTTAGGTTCTCTTGTATTTCTCTTTTAACTTAGTTCTCTTTTAGGCTTATTGTAATATTTGAGATATTATTTGAATGATTCATCTTTGAATATTTAAATTTTAAACTATGATCTAACTTTTCTTTGATGCTAGAACTAGAAATAGATCCTGCCTTTCCGTAATACAAGTCCTCAACAGAAATATTCAAGAACTGCGGATAATTGGATTTGCTCCATCAGAAATCAACCTAAATTGAGGTGGCAATCTCTGGAAGAATTCTCTACTGTTTTCCATTGTGGCATTTTGATTACTGTGTTTATGCTTTAACTAAAACCATGTTTATGACATGATGACGATGTTGCTGGCTTAATAAATCTATGATAATGTGATATGTATTTATCACATGATACTCCTATCTCATATATGTTGCTAGTTTATTAATTTCATTTTAGAATTGCATTCTTATCTCTTTGGATTAATGTAATATACTAGCATGAATGACATTTATTTAAGTCCATTCTCATTTCCTTTTCAATATGAAAGCGTTCAGTTTCTGGATCATGAGACACCTCTACCTAGTCTCAATTTTATCAAAGGAAGCTTCAGTTTACCGTATTAGTTGAACGAACAATGTTATTGGAAACACTTGCAACTTATTAGGACAACTAGGGTTTTGATTTTAAGTTATTGAATTTTTAACATACAATTTGTATTTGTATAATCACTTGAGTTAACATGTAGTTTAGTGTTGAGTTAACATGTACTTTAGTGTGTCGCGGTGAGAATCAAATATCAAGCTATTGTATTAACTTGAATCACAAATTATAAAATAACATCATTAATCTTTAATTTATCCGAAGGAAGGAGAAAAGAAAGAATAACCCATAAATAAAATGCAGAGCAAAAATAAAGGCTTAAAGCTAAGTAAAAGAGAGATCAAAGATACGGGGTTGGTTATACTAAGGAAAGGTATTAATACCCTAAACATTTGTAGTACTCTACAGGAATCTCTTGAAATATTTGTCTTAATTGTTTGCTAAAGGTAAGAATGAGTATAGAAAAGAGAAAAGGTGGAAAAAGAAAAAGATAAAAAAACAAAAGGTAGAAAAATAAAAAAAAAACGGTAGAAAAATAAAAAAGTTAGCTTGCTAGGATTTCATAATCCTATACCTACGTATCCTTAATAGGAAGTTAGAGTAATTGTAGTTCAGAAACTACGGGGCCTTGTGCCTACGTATTCTCAAGAGGAACTTGAGAAATCAAAGCGTTCGTAGTTCGTGGAACTACATGTTGTTAGATTCTAAGAACCAAGAACAACTAAGACAGATAAAAAACAGACGAGGGACATGCACAATGACGATAAGTCAACATACAGTCTCTTCCCTTGGATTAGGTCATAAGGATCAAAAGAAAAGTAACAGATACACGGAAAAACATCATGTAAATGGCAAGCAAGAATACACAGACACAGTACACGGAAAATCATCATGTATGGTCAAACAAACAAGATATCATATAATACACATGACAAAGTATAATGATAATCATACAACAAAAAGTAAACAAAGATACATGGAAAAACATCATGGTATCAACACATAGAATTAACAACATACATGGAAAAAACTCATGGATAAACAAACAAAGACGCGCGGCAAAGCATCGCGAGAAATCATCAACACATCAAATCAACAGACAGTCACGACAAAGCATCGTGAATAAACATCATCAATTAATCAAGACAAAAGGATCAAGAATTAAATCGAAAAAAAGTATGCCCCAAACACGGAAGTAAACAAGTCGCAAAAAAAATATAGAATTTGACAACAAGGAATTATTAATCAAATTAAATATTAACATTTAATAGAATTAATTAATAATTTAATTAATTAATATTAAATAAAAATATTTAAATCAATTAATAATTCTTGAATTTTATTTAGTTAAACTAGAAAACATTAAAATAGAGGATAAATTATTTTGGTATTTTACAAAATGAAAATAGTTAAAACAATTTTTACATTTTTGACATTTTTCTTATATTATACAAATAACTTTAAAAAAATAATAAAAGAAATGATTAAAATGTTTTCTTATATCTCTTTTTTTTTCTAAAATAGGAATTAATCATCTGGATCCTAAAACTTAATCAACTAAAATGTGCATGTGACTATTGGACTCCAAACATAGTTCATAAAGCGAACCAACATGATATCTATACAGTAAAAACAAAATTAATTAACTAAAGTGATCCGAACATGTAGAGATATATACAACCCTCAATGCAATTAATACAAAACAAACAACACATCATAAAAGTAGTCATAATGAGATTTAAAGGAAAAAAAAAAAGAAGAACCTTCAATTTGAACTTCCTGCTTTGAATGACAATACACAATGCATTTTCCAATTTCTAGAATCACTGATGAATCCACCAATGGATGCCTTCACTTAGCGAAAGGTCATCGACACCGCAAGAAATGGTGGTTACGACTGAGAACTTCTTCAGCACAAAAACGGATAAGCATTTCAAAACGGCGTCCACGTTGTCGGAGCAATCTTTAAACTTTCGACATTCTTCGCAATGTTTAATCTTTCCGAGGCTTGACCAAACACAACCGGTGGTGCAAGAAGAGCAAATCGAATGTAAGCAATATTAGAGTGAAGGTCGGAAAAGCGGAGAGGAGTGTGAGAGGGGAGGTAATGAAATGGTGACTATATCGTTATCGCAAATGGATGTTAGTGATTGGAGTCTTGAAAGCTACAGAGTTGAATCATGAATAATGAGCATGAAATGTTGATGTTTTCATGTGTTTGCAGGTGATGGTGACGATTAGAGAGAAGGAAAGTTTTTATTGTTAGCTAGAAAGAAGAAGAAGCTTTGTTTTATTTGTATGGCAATGAAACAAGGAGATTGTTAGTTCTTGGTATTAGAATATTAATAGTAATTCATATTTATTTAGTTGTACTATTTTCTTAGCCCCTAAATTTGTTAGAGGGTATTTTAGTATTTTATCTTATTCTAGTAACCCTAGTTTTATCTTATAAATATGGTGACAATCATTGTAACTTTTATCATGTTTTGTAGCCGTCATTCTTAATAGAATATTTCCTTTGTTCATCATTTATTCACCTTTGCACCAACAATTGGTATCTAGAGCTCCGGTTCAGATTCATTGGAAAACACGGGAAACACGAGTGAACGTGAGGTCTTGTGTGTTTGATTTTGATTCTTAGATTCGTGTTGAATCTTGAACAAAATCTGATCAGAATTTTATTCTGTGGGTTGGGAAACACTGTGTGAGAAATCTGAGTGTATTGTGCAAGGTGAAGATGAACGAAAACGGCAACATGAACACCAAGCTTTCAGTATTTGACGGTAAAAACTGGAATCGTTGGGTGATCCAAATGCGTGTACTGTTTGGTGCTCAAGATGTTTTAGATCTTGTCACTGATGGTTATGTTCCGGTAGCAGCAGATGCAACGGATGAACAGAAAAACGCGCAAAAGGAAGTAAGGAAGAAGGATCAGAAAGCATTATTCCTTATTCATCAATGTGTTGATGTAAATGTGTTTGAGAAGATTGCAGATTCAACGACAGCAAAGGCTGCGTGGGACACACTGGTTAGATGTTATGGTGGTGACGCATCAGTGAAGAAGGTGAAGCTTCAGTTCTTGAGAAAGCAATATGAGCATCTCAACATGAAGAATAATGAGAAAGTTTCTGAATACATCTCCAGAGTGATTCTGATCACTAATGAGATGAAGGCGTGTGGAGAAACTCTTTCTGAAGAAACAATCATGGAGAAGGTATTGAGATCCCTTACCTCTCAATTTGATTACATTGTGGTAGCAATAGAACATTCCAAAGATCTGAGTACCATGAGAATTGAAGAGCTGCAGAGCAGTTTAGAAGCGCAAGAGTTGCGTTTGACTGAGAGAACTTCTGAAAGGGAAGTAGAGCAGCAAGCTCTGAAAGTAACTTCTGATAGGAGGTATCAGAAGCAGTCAGAAGCCAAGAGAAGATCTGATGGTGGTCAGAAGTTAGAAAGCTCAATCTCTGATAGGCAAAAGAATGCTCAAAAGGGAAAAGAGAAGTATGACAAGAAGAAGATCCAATGTTACTGTTGTAAGAAGTTTGGTCACTTTGCTAGAGATTGTTGGTCAAACAAGGAGAAGAAATCAGAAGAAGCAAATATAGCCAGAAGTTCTGATGACGAATCTGTGCTATTGATGGCCTCTGAATCTGATGATATGGATCTGACAGACTGGTGGTATATGGACACTGGTTGTTCAAATCATCTTACTGGAAACAAGAAATGGCTGGTTGACTTTGACTCTGCAAAGAGGACAAAGATCAGATGTGCTGATGACAAATATCTTAATGCAGAAGGTATGGGAAATGTCATAGTGACTCTGAACAATGGGAAAACAACATTGATTCAGAACGTGTGGTATGTACCTGGCATCAGAAGCAATCTGATGAGTGTGGGATAATTAATTGAGAAAGGTTTTTCAGTTACCATGAAGGACAATCTTCTGAAGTTGTATGACTACAATCAGAAATTGATTATGGAGTCAGAATAGAGAAGGAATAGAACATTCAAGGTGAATGTCAGAACTGCAGACTCAGAATGTCTTAGTGCAACATGTGCTGAGAAGGAGAGTGAGCTGTGGCACAGAAGATTTGGTCATTTGAATTTCAGAAGCCTAAAACATCTGAATTCAAAGAAGCTGGTACATGGAATTCCTGCAATTAAGAAGCCTGAAAAGTCATGCAAAGTTTGCATGGAAGGAAAACAACCACGTTTGCCATTTGCGTCAGAAGTTGCTCCAAGAGAAAAACATGCCTTGGGAGTTGTACATTCTGATGTGTGTGGTCCATTTCCAGTAGCATCAATTGGAGGGAATAAATAATTTGTGTTATTTGTTGATGAATTCACAAGAATGACATGGGTATCCCTTATTAAGTTCAAACATGAGGTGTTTAATGAATTCAAGAAATTAAGAATGAAAGCTGAGAATCAGAGTGGTCAGAAGTTGAAGATTCTTAGAACTGACGGTGGAGGTGAGTATAACTCCAAAGAGTTCCAGAAGTTCTGTGAGGAGAATGGAATTGAGCATGAGGTTACTGCTCCTTATACCCCTCAACACAATGGTCTTGCTGAAAGAAGAACCCGCACTTTGCTTGATATGGTGAGAAGCATGCTAAAGGAGAAGAAGCTTCCTCAGAAGCTCTGGGGAGAAGCTGTTGCCACTGCAACGTATGTACTCAACAGATGTCCTACGAAGAAGTTGAAGGAAATAGTTCCTATGCAGAAGTGGATGATAACGCGAAATCATATCATTTATCCGGCTTGATTTACATGCATTTATTTGTGACTTTTATTAATTTATCTTGATTTATGTTCTATTATATGATTAATTTACTTTGTTTTGCAGATTGAGGAGAATTTGGACTAAAGAAAGAAAAGGAGAAGAAACAGATGAAAAACGGATGAAAAATAGATGAAAAACAGCAGAAACGGATTCTGCTGCTGTGACGATCGTCACAGGTCCATGACGACCGTCATGCGTGTGACGACCGTCACATTTCATGACGACCGTCACGCAGACAAAAAACGCAGAATCAGAAGTCACGATCAATCTCAACTTAAATCCTTCCTACACTTTCTCCACTCACTGCCCACTACTGGAAGTTACTACACTTTCTCCACTCACTGCCCACTACTGGAAGTTACTACCACTTTCTCCATATCTCACGCATGATCTCAGGAAGTTGAGATAAGAAACATCTCCTATAAATAGACAAGAGATTCACAGAGAAAGGGGTGGATTCTTCATCCCGAAGTTCTGCCAAAGTTCCATCAAAGTTATTTATCGTTACTTTTATTTTCCTTTCCATTTTTCTTCAGTTCAGAATATTGTATTTTCTTCCTGTACCTTTTATTTCTCGCCAAAGTAGAATCTTGCCGACATTGTGGGGGACTACCCAAGGATTTGAGATCAGTACAATTTACAGGTTTTTATTAATTGAATTACTACTTTATTTCTGTTATGATGCACGCTTTATTATTCCGTTGTTTATGTCTATTTCCGTTCGCATTAATTATCATGTTTGGCTAAGTTAGTTTTATTGGTATGTAACCGAATTAGTAGGATAGGATTCGATAGTAATCGGCATCTTCCCTTTTTACTAACAACCTTTCTGGCCGTAGTGTTTAAATTTATTTACTGAATAAACTTCGTCGCGAAAGCGAGAACTTATTTAAAAGTAGTTTTACCACGAAAGTGGGAAATTAATTAAGGTACGAATCAACAAGCAAAAGCTGCGGCAAGACCAGATAGTAAACACTAGGCATTTGTTTTAATAACAGCGAAAGCATTTTAAAATGGATTAGAACCTAGAGATTTCCAAAAAGTAGTTTTAACCCCGAAGGGGACAGCGAAAGCGTACATTCGGCCCTTAGAATTATGACTAGCGTCAACAACCATCGTGAGACGAAAGTCTTCAGATCACTATTTTCTTCTGAACAATGTTTGCAAAGAGTAAGAAGCATCGGTGACCTGTCGAATCCCAGATAACTAAGTCTTTGCATACCGATATCCTTTACCGCATTTCTTTAAACCAATTTTCTTTATTTCTTTTGCATTTAATTTCATTCGCATTCAATTTTCCTAATTCCAATAGCCTTAGCTTTACGTCGTAATAATAGATAACGGTAGATTGACATTGGTCTCTGTGGGTTCGACAATCTTTTATATTACTTCGATATTTCTGTGCACTTGCGGAGCGATCAAGTTTTTGGCGCCGTTGCCAGGGACCAACAGTCAATATTGTGATTCCGTTGTTGCATAGTATAGACTAAGGCACTCTTATCTAAATCATTATGTATAACCCATATTTCCCTTATAATTACCACCCTCCATATCATAACTACCACCCCCAATATTTCGAGGGACCACAAATTCCGCTTAAATCCGACCTCGAAATATTATTAGAAGATTTCAATACTACGCACTCTCACCCAAATTCCCTCTATGATGACGACTCCCAATGTTTTGAGGAAACGCAAGATTTTGATACATCCAACCTCGAACTACTACTAGAAGAATTCAATGAGACGTTTACTCACTCTAGGATAGAATCTATGATGGAGCGCTTTGTGGAAACACAAACTCTCCAAAACGAAGATTTTAGAAAACAACATCTCCAAATTAATGAAGACCTTAGGCAGATGAACGTTATTGTCGATTCCCTCGCAACTCACAGCGAGACTTTGGAGACTCAAACCTCCCTGCTTAGACAAACACCTCTAGGACCCTTCCCAGAAGGACATGTGAATGTTGTAACAACCGTTAATAAAGAAAAAATAGAAGATCCTAGGGAGATTGATGATGAGCCTGGGGAGAGTTTTGGTGAGAAAAGCATACATATTGAGAAAAATCCACCGACACCAACCGAAAGGGAGGTTGTCGAAGAGGTAGAGAAGGAAGCACGTATCGTTGCTCCTCCTCCCTATACCCCACCTATTTCTTTCCACAAAGGTTTGCAGAAGTTAAGGTAGACTCCCAATCCAAAACATATGTGGAGGTATTGAAAAATATACACACCAATGCACCTTTGTCTAAGGCCCTTCATAGAAAAAGAAAATTCGAGGACCGTGAAACTAGGGTCATTATTACTATTAAAAGGGTACGATTAACTTTTGAGGTGGTGGATGAAATAACAAAACCTAAATTTGAAAAGCTGATACGCAGAATAGATCCAGAACCACCACCACGCGTTCAAAACAAGAAACCACCCTACAGAAGAAAGAAACGAAAAGGTGAGGGATATGAGAGATGGCTTGATAAGTGGCCATGGAAACAGAAGACTATTCAAAGTTCGATCGAGGAACCAGTCTCGAAAGAACCACCATGAGTACTTGCATTCCTTAGCCGTCGAGCTATCGACGCTAAACAAAGCGCTGTGTGGGAGGCAACCCACAAGGTCTTTATTTTAATTTGTTTGTTTAAATCGGCAGAAAATAAAGAAATGTATCGCTTGTTACGCTTTAGCTATATCTAGGCGAAAACTCTCTAGATGACGATCTGAGAAGATGAGCTATGCCCACGGACATTCCTACGAGTGTCGCTGCTGGTGGGAACACTGATGATGAGTACTTCCTCTTGACGCGAGCAACATGATGAGCTGGTTCGAGAATTACACAAACGAAGTATCTCAAAATGCCCGCCACCGAAGTAGAAGTGATCAACAAAGACAAAGATAGCAAGAGCAGTAGCATTCATACAGGTTTTATCTTTCCTTTTCCACCTTTTACTGAAACATTGAGGACAATGTTTGGTTTAAGTGTGGGGGAGGAACTCTATCGCTTTCATTTTATTGCCTTTTAGTTTGATTTATTGTTTTTATCTATTTTTAATGCTATGTCAAAATCTTTGCACGTGTTGTCGAGTCTTTATGAGTGGTTTTCGCCTGTTATTCAAACTTCCCCAAAATTTCAAAATTTCAAAATTTTAACCTCCGACAAAAACTTTTTGATTCATGACATGGTACTGTGAAAGTATATAGGCTGTTTAGGCTATGTTAGAAAAACTTGGGAAAGTTTTGATAAAATTGATATCGCCCTAACAACCTTAACCCCCTAAATATGCAAAATAAATTTGAGTACCCATTATGCCGAGACCTTAAAACTCCAGGCTCTTGTAGTAATCCCTAAGTAGTTTATTTAAGCAGTCAGCACCATCCTAAACACACTAAGTAAGAAACCGATGCAAATAAGTGTATGATCTCTAGGTTAAAATGAGAAACTAAGAAAGAAAAGAAAAAAAAATTATGAAGAAAAAGACATGTTCCTTCTAAGTTAGGTGCTCCTCACCCGAGCACTTAGCCTAACGGTACAAACTTTTTAAGTTCAATTGATGCTTAAGCATATTTGCAGAAAAAAAAAATGAAATAATAATGAGATCGTAGTCACTAACAGGTCTACTTGCCATGAATGTGTATGGATAACGGGCTTAATGTGATTGCACTATAATGAAATGGGGTGAAAGAGAGCATGAGTTATAGGTTGAGTTATAATGGCATGATTCCGATTGGTTTGCATAAGTAGGGAGTTTTTGAAATTGTGTCGTTATGATATCCTTGGTATTAATATTTAGTACCTATCGATCTAACATTAGCCTAGCAGCCACGTATGATTAGGGTTTCATCGTGACTTTATTTCGAACTATGCTTATTTCTTTTTACTGTGTTGGTCGATTGCTTGAGAACAAGCAATGGTTTAAGTGTGGGGATGTTTGATAACGCGAAATCATATCGTTTATTCGGCTTGATTTACATGCATTTATTTGTGACTTTTATTAATTTATCTTGATTTATGTTCTATTATATGATTAATTTACTTCGTTTTGCAGATTGGGGAGAATTTGGACTAAAGAAATAAAAGGAGAAGAAACAGATGAAAAACGGATGAAAAATAGATGAAAAACAGCAGATACGGATTCTGCTGCTGTGACGACCGTCACAGGTCCATGACGACCGTCATGCGTGTGACGACCGTCACATTTCATGACGACCGTCACGCAGATAAAAAACGCAGAATCAGAAGTCATGATCAATCTCAACTTAAATCCTTCCTACACTTTCTCCACTCACTGCCCACTACTGGAAGTTACTACACTTTCTCCACTCACTCCCCACTACTGGAAGTTACTACCACTTTCTCCATATCTCACGCATGATCTCAGGAAGTTGAGATAAGAAACATCTCCTATAAATAGACAAGAGATTCACAGAGAAAGGGGTGGATTCTTCATCCCGAAGTTCTGCCAAAGTTCCATCAAAGTTATTTATCGTTACTTTTATTTTCCTTTCCATTTTCCTTCAGTTCAGAATATTGTATTTTCTTCCCGTACCTTTTATTTCTCGCAAAGTAGAATCCTGCCGACATTGTGGGGGACTACCCAAGGATTTGAGATCAGTACAATTTACAGGTTTTTATTAATTAAATTACTACTTTATTTCTGTTATGATGCACGCTTTATTATTCCGTTGTTTATGTCTATTTCCGTTCGCATTAATTATCATGTCTGGCTAAGTTAGTTTTATCGGTATGTAACCGATTTAGTAGGATAGGATTCGATAGTAACCGGCATCTTCCCTTTTTACAAACAACCTTTCTGGCCGTAGTGTTTAAATTTATTTACTGAATAAACTTCGTCGCGAAAGCGAGAACTTATTTAAAAGTAGTTTTGCCACGAAAGTGGGAAATTAATTAAGGTACGAACCAACAAGCGAAAGCTGCGGCAAGACCAGATAGTAAACACTAGGCATTTGTTTTAATAACAGCGAAAGCACTTTAAAATGGATTAGAACCTAGAGATTTCCAAAAAGTAGTTTTAACCCCGAAGGGGACAGCGAAAGCGTACATTCGGCCCTTAGAATTATGACTAGCGTCAACAACCATCGTGAGACGAAAGTCTTCAGATCACTATTTTCTTCTGAACAATGTTTGCAAAGAGTAAGAAGCATCGGTGACCTGTCGAATCCCAGATAACTAAGTCTTTGCATACCGATATCCTTTACCGCATTTCTTTAAACCAATTTTCTTTATTTCTTTTGCATTTAATTTCATTCGCATTCAATTTTCCTAATTCCAATAGCCTTAGCTTTACGCCGTAATAATAGATAACGGTATATTGACATTGGTCTCTGTGGGTTCGACAATCTTTTATATTACTTCGATATTTCCGTGCACTTGCGGAGCGATCAGTGGACTGGAGACAAGCAAAGTGTTAGTCATCTGAAGGTGTTTGGTTCTGTTTGCTATAAACATGTTCCAGAAGCCAGAAGACAGAAGCTGGATGATAGAAGCAAAGTGATGATTCTGATAGGGTACCACAGTACAGGTGCATACAAGCTCTATTATCCAGAAACTAATAAAATTGAATTCAACAGAGATGTGATTGTGAAGGAATCAGAAGTTTGGAATTGGGATAAGTCTCAATCTGATTCTGATGTTAGAACTTCTGAAGAAAGGTCAGAGTTAAGAATTTCTGAAGTTGAAGTAAACTCTGACGTTGATTCTGACTCTAATAGTGATTCTGACTCTGGAGAAGACTCAGAAGATGAAGGTGACTCTGATGATCCAGACTCTGATGGTAATCCAGATTCTGGTGGAAATTCAGACTCTGAAGATGGCCAAGACTCTGAAAATATGTCAGATCTTGAAGATGGTCAAAGCTCTAGAGGAAGTCAACCATCTGAAGCTGGAAACTCTGAAGCTCAAGACTCTGAACAAGTTCAGAGACCACAAAGAATCAGAAGCGTTCCCAGAAGATTTGCAGAATTTGACATGCTGCAAGACACTGAAGTAGACTTTGAAGGAGAAGTTATTCAGTATGCCATGTTAGTAGACTCTGAACCTATAAGTACAGAGGAGGCTCTTAAGCAGAAGCTCTGGCTGAAGGCCATGAAAGAAGAACTTGATGCTATAGAGAGAAACAAGACTTGGAAGCTGACAGAACTTCCAAAAGACAAGAAAGCCATCAGCGTCAGATGGGTTTTCAAGCAGAAGTTAAAGCCAGATGGCTCAATTGGCAAACATAAATCAAGGTTGGTAGCCAGAGGATTTCTACAAAAACCTGGGCTGGATTACTCTGAAGTGTTTACACCTGTAGCAAGACATGAAACAATCAGAATGGTGATTGCAATAGCTGCTAACAGGAATTGGCCTCTGATGCATTTAGATGTAAAATCTGCATTTCTGAACGGTCCATTAGAAGAAGAAGTTTACGTGTCACAACCTCCTGGATTTGTGAAAAAGAATCAGGAAGGGATGGTGTACAGATTATACAAAGCTCTATATGGATTGAAACAAGCGCCCAGAGCTTGGAATCAGAAGATTGATTCATTTTTCAAGAAGCAAGGCTTTCAGAAATGTGAGATGGAGTACGGTGTCTATGTTCATCATACTTCAGAAGGCAATATGACTCTGGTATGTTTATATGTTGATGATATACTGCTGACTGGAAGTTCTGAACAGGAGGTAGCCAAGTTCAAGAAGGTTCTAATGAATGAATTTGAAATGACTGATCTAGGCAAAATGACATACTTTCTAGGGATGGAGTTCAGATATTCTGAGAAAGGTATCATTTTGCATCAGCTCAAGTATGAATTAGAACTTCTGAAGAGATTTGATCTGAAGAATTGTAAGATGGCTGTCACACCTTCTGATACAAATCAGAAACTGGATTCAGACTCTGAAGGAAAGGATGTGGACGCTACAACCTTCAAACAGTTGGTTGGTTCTCTGAGGTATCTGTGCAATACCAGACCTGATATTTGCTACTCAGTTGGGATGGTTAGTAGGTTCATGAGTAAACCTAAGTGGTCCTATTACCAAGCTGCTGTTAGGATTCTGAGGTATATCAAAGGAACTCTGAAGTATGGAGTGTTATTTCCCTCTGGAGGAAATAATGAGTCAGAACTTCTGAGTTATTCAGACTCTGATTGGTATGGAGACAGAGTTGACAGAAGAAGTACATCTGGGTACTTGTTCAAATTTCTGGGAGGTTCCATTTCTTGGTGTTCCAAGAAGCAACCTGTTGTGGCGTTGTCAACCTATGAAGCTGAATACATTGCAGGTGCTGTTACTGCATGCCAAGCTGTGTAGATTCTGAATCTGTTGCAGGATCTGAAGATTAAAGTAGACAAACCTCTGAAGTTGACGATTGACAACAAGTCTGCAATCAATCTTGCCAGAAACCCAGTGTTGCATGGGAGAAGCAAGCATATTGAGACCAAGTATCATTTTCTGAGACATCAAGTTCAGAGTGGAGTGTTAGAAGTTGTACACTGCAGCACTCAGAAGCATTTGGCAGATGTTCTGACGAAAGCTATCAAGACTGATCAATTTCTCAGACTAAGGGATGGAATTGGTGTTACAAGTTTTGATGAATATGAATTAAGGGATGGTATTAGAATATTAATAGTAATTCATGTTTATTTAGTTGTACTATTTTCTTAGCCCCTAAGTTTGTTAGAGGGTATTTTAGTATTTTATCTTATTCTAGTAACCCTAGTTTTAGCTTATAAATAGGGTGACAATCATTGTAACTTTTATCATGTTTTGTAGCCGTCATTCTTAATAGAATATTTCCTTTGTTCATCATTTATTCACCTTTGCACCAACACTTGGTTGGCAGGCATTTTGGTAAAACTAAGAGTTATCACAAGATGTCCTACAGGATGTCATGACATCTGTATTTAAGGTTCTGCAGGTAGCTTATATGATGTAGCAGGACTCTTCTCAAAGATGTCAAGCATGATGTCCTAACACTTATGAACACAACATTTTGTGTTTGTTTATTTGTTTTTTGTGCAAACTTGTTGCACTAATCTGGTGCAAATCTGCAAGGTTTTTGATGTTTTGCAAAGGCGCTTTGGATTCACTTATGAGGATCGTGTGGAGCTATTCTCAGAAGGTTCTCCTGGAGTTTTGAAGAGAGATTTGTAGGGTGATTTGATTAGATCTGATTGATCAAATCAAATCTATTTTTGAAGATTGATCTTATTGATCAAATCAAATCTGGTTATTTGAAGCTATTCATGAAGATTGATTTCGTAACAATTTGTTGTTACTTTTGCCATAGCCCAAGCCCGTTCTATATTGCTATTTAAGGAGGTGCAAACCCTAGCTTTAAAATCATAGAAGGTTGGATTAAAGTGTGTGCATTTGTGTAAGGTTTAGCCTTCGTGTGTTTTAGTAATCTGTGAATCATTCACTCATTATCTTAATGTGTGAATTGGACTGAGTTGTAAATTATAAATTGTTCACTCAAAGCTTGTAAGCAAGAGTGTATTGTACTTGATTGAAGCTTTTAAGTAAGATCAAGTTGTGACTTTGAAGAGTGTCTTCTAAAGTCTTCTCCTTTTTGTTTTCATTATCACTGTTGTGATTGAGGAGGAGTGATAGGTGTCTTTTATCTAGGTGTGTCTTAGGTAGAAATTGCAAGGGTAGAGATTAGGTGAGAAGATGGTAAACTAGATAGAGTCTACTGTGTATCTTCAAACTAATTCTACTTAGTGAATTTCCTTCCTGACTTGGTAGCCCTTAGACGTAGGTGTGTTTTCACCAAACTAGATTAACAATTGTTGTGTCTCTTTACAATTATTATTTGTTTATCTTTGTTCTTATTATTGATTATACAGATATTTGTGTCGTAAACATCACCTTCGACATCTAATATCTGATACCAGAATTTCAGTTGGTATCAGAGCAGGCATCCTGCTCTAGTTCTGGGTGAGATCTAGGGATGATACTTTCTGGTACCATGGACAAACAAGGAGGATTTGTGAACAGACCACCTGTTCTGGACGGGGGTAATTATGACTATTGGAAACCTAGGATGGTTGCCTTCTTAAAATCTCTGGACAGTAAGGCATGGAAGGCTGTCATAAAGGGATGGGAACATCCAGTGGTTATTGATAAAGATGGAAAAGCTACATCTGAATTAAAGCCTGGGGAAGAATGGACCAAGGAAGAAGATGAACTGGCTCTGGGAAACTCCAAGGCCTTGAATGCTCTGTTCAATGGAATTGATAGGAACATATTCAGGTTGGTGAGCAAATGTGAAATTGCTAAAGAAGCATGAGAGATACTAAAGACTATTCATGAAGGCACATCCAAGGTAAAAATGTCTAGACTTCAACTACTCACAACTAAGTTTGAAAACCTGATAATGAAAGATGATGAAAGCATACATGACTTTCATATGAATATCCTTGAAATAGCCAATTCTTCAAGTGCCCTAGGTGAAAGGATGTTTGAAGAAAAGTTGGTAAGAAAAATTCTCAGATCTCTTCCCAAGAGATTTGACATGAAAGTAATTGCTATAGAGGAAGCACAAGACATCTGTAAGATGAGAGTTGATGAACTCATTGGCTCTCTTTTAACTTTTGAAGTAGGAATAGGTGACAAAGTTGACAATAAAAAGAGCATAGCTTTTGTGTCAAGTACTGAAAGAAGAGAGGATGAATATGATGAGGATACAAATGAAAGTCTATCAAATTCCATAGTTCTGCTGAGAAGAAAATTCAACAAGGTAATGAAAAGAATGGATCTAAAGACAATACCAAATGTCAAGAACATCTCACTTGACATCAGTAAGTCAAATGATGCAGGAAGAAGAACTAGGACTGAAGAAAAACCCACAAACAGCAAAGGGATACAGTGTCATGGGTGTGAAGGTTTTGGTCACATCAGATCTGAATACCCAACCTATCTCAAGAAACAAAAGAAAGGTCTAGATGTTTCATGGACTAATGAAGACTCTGACAGTGATGTTGAAGAAGAATCTGTCAAACATGTAACTGCCTTAACTGGAAGATACTATTCTGATGAAGACTCCAGTGAAGATGAATTGACTTTTGAAAAACTGGTAGCTTCCTACAAAGAACTGTGCCTCAGAAGCGAAGAAGTTTGCCAACAAGGTGAAAAATAGAAGAAAATCATCATCAAGCTAAAGACTGAAAAGGAGAAACACCTGACAATTATCAAGGAGTTGAATGATGAAGTTGTTGAACAAGTTAAGACTATCACTAAATTAAGAGATGAAGCTGCTCAACTAACTTCCCAACTTGACCAAATGGGAAAGTCTGTTAGAATGATGAATAGTGGTACCAAAACCTTGGAAGAGATTCTTCAAACTGGCAGAAGAACTGGAGACAAGACAGGGCTAGGATTCAATGAAGACAATAACTCTGCCTTTCACCATAAGCCTTCTGGGTCAAGGCAAAAGATGTTCCATAAGATGTCTCAACATCACGACAGAAAACAAACCAGCCAACCAAGAAAATTCCAAAGATGGAGATGTCATCATTGTGGTCGCTTTGGTCACATAAAGTCATTTTGATTCAAACTGCATGGATATCCAAATTCTACAACTCAGACAAGATCTAACCATAACACTCTCCCCTCTAAGAAGCAATGGGTACCCAAGGGTCCTGCTACTAAATAATGGATACCTAAAACTGCTACTACTTGCTTCATAGCTCATATGTCTCTAAAAGTTTCTACTAAGGAAGATTGGTACTTTGACAGTGGGTACTCAAGAAACATGACATGAATCAGAAATATGTTAGTGGACATCAAACCTCACTCAACCAACTATGTAATCTTTGGAGATGGGGCCAAAGGTGAAATTAAGGGAGTTGGAAAGTTAAACTGCTCAGGAACACATGATCTTGACAATATTCTGTTAGTCAAAGGATTAACTGCCAATCTGATTAGCATCAGTCAACTATGTGATCAAGGTCTAAGTGTCAACTTCACTAAACTTGAGTGTCTGGTTACTAATGAAAAGGGAGAGTTGATCATGAAGGGAGTCATATCTGAGGACAATTGTTACCTATGGACCTCTCAGGACTCAAAATGTGCTCTTGCCAAAGAAGATGAAGTGAGATTGTGGCACCAGAAACTTGGGCATTTGCATCTAAAAGGAATGAAGAAGATCATATCTATGGAAGCTGTCAGAGGTATTCCTAAGCTAAAGATTGAAGAAGAAAAGATCTATGGTGAATGTCAAATAGGAAAGCAAACAAGGATGTCACATCAGAAGATCCAACATCTTACTACATCTAAAGTTCTGGAACTTCTTCACATGGACTTAATGAGACCTATGCAGGTGGAGAGTCTTGGTGGAAAGAAGTATGCTTATGTTGTAGCGGATGATTTTTCTAGATACACCTGGGTGAATTTTATAATAGAAAAATCTGAGGTGTTTGATGTGTTTTAAGACTTGTATCAGAAAATTCAAAGAGAAAAAGAAAGCAAAGTTGTCAGAATCAGAAGTGATCACGGGAAGGAATTTGAAAATCAAAAGTTTGCTGAATTCTGCTCTTCTGAAGGAATTAACCAGGAATTATCTTCTCCTATTACTCCTCAACAAAATGGAGTTGTATAAAGAAAGAATAGAACCATCCAAGAATCTGCCAGAGCAATGATCCAAGCTAAGAAATTGCCTTACCATTTATGGGCTAAAGCCATGAACACTGCCTGCTATGTTCATAACAAAGTTACCTTAAGAACAAGAACAATGACTACTCTATATGAAATTTGGAAAGGAAGAAAACCTACTGTCAAATAATTCCATGTGTTTGGAAGCAAGTGCTACATACTTTTAGATCGTGATTATAGAAGAAAGATGGATCCTAAGAGTGGTGAAGGTATATTCTTGGGCTACTCTATCAACAACAGAGCCTATAAAGTGTTCAACTCTAGAACTAAGGCCATGCTGGAATCTATCAATGTTGTTATAGATGATGTGCATAAGGAGATTGATGTCCTAGAAGATGTTGGAACATCCTTTGATATCTCGGTTGAGTTTGAAGACAGAAACAATGACTCTAACCCTACCATCACTGAATCTGAACCTGTTAACCAAAGATCATCCACCAGAGTTCAGAAAGACCATCCTATGGTTCTCATCATAGGTGATCCAAATAAAGGGGTAACCACTAGATCTAGAGAAATTGTCTCAAGCTCTTGCTTTGTGTCCAAGATTGAACCTAAAAACATCAAGGAGGCTTTAACTGATGAGTTCTGGATAAATGCCATGCAAGAGGAGTTGGGTGAATTTAAGAGGAATGAAGTTTGGGACCTTGTGCCAAGGACTGAAGGAACAAATGTGATTGGAACCAAATGGGTTTACAAGAATAAATATGATGAAAAAGAGTGGTTACTAGAAACAAAGCCAGGTTGGTTGCTCAAGGATACACACAGATTGAAGGGATTGATTTTGATGAAACTTTTGCTCCTGTAGCTAGACTTGAATCCATCAGACTCCTTCTGGGAGTTGCTTGCATTCTGAAAATCAAGTTGCTTCAAATGGATGTCAAAGTGTCTTTTTAAATGGTTACCTAAGTGAAGAAGTCTATGTGGAACAGCCTAAGGGCTTTATTGATCCAACCTTTCCTAATCATGTTTTTAAGTTGAAGAAAGCTCTGTATGGCCTGAAGCAAGCTCCTAGAGCATGGTATGAAGGACGAACAAAGTTTCTTGTTGAGAATGGATATAAAAAAGGTGGCATAGATAAGACCTTGTTTATCAAGGAAGAAGAAGGAAAACTCATGATTGCTCAAATCTATGTTGACGACATTGTCTTTGGTGGGATGTCAGATGAGATGGTTCAACATTTTGTGCAACAAATGCAATCTGAATTTGAAATGAGCCTTGTTGGGGAATTAACTTAATTTCTTGGACGACAAGTCAAACAGATGGAAGAATCCATATTTCTATCTCAGAGTAAGTATGCAAAGAACATTGTTAAGAAGTTTGGAATGGAAAGCCAGCCACAAAAGAACTCCTGCACCTACCCATCTAAAATTGTCAAAAGATGAAAAAGGAGTTAATGTGGATCAAAGTTTGTACAGAAGCATGATAGGGAGCTTATTATATCTTACAGCAAGCAGGCCTGGCATTGCCTTTGCTGTAGGAGTTTGTGCCAGATATCAAGCTGAACCCAAGATTAGTCACATTAATCAAGTCAAGAGAATTTTGAAGTATATCAATGGGACAAGTGAATATGGGATATTGTACACTCATGGATCTGGGTGTGTGCTGTCTGGATGTTATGATGTTGATTGGGCTGGAAGTGTTGATGAAAGGAAGAGCACATATGGAGTCTGCTTCTTTTTGGGAAACAACCTTATCTCATGGTTTAGCAAGAAACAAAACTGTGTATCCATGTCTACTACAGAAGCAGAGTATATAGCTGTTGTGAGTAGCTGCTCACAACTTGTGTGGATGAAGCAGATGCTTACAGAGTATAATGTCACACAAAATGTCATGACATTATACTGTGATAATCTGAGTGCTATAAATATTTCCAAGAATCCTATTCAACATAGCATAACTAAGTATATTGATATTAGACATCATTTTATTAGGGAACTTGTTGAAAGTAAAATCGATACTCTTGAGCATGTCACTACAGAAAATTAGCCAGCTGATATTTTTACCAAAGCCTTGTCTAATCTCACACGCTATCCCACTTAAACTTTTCCCTCCAACTGCCCCTTTAACTCCCTCACCTCCACTACCTTTCAGATTTTCTCCCACTCTCTGTGTATTCACCATATTGCAACCTATCTCCATTCTCCTCCACAATTTTTCTCTCTCAAGATGTCTCCTAAACGTGATGCTACTTCCTTAAAAACTTCCCAATCTGATGCTCAACCCATGAACATCTCCTTCGAAGATGTCCATGATTCCCAGCCATGAAAAAGACACCCCCAAAACCACTCATACACATTCAACTCAAAAAGACAAAACTTCTGAAACTGCTGCTGACAACATTACAAGAATGAAGAACAAAGAAGGTACTACGTATGTTGATAGATCGATTAGGGAACTTGTCACTAAGATTCTCTATGGGGGTCGTAATGTGCATGGTATTTCCACGCCTCTTTCTCGTATAGATCCATCTCCTAGTTCTGATGATAACCTAGGAAAAGATGCTGAAAACCCTCTACCGATGACAACCCTAGCACTGAGAACTTGGAGAATCTTGCTAGTTTTGTACTGCATGATATGAATGAGGGTGATGCTGCAGGTCTGAATGTTGGTAGAAATGATGCTTCAACTAAGGAAAATACCTATGAAAATGTAGTAGATGTTGAAGATGTGCCCTCTGATGATGAGCTTATCAAAAATGTTGCCCCAAGAATTGCTAAGAGGCTGAAGACAAGAAAAGGAAAGGTTGTGCTTGAGGAATCCCCTTCCAAAAGCCAGAAGAAGAAGACCCCTGTTGGAGCCCATAAAGCTTGGAGCAAGGTTATTCCTGCTACCAAAAAGAGAAAAGTCAGGTTTGAAAACACTGACTCAGATGATGATGTTGTAAAGGATGTCTCTGACATCGCCCCTGTGAAACAATCTACTGATAAGAAGACCCCAAGACCTGTGCCTGCTGCACCCCTTGACAATGTTTCCTTCCACTTCATTAGTAGTGTGACCAAGTGAAAATATGTGTACCAACGTAGGATTGCTCTAGAAAGGGAGCTAGGAAAAGATGAATTGGACATCAAGGAAGTCATGGATTTAATCACTGAGGTTGGCTTACTTAAAACTGTCATTGGGTTTTCCAAGTGCTATGATGGGTTGGTAAAAGAGTTTATCGTGAATATTCCTGACTCTATTACAAACAGGAAGAGCAAGGATTATATGAAGGTGTTTGTTAGGGGAAAATGTGTGGAATTTTCCTCTTTGGTGATCAATAGACTTCTGGGACGGACGAATGATGGTGAAGAAAAGATGATTGCCTCTGACAACCAAGTGTACAGAATCATCATTGCTGACTAAGTCAAAGCCTGACCTTCAAAAGGTAAGCTCTCAGCTGGACAACTCAGTGCAAAATACGCAATCCTTCACAGGATTGGTACTGCAAACTGGGTTCCCACCAATCACACCTCTACCATCTCTGTTGGACTTGGCAGTTTTATCTATATTGTAGGTACTAAGACTGATTTTGATTTTGGCTTATACATTTTTGACCAAATTATTAAGCATTTTACCACTAGTGCCATAAAGTTACCCATTGCCTTCCCTTCCCTCATTTGTGAAATTATTCTGAATCAACACCCTGGGATTCTAAATACTAATGATGTTGCTAGCAAGAAGGAGTATGTGTTGTCCCTTCACTACAAATTGTTTGCTGGAAGACATGTTCCTGATATTGTCTTGACATCTTCTAAAAAGGCCTTTGCTTCAAGGGCAAGGATAATTTCAGAGTTGAAGGATGCCTGCAGGGAACTAAGGGATACGATTAATGTTGTTACTGCTAGAAAACTCAAATTGGAGTCCTTAATTCAGTGCCTTGAAAATAAAGATAACGCTCTGCTTGGTGATGGTGCTAATGAAGAGGATGGTGAGGATGGGTATGATGAAGAGGATGGTGAGAAAGAGTATGAGGATGTTGATGGTTCTGAGGATGATGTGCCAACTAATACATAAGATGTTGTTGCTAGTTCTGCATCTGAAGATGAAGATTAAGCTGTCTGTTTTGATATTGTTTTGTCTGCCTTGGCAGAATGAACTTATTTGGTGCACTTTATGTGTTGTTGGGTTGTAATAATTTTTGGGTCTCTATGCCCCTAACTTATTTTATTTCTGACATTTATGATATTCTATGAGCTTGTGTTCTTTAATTTATGGCTAAAAAGAGGAAGATGGAATGTATACAGTTATACATTTTGGTATATGATTATGGCAGGTGTGTGGCTGTTGGAAGGTGATGTTTGTTGCTGCTTTGACTGGGCTGTTTTATTCTGTCAGGATGGTGATCCTGCTGGTTGTTGTTTAGGCTGTCTATGAGATTTTGTCATACAAGTTGCTGAATGTTGAAGCTGTCTGGGTTGTGTGATTGGGATGATTGGTTGTTTGTGACCTTGCATTTGTTGAGGGGGAGTTTTGCAGAGTCTTTATTCCTATGTTATTTCTTATTTTTTCTGTTGTGTTGTGCTTTGTGTTAGTTTTAAAAATCTTGTGATATGTTTGTGTTTTAGCCAAAATTTGCCAAAGGGGGAGTTTGTTAGCTCCTGGTTGGCAGACATTTTGGTAAAATTAGGAGTTATCACAAGATATCTTACAGGATGTCGTGACATATGTATTTAAGGTTCTGCAGATAGCTTATATGATGTAGCAGGACTCTTCTCAGGATGTCAAACATGATGTCCTAACACTTATGAACAAAAAATTTTGTATTTGTTTATTTGTTTTTTGTGCAAACTTTTTACACTGATCTGGTGCAAATCTGCAAGGTTTTTGATGTTTTGCAAAGGTGTTTTGGATTCACTTATAAGGATCGCGTGGAGCTATTCTCAGAAGTTTCTCTTGGAGTTTTGAAGAGAGATTTGTAAGGTGATTTGATTGGATATGATTGATCAAATCAAAAAAAAATTTGAAGATTGATCTGATTGATCAAATCAAATCTGGTTATTTGAAGCTATTCATGAAGATTGATTTCGTAACAATTTGCTGTTAATTTTGTCATAGCCCAAGCCCGTTCTGTATTGCTATTTAAGGAGGTGCAAACCCTAGCTTTAAAATCAGAGAAGCTAGGATTAAAGTGTGTGCATTTGTGTAAGGTTTAGCCTTCGTGTGTTTTAGTAATTTGTAAGCCATTCACTCATTATCTTAATGTGTGAATTGGACTAAGTTGTAAATTGTAAATTGTTCACTCAAAACTTGTAAGTAAGAGTGTATTGTACTTGATTGAAGTTTTTAAGCAAGATGAAGTTGTGACTTTGAAGAGTGCCTTTTAAAGTCTTCTCCTTTTTGTTTTCATTATCACTGTTGTGATTGAGGGGGAGTGAGAGGTGTCTCTTAACTAGGTGTGTCCTAGGTAGAAATTGCAAGGGTAAAGATTAGGTGAGAAGATGGTAAATTAGAGAGAGTCTACTGTCTATCTTCAAACTAATTCTACTTAGTGAATTTCCTTCATGACTTGGTAGCCCCTAGACGTAGGTGTGTTTTCACCGAACTGGGTTAACAATTGTTGTGTCTCTTTACAATTGCTATTTGTTTATCTGTGTTCTTATTATTGATTAGACAGATATTTGTGTCGTAAACATCACCTTCGACATCTAATATCTGATACCAAATTTTCAGAGATGAATGAGAGGCGAAGGGGTATGTGATGTGAGGTAAGTGATGGAAACTACATGAATAATGAACATGAGGTTTTCTACCCTTGTTTTACTGCTAATGGTCTTGTGTATATGTAAGAATCTCTTTTTTTATTTATCTGTTATGCTAGTTTTCTTTCAATTAAAAGATGATGGATGTGTGATGGGGTCTGTGTGAAAGGTCTTGTCTTAAATGAAGGAGATATCCCCAAAATATGAAGCTACTTTGTTTACTTTTAAAAAAGTGCCAGCAATATTATATGGATAAAAATCAATTCTTTACCTTTTTATTTGCCAGCTCACGAGAGAGAGAGAGAGAGAGTTATGTTATGTGCGGGTACCTCTTGGGGAAAAAAGGTGTGGGAAGAGTTCGTTGAGGGTAGTACGTAGCATGAAAAGAAAATTAAAATAATGAAGTAGGGTGAGTAATAGAAGCGTAGCACAGAAAAATGGGGCGCTGCCAACTACGTGCATGAAGTGTGTAGATGTTATGTGTTTTCTTAGTCTACAAAGTGTACAAAAATAAATAAAGTACCTCCTAAAACTTATTAAACAAGTTTCTAGAAACTAAAAAATAAAATTAAACATTAAAAACAATAAACAAAGTAAGAATAAAATAAAATAATAAATAAATAAATAAATAATCTAAAAATCAAAATTATTAATTAAAAATAGAAATAAAAGCGGTAAAAAATGAATAATTGGACCAATATCAAATTGCTCGAAAAAATAAAATGAATACACTAAAATGATCAGCGTAAAATATACGATTCAGAAAAATATGGCGTTTGGTCAAATTCTGAAATAAATTTTACCAGCTAAAATGGCTTAAACTGTCCAAAAATGCGACCGAAAAGTGGTCAAAAAATTTAAATGAGCACTACAGGTTAAACTACATGAAACATAAATTAATATCACTGATGCTTGCATGCTTGATTTTAAAATTTTCCGTCCACTAATTTTATGCACAGTTGACTTTTAGTTTGACCAATTCGGCTGTAATTCCAACAAGTTTATTCCAACTGAAAAATTGGGTATTATGCAAGATGCAAGACATGATAAACACCACAGATGATGCAAAAATATGTGGGATCTTAGAGTAAAAAGTTAGGGTGTTACAGTGTGTTTGAAGTTTCTTTTTAATTCGGGTTGGTGTGTAGTAGGAACACAATCATTGGATAATAAGGAGTCTTACTCATTTACTTAATCTTATGCGCATTTGTGTGATTCAACATTGATAATAATATTAAGTTACTTATTTAAAATTATAGATAATGACTAGTATGTGACATAGTATACTAATAAAAGATTGTTCTTATACTCTAAGATTCAAGATTCATATTTTCCTCTTTCTTTTATTATATTCAAATCTTTTTTAAACCTCTTGATGTATAACAATAGAGATTCATCATTTTCCAGCTTAATCAAACCCAGGATTTTTACTGACTTTGATTGCTTTCAAAATGTTCTAAAATGGATGAAATAACGCTTTTGAAGCTCTTCCCACAAGCTAGTTAATTTGTTTCTAAATCCTTTAAACCAATATATACTACCACATTCAAAATGAGAACGAATAACTCGCAAACTACTAGGAACAAAAACATACGACAAAACAACTGACATTGGCGAACACTTGGAACTCGTCAACATCCTTCTAAATTTCAACATATATGATAATCATTGATTCATTTGGTGAAAACATTTTTTGTAGAAGATGTCTCTGTCACCTTCAAAAACATCAGATACTGAGAAGATGATGTGTGTCTGCGGCGATGGTTGCGGTGCCTCAAGTGACGACCCTCATACTCAAATTCTGAAAAGGAGTGTCTTCGCGAGACCGAGGAACATGTTATATGCCTCATGTGACCTCGAGGTCAGTGATACCTAGATGATTTTGCATGATCTTTATTTAAAGTGTATTTCAAGATGTAATTATGTGTCTAATGAGATCACACCGGATGTATATTTATATGGATATGGGTTGTACACAATAGGTAATGTAATTTTTACAATTTATACAATATTAGAGCTAATAATTGCTAATTGATCCTAACGGATTCTTAACATTCCCCCCTCAAGTCAGATTTTATATGTCATATGAGTCAAGCTTGTTACAAATATAATACACTCGAGAATCCTTGAGAGATCTAGAGAACATATCAATCATTTCTGGTCTTTAGACTTAACGAAATTTGTGGTTATTTCTCTTGAAAGTACATTGTGTCTTACATAATGAAAATATATTTCTACGTGTTTGGTCCGTTAATGGAAAACCAGGTTGGATTCAATATAGATTGCTACTTGGTTGTCACATATGAGTTTCGTGGCATGTAGATCTCCCAATCTAAGCTCTAAGAACAAAATTTTAAGACATACAAGCTCCTTTGAGGCTGTTGCTATAACACAATATTTAGCTTAAACATTAGATAGTGAATTGTATTTTATTTCTTGCTTCTCCATGAGATTATATTATCTCCAATAAGAACACAATATCAAAAAGTGGATCTCATATTCGACGATGATCTGGCCCAATCGGTATATGAGTAACAAGTGACTTTAGCATCACTCTTATCTTTATTTAACAGTCCTCTCCTTGATGCATTATTTATATATAAGAATTTGAATGACTGCATCCGTATAACTATCACAAGGAGAGTTCAGAAATTGGCTCACAATGTTCACTACAAATGTAATATCTAGTATGGTGAGTGTAAGATAATTGAGTCTACCCACAAGCTATCAATATCTTCTCGGGTCTTTTAATATCTCCTTATGACTTGGAAGAAGTTTGATGTGAGGATCTATATGAGTATTAATAAGACGAAAATCAAGCATACTAGTTTCTTTTAGGATGTCTAATGCATACTTGTGTTGGTTAATTATGATGTTTGATAAGGACTAGGAAACCAAGCTTTATGCAAGTCATTAGAGTCATATTTGTGTTGCAGAACCTTGCACCGCAGTTCATCTGCACAAGTTTGTAACTTCCAACAAAGCTTGAGGATACATGCCTTGTTAATGTTACTCAACCTTCTAAGACAAAGCCTCCATATTCTTCGGTTTGGTGATTGTATACCAATTTACCGCATGATATTTCCTTTTGTCCTTTTGCATCTCCCCAAATGAATTTACATTGTATGCTACGAATTTCCTTATTGCAACCTTTAGGAATTATATTGGCCATCATAGAAAAAATCAAGATAACCTTCATAACACTCTTTGCCAAAGTCACTATTCCCGTAAAGGAAATATGTTTTGCTTTCCAAAACACAATTTTGAGCTAATATGATCAATAATATATTGAAAATCTAATCTTCTGTGGGTTTTACCAATTAAAGGACACCAAGATATTTCCCAAGGTGAGGAGTCTCTTGAAAGTTTGATATTTGAACCAAGTTTTCCCTCATATTTCTATTGACATTCTTGGAAAAGGAGACACTCATTTTTTCATTTCTTACTTTCTGATCGGACATGTTATAGAAGATCTGACGAGTTTCCATGACACACCTCATTTGTTTTTATGTAGCTTCACCAAAAAGCAATAGAGCATCCACAAACATCAAATGAGAAATAATACGTTCGCTTCTCCCCGCATGAAAAAGTTTCTACTTCCCCTCCTCAACAGAATAAGAACTAAGATGAGGTAGTTTATCCATGCATAAGACAAACATATATGGGGATATTGGATATAATTGTCAGATACCTCATTTAGGTTGAAAATACTAATTTATAACACCATTCACTTCACATTGGTTTCCACACTTGTAATTGCATGCATAATCACATTAATCATATTATTCAGGAGCTTAATCTCAATTAAAATTCTCCAAATAAATTCCCAACTCAACTTATCGTACACATTAGATAAATCCATTTTTATAGCAAAGTATCTTTGCTTTCTTTCATCTTGTCCATACAATGAACTATTTCCCTTATAACATTAATATCATCATGGATGTTTCTCCCTGACATAAAACCAGTTTGAAAAGGTAAAACCAAATTAGGTAAACACTTCTTTAATCTCTCTACAATCAGCTTGCTGAAAATCGTATAATTTGTATTGAATAACGATATATGACAAAATTGAGATACATATTGCAATTGCTTAACCTTAGGAATAAATCAAATATCAGTTTAATTTACCAAGGAAATCTCACTGGGATTATCCCACACTTTGTGGAAAAATTTGCAAACTTTGCTTCCAACTACTTTCTAAGATTTTCGATATAAACCTGCTGGAAATCCATCAGGCCCAAGTGCTTTCCAAGGTTTCATAGCAAACACATTATGATATACTTTTTCATCACTAATTTGAGCATCTAATTTCTAATTCACATCCTCTTATAAAGCTGTAAATGTGAGGGGAGTCTGAAACCACTCACTTTCAATGGCATTAATAGCAACCAAGTTCTTGTAGAAGTTGTTGACCAATGTATGCAACTGGCCGCTAACCATGATCATCCTTTAGCATGATAATATTATTTTGCCGCCTCTTACTAACAGTTTTAATATGATAATACCACATATTTTGATCACCATCCATTAACCGCTTTGCACACGATCATTGGTACCACATCAACTCTTCTTTCTTGATAATATTATGAAGTTCCAAATGTAACTTCCTTTTTAGGATTTTTAAACCTACCACATTGACACCTTTGTGTAAGCACTTATGGATACCATTAATTCTAGCTATAAGCTCATTCTTCTTATTCACAACTTGGTATATAGTGGTGTACTTCCATCCTTTGATCGCTTCACGCAACTGTGTAATATTATTTGTCATTATTTCTTCCGATCATTTTGAACCATCTCATAATATAAGTTATCAACAAGTCGTGCACTCTCAAACTTAATTTTCCTAGAGGCCACCGGATAAGAAACATCAATTGGAGCAATTAAAATAGGATGATGATAAGAAAAATCCACCATACTTATAATCTTGACATAAGCACCCAAAAAAATCAACCTCCACAACTCATTGCTCAAAGTCCAATCAATCTTCTCACAAATACACTGACTACCATGAAAAATGGACCCTTTCCAAGTATATTTAGGCCTTACAGACCTTAGATCTAAAAGCTTTCATTAATGAAATCTTCCTCTAAAAATACTATACCTTAGAATGGACACTAACACTCAACCTTTCTTCTTAGTTGCACATGTAATATCATTAAAACCCTTAGCCAACAACCAAGGTTCATTCATGGTTTGAGAAATAACTGTCATAACTTCCCATAACAAAGTTTATTCTCTTCATTGGGGCTACACAGATTGATGTCAATAACCATATATAGCCTTAAGGATATTACACCCTCATATGGATAAACTGCTACTTCTTACTGCACAATTTAACACAAGTTTGTTCCATTCTCCAAGGAACCATTATACATCTAACATAACATTGGTTACTCATACCTAATACTTCTCCATAACCTAGTCGTTGGAAAGTACTATATAAGTTACTAGGTGTTGCGGTTAGAATATGATATCAAATTATTAATTAATTTGAATCGTATCTTTAGTTCACAACCGCTCTTTGATTTATCCGAAGGAACAAGTTAAAAGAGAGAAAACCTAATTTTGCATCGTAAAGACAATGCGGGGAGAGATCTAGGTAAGGGGTTGGTTAAGCTTAGGGAAAGTATTAACACCCTAAACTTCTGTAGTACTCTACAGGAACCTTTTGTTTATTTTTGCTATTTTGCTTTATTACTTGCTTTAGGGTATATTGCTAAGGGTTAAAGGTGAAAGAAAGACCTAAGGGTTAGTCATAAGTTTACTCGGCAAGATTCGTATCTTGTGCCTACGTATCCTGGGTAGGGAATGGAATCAGAGTAATCGTAGTTCCCCTCGAAAGGGAGGTTAGAAACTTCTTGACTGTGGTCAAGGTTTCAATGGGGAATAAATGTATCTTAGGGACACGCCTACGTGAAGTCTTGAGACTCATATTTCTATGTTGAAATGGTTAATTGAAAATTAGGGTTGAAATAAACGTTCCACGGCGGGAAACCCTAAAACAGAGTACGACGACTCTTTGACCTAATGCTAGGGTAAAGGGCATTTTCGTCCATGGCGGGACACCTAGGCTATTAGGGTTTTGAAAAGGTCAAGGGTTATGACTATTGACTCGGCGGTCAAACAGCTAGACCTAATCCTTCGGAGGGTGGTGGTGAATCATGCAAAAAATGGCAAATTATTATATGACGGTGTTGAAAAGTATATTTCCGGAAAATATTTTTAATACCGTATCCACAGAGATTTGTGTTATTACCGCCGTTCTATAATTTCGATTGTTGTAAGTTCAAAGGTATTCAAATTGTTTGTTGATGAATAAATTGTTCTTTTTTACTTATAAGAAAAATAGGACAATAAAAATGGTTTTAGAATAAAGTTTAGAAGCCTTATCAAGATTGAGTTTCATTATCTTTGTTCTTTATGTGTTCTTAATATCACATGCATGCATTCAAACTCCATTGATAATATTCAAGTGTCCTCTTAATAATATTTATGTCTAAATAAAATTATGATAGTTACTATATAAATCCTTAGACGATCTCTCCATCTAACTATTGATATAATAATCTTGAATGCTTAACACAATAGAAAAAGTAGTGAATAAATCTATCTCTACAATTTATTCTCTAATTGGAAAGATATTTTAGTTCAAGAATCAAACTACCTTTCTCAACAATAATTCAATTATGATTTTGTAATGTAAAGAGAAAAAATATTATTCCTTATCAAAGATGAAGTTTGCTACATGCAATGATACAAATGTTACATAAACAACAAAAGATAACTACTACCTCGACCTTGCCAAGAAATGAAATTAGCTACTCATCATCTTCCTTGATTCCATAGAAAATTCTTCAAGAAGTTCTTCTTGCATGAAACTTCTTCAAAGAAAACAAGAAAATCTCTCTAAAATCTCTCTAAGATCCTCTTACAAACCTAAGAGATACTAAAACTAAAGGGTGGAATGGTTGTCTCTTACATGCAAGGAAAAAGTGCATTTAATAGGCTATGGGGCGCCACCCTACACAAAAGTGGTTTTTCTTCCAAGACATGACATGTGTCACAAATTTGGATGTGCTGAATTTCACTCAGTTCGCGGCGCGAAGGGTAGTCGCGGCGCGAACTTCCTAGTTTGAGAATTGTTTGCTTTGTGTTCCCTCAACAATTCCTTTTCCAAACTTTTATCTTCAAGAGTTGCTCTGGAGATCATTCTTTTCTTGACCTATATTCTACAAAAACTAGAGAAAAAGTGAAATATCTATTCGAAACAAAATAAAATAACTTAAATTGAATGTTTACTAAATTGTGATAAAAACTTGTGTGATTTTACTAAGAAATTGATAAAAGGGACCGATAAAATATATAAAAATTAGTATCAATTGGTCCCTAACAACTCTCCCAAACTTATCATTTTGTTTGTCCCTAAACAAAAGTCATTCGTTAAAGCAAACCAATTTATGAAGGCAAGAAATGAAACAAGTGTTAGAGGATGATATTCAAATGGTTCAAAAGCATACAACACTCTTATGATACACCTACTTTTAATATTAGACAAAACATGAATAAAATAATGGTTGGCTACAAAAATTATACCAAGAAATTCCAAGTAATACATGTCTAAATTGAATCAAAACTACACACACATCATAGTGATGATGAATAATCATAATAGTTTTCTTACACTCATCCGAACAATTAAATTAACATCAACTCGAATCATGCGTTCATCACAATATACACTAAATCATGAAAAATCTTGAGAATCAAGAGGTCTTTTAAGGATTGTAATGTGGTTCTGGTTAAAGAGAAAGGACATGATCACAAGACTCAATTAAAGATTGCCTATTCTAAGAGAGCATTTCCTTTTATTCAACAATCTTTATTTTCAATTTTTTTTTTGATAACACACCACCATGAGCTTTTCTTTTCATTTTTCTTTTTGTTAGCTCAAATATTTTCAAGGTGATGTATTATGTTTTCTTCCCAACTTCATCATTTTCACCATAGTTGATGCAATCAAACTCTCTACTTAGACATAGGCAAAAAATCACATTGCGACCAACTTTGGTTTAGGTTCACTTGAAACGAAAGAATTTAGGATCCATTTATTTACCATATTATCAATGGTATTTAAATTTATACTTCAGATGGATCTTAATATAGACTCAAAAGGGGTTTACTACGAATCACTTCTCACAAGGTTTTTAATTTCTTTGGCCAAGTGGTTTTTCTCAATAACAAAGATTGCCTCTATCCTTTTCAAAAAAGTTTTCTCAAAAATTAGATTAATGTCTGATTTAGCATGATAAGAATGAGTTGAACAGAAATTGTCGCTCTCCCGCATTTTAGTGTATAATGAAAAGTTACCTCACAATTGGTTAGGTCCTAATTTGATTCAAAGTAAACATGTAACTCAAGGAATTTTATGATAACAATTTTATAACACACCATTAAACTATTCATCTAAAGTCTAAAAATAAAAATAAGGTGTACCTTGAAGTGTCGACAGCTGGTTCTTATCATCACCACTCAAATTTTCCCAACTTGTTCGTCGCAATCATCTTGGTTCCTTCAACTTACTCAAGCACAGAGACAATTAAACAAAAAATTTAAAAAGTGGGGTATACCAAAAAGGTTTTGAAAAACACACAATTTAAAAATTACAAAATAGAAGTGCATCCAACAAAGAGGTTAATGGTGAAACTAGAGCCACCAATGTACATAATGCAAAAACAAAATTAAAATAACAAAACTAAAATAACATAAAAAAAATATAAATACTACCACATAAGATCTTCACTCTTCTTCATCATCTTCACCACCTCCCACGGGTCCTAAAACATCTTGCATCTGTGCATCTTGGTCCGTGCCTGGAGCGTGGCTACTGCTTTCTGCCCCCCTCCCCCATAAAAGGTGGCCTGCCCTCAGGCCAATTAGCGTAAGCAAAGAGTGATAAATGGGGTTTGAGGGTGGTGGTAACCTTGGGGGTTCTGAGTTTGTTACAGGGAAGAGTGTGGCTGGTGTGAGAGGGGAGTGAGTAAAAAGGGGAAAAGAAATAGGGATTTTTTTTTGCTTCAGGTCGCAGCGCGAAGGGTGGTCGCGGCGTGAACTTTCAAAAACAAAATGCACACTTTTCTCAGTTCGCGGCGTGAAGGATGGTCGCGACGCGAACTGGTCAGGATTTTGAAATTTTTTTGTTATAGTGAGTGAGCTTCCCGTCTTTTTTCAGCACTTGTGTCAATTTATGCTCCTCTTGGGTGGATAAAGCACTATTAATTATCACCGGTTTGGTGAAATTATCACCAAGGAATACATACTTCAAATGTGGAGGTAGCATTTTTTATTCTAACTTTGATTCTTCCACTTTCTTCTTCTCATCCAACTCCTCAATATTTTCTTCATGAGAGACAATCTCTCCACAAGACCCTAATTCACACGAAATTGCCGCAATTTCTTTTTCCTCCTTGATTACATCGATTCGAAAGGAATCGTACTTGTCTTTAGGATGATTCATGGCTTCAAAAAGATTAAAAGTTACTTCTTCATCTTGCACTCTTACTTTCATGAGACCATCATCAATGTCAATCATCATCCGGGCTGTCTTTACGAATGGTCTTCCAAGAATTAAAGGAACATCGCGATCCTCATCCATGTCTACTACCACAAAATCCACCAGAAAGAAGAACTTGTCTACCTTGACTAGCATATCCTGAGCAACTCCGTATGGTGAAGTGGTAGACTTATCGGCCAGTTGGAGAGTCATTCTTGTAGACTTCATCTCAATGTTTCCTAACATTTTGACAATAGATAAGGGAATTAGATTGATGTTGGATCCTAGATCAACCAAACCATTACCAGTATACGTATCTCCAATGGTCACCGGTAAAACTACTCAGCCCGGATCGAACTCCTTCCTTGGGATGTTTTTTTGAATTATAGCGTTACATCGTGCATCAAGTAAAACTGTTTCATCTTCAGTATACCTCTTCTTTTTTGTGAGAATATATTTCAAGAACTTTGCGTATTTTGGCATTTGTTCTAACGCTTCGGTAAATGGAATACTAATTTGAAGTTGCTTGAGCATATCCCTAAACCGTGCGTAGCGCCTAGCATTGTCCTTCCTTGATGGTGCGTGTGGATAAGGTAAGTGTTGAACTAGAACATGACTTATGCCTTTATCCCCCCTTTTTCTGTTTTTCATTTTTGACTCCTTCTGAACATCACTTTTAGGATTCTGATCTTGCCCAGTTCGCGGCGCGAAGCTCTGGCGCGGCGCGACCTGAGAAGAATTTTTCTCTTCATCACTTTGAGCCTCCAACAATTCCTCCTCCTGATTTCCAGCTGTGACATTTATATCATCCTCCACTGTAATTTCCTCGTTTCCGTTGCTTGCCACCTTTTTACCGCTTCTTGTGGTAATTGCTTTACAATGTTCCCTCAGATTGGTTTGAGTGTTGGCGGAGAATGATGAACTTGCTTGTTGTTCCGCCAATTGTTTTGCAAGTTGGCCTACTTGAGTCTCCAAGTTTTTGATTGCTGCTTCATTGTTTTTTTGACTTGCCATGGAGGCTTGTATGAATTGTGCTAGCGTATCTTCTAACTTGGAACCCCCGCCTTGTGATTGTTGACTTTGTGTGTTTGGATTTTGATATGGACTTTGTTGCTGAAAATTTTGGTTGTTGAATCTTGATTGTTGGTAGCCTTGGTTGTTCCTTTGAAAAGTGTTGTTGTGTTGTGGAGGATATCTTTGGTAACCTTGACCTTGATTGTTGACATAACTTACTTCCTCTTGAATCGGGGGACAAAATCCGGTTGGATGATCTCCTTGACAAAGTTCACAACTTGCCACTTGGTGTCTAACTTGTATTCCATGAATCTCTTTCAATTGTTGTGGAAGTTTGGGCATTTGTTGTGTGAGAAACTCCACTTGTTGAGAGAGTAGCTTATTTTGAGCAAGTATGACATCGTTGGTATTCAACTCAAGAACCCCCGCTTTCCTTTGTGAAGGACTACGGTCGTGTTGACTTTGTCGATCGTTGAGTGCCATTTGATCAATAATGGTTTTTGCTTCCTCCGCATTCTTTGACATGAGAGAACCACCCGCGGTAGCATCCAAGAGTGTCTTTTGTGATGTTTGGAGTCCGTTGAGAAAAATGTGAATTTGTGTGAGATCATCAAAACCGTGACCTTTGCATTTCCTCAACATGGATTTGAATCTTTCCAAAGCCTCGTTTAGAGACTCGTTGCTTCCTTGTGTGAACATCGAAATAGCCGTTTTGGCTTCCATGAATCGGGATTGAGGGTAATACCTCTCTAGAAATCTTTCTTCTAACAAATTCCAATCCGTCATCACTCTTGTTGGTTGATCAAGGTACTACTCTTTTGCTTTTCCCACCAATGAATGTGGAAACATTCTCTTGAGTAAGTTTTCTTCACTTGCTTCATCTACTCCCGTAGAACCCGCAATCTCATAAAATTTGATGAGATGGTTGTACGGATCTTCATGATCCATTCCGGTGAATGAATTTGCATAAAGGAGTTGAAGGATTCCGGTCTTTATCTCCGTATTCCTTCTGCCTCGAGCAAATTGAGCTCTCCGCCTTGGACTACTAGCGGACATTTTGGTACGAGCGTTGTCACCCATACTTCCTTCAACGGTCTCTACAACTCCCTCTTCAATTTGAGTAAGTGCAAAATTTGATGCTTCTTTTCTTCGGTTCCTCTCGTTGGCTAGTTTCTTTCTTCTTCATGTCTTGCTATTAAGCCTTCAGATTGTTCTTTCAATTTCGGGGTCGAATTGAAATTGCTCCTTGGTGGCTTTTTCTCGCATGCACTAGAATCTACAAAACTAACAAACCAAGTGAAACACAAGAGTGATAGAAAAAAAATAAAACAAGAACTTAGAACAATGAATTATTGCAATGCATGTAATATCGACACCAATCCCCGGCAACGACGCCAATTTGTTGAAAAGTATATTTCTGGAAAATATTTTTAATATCGTATCCACAGAGATTGGTGTTATTACCGTCGTTCGATAATTTCGATTGTTGTAAGTTCAAAGGTATTCAAATTGTTTGTTGATGAATAAATTGTTCTTTTTACTTATAAGAAAAATAGGACAATAAAAATGGTTTTAGAGTAAAGTTTAGAAGTCTTGTCAAGATTGAGTTTCATTATCTTTGTTCTTTATATGTTCTTAATATCACATGCATGCATTCAAACTCCATTGATAATATTCAAGTGTCCTCTTAATAATATTTATGTCTAAATAAAATTGTGATAGTTACTATATAAATCCTTAGACGATCTCTCCATCTAACTATTGATATAATAATCTTGAATGCTTAACACAATAGAAAAAGTAGTGAATAAATCTATCTCTACAATTTATTCTCTACTTGGAAAGATATTTTAGTTCAAGAATCAAACTACCTTTCTCAACAATAATTCAATTATGATTTTGTAATGTAAAGAGAAAAAATATTATTCCTTATCAAAGATGAAGTTTGCTACATGCAATGATACAAATGTTACATAAACAACAAAAGATAACTACTATCTCAACCTTGCCAAGAAATGAAATTAGCTACTCATCATCTTCCTTGATTCCATAGAAAATTCTTCAAGAAGTTCTTCTTGCATGAAGCTTCTTCAAAGAAAACAAGAAAATCTCTCTAAAATCTCTCTAAGATCCTCTTACAAACCTAAGAGATACTAAAAATAAAAGGTGGAATGATTGTGTCTTACATGCAAGGAAAAAGTGCATTTAATAGACTATGGGGCGCCACCCTACACAAAAGTGGTTTTTCTTCCAAGACATTTATGTCCTTTAAGTTATTTTAAAATATCAAGTTAGTCTTTTAAGTTTTTTTTTGTAACGCTTTGGTCATTTATGTTAAGTAACGTTTGCGTCGTTGACCTTTTTAAAAATCTCTGTTACAATAAATTGCAAATTCATATACCATTTGAAATGATTTTTCGCGCTGATCACGAATATGCAATCAAATTTATCAAACAAGTTAGGGTTCATGAGAATTGAAGAAAAAGTGGACAAATACATAATGAAAAATTATTCGATTTGACCAAAATACACAATCAAACGCAAAACTAATTACACATTTGTGATTAGCGCGAAAAACCTATTCAAATGGAATATGAGTTTGCAATTTATTGTAACAGAGATTTTTAAAAAGGTCAACGACGCAAACGTTACTTATCATAAAGGAGCAAAACGTTACAAAAAAACTTAAAGAACTAACTTGATATTTTAAAATAACTTAAGGGTCCGTTTGGTTCAACGGAGGAGAGGGGAGGGAAGGGGAGGGGAGGTGAGGGATTTTAATAAAGGGAAGAGGAGGGGAGGAGAAATGAGGGGATGTATTTTAATTAAACGTATGTTTGGTTCATAAGAGCGAGAGGGGAGAGGAGGAAGAAGTTTTATTCAAATACATGTTTGGTTTCCAGGGGAGGGGAGGGGTTTTAAAACTAATTTACTTTTTTACCCTTAAAATATTATAACAATCATGTTAAATAAATTTTTAAAAAAAAGTATTCATAAAAAACGTAGATAATTAAACACAAAATATTTAACATTTAAAATACTTTAAAATATCTTAAAATGAAAAATAAAATATTGATAAACGTCATAAAATCAAATTATATCAAATTATATGATCAATGATCATATGAACCATTTTCTCATCTTGATGATCCATTTAATCCTATAACATATTTATAAGATTAAATTCTACATAATATATAGCTCATACTACAATTATATATTGATATGTAATATAATATAACAAATTATAAAATAATTAAGTTATTACAAGCAAAATATTAAATAAAAATAAATAGAATAAAACACATGGAAAAAAAGTTGAATTATAATAATAAAAATAATGGAGTTGCCATTAAACAAATGAATGAATTATAATAAGGTGACAAAAATTAAGGTATAATATTAATAAAGACAATTAAAAAATTTATTAAATAAAAGTGAGGATAATTTTGTCAATATAATAAAAATACATGTTATCATAACTCCTCTCCTTCCCCTCCCCTCCGAAAACCCCAAATTCGGGAAACGAAAAATTGCTTAAGAGATTCTGATTACCTCCAATCCCCTACTCTCTCCTTATAAAAAATTGAACAAAACACATCTATTTTAAAATTTTTCTCCCCTCCCCTCCAAAATTCCCCAACTAAACAGACCCTAAAAGACTAAAATGATATTTTTGTCTAAAAAATAAAATGTTTGAGATAGTAATATGAATGTCGAGAAGATATCTAATCGTAAATGAAATGAAATACTTCCTTCCTAATTTTTAAGTGTCACATTAAATTTTTTTTTTATTATTTTTAATTGTCATTTCAAAGTTCAATATTTTATTAATTGTGATATTGTTAATACTATCCCTAGTCATTTATTACATTGAGAAAAAAATTAAACAAATTATTTAAAAAATTAAAAATGTTATAAAAAAATTATTTAAAAAGTCACAACAACTATTAATCATTTTGATACGTTAAAAAATAAAAAATAAAAAATAAAAAAAGGAACGGAAAGTAATTTTGTTTTATTTTGAGAGGTTAATAATTATTACTGTTTTATTTTGAGAGGTTAATAATCATTTTTATCGTGAAATAATAATCGTTAGAAAAGGAAGAGGAAAAGGTAGTGGAAAGAATAATAAGCTAACTACAAAACTCAGACAACGCAATTTTCAGAGACTATCAGAACTACCGCTTGTACTTCCGCGACGTTTCTCTCATCACCTCCACCGCCGTTTACCTTTCCAATCGGTCTTCCACTTCCAATGGAAACCCCTACCACTACCGCCGCAGCCACCAAACCAATCCAGGAAAACCCTCTCGAAACCCTAGACCCCACTTCACCCAAACCCCACACAGATACAATCCCCGACGACAAAGACGCGAACGACAAGAAATCCATAGAAACACCGGCTGAAACCGAAACCGAAACCGAAACCGACGCTCCACTTTCCGATGTTCAGAAGAAGATGCGTCGCGCAGAGCGATTCGGTATTTCCGTTCAGTTGTCCGAGAAAGAGAAGCGCAATTCACGAGCCGAAAGGTATATAATCTTCAAATTTCAATGTTTCGTCTTCCACCGACATTTTTTGTTTTCTTCCTAACAAAATAACTGAATTTAAGGTTTGTTTTGATTGCAGATTTGGTACTGCCTCTGTATTACAGGGACCCGAGGGATCAAAAGCAGAAGATCTGAAAAGGAAGGCTAGGGCAGAGAGGTATTCAAATTTCCCTTCTAACCCTAAACCCTAATTCATGAATGTTTTAATTTGAAATTCTAGTGAACACTTTTACTTATTCTGATTCTTCACAGGTTTGGGATTCCTACTCCTTCTACAGCTGCTGATGAGGATGCAAAGAAGAAAGCTCGCCTTGCTAGGTTTGCACCTGGTTCTAAAATTGATCCTGCCGAGGAAGATAAAAAGAAAGCAAGAGCACTTAGGTGTGTGTTTTTGTCATTTTTTGTTTCTCCCGTTTCATATAAACAGTCATATCCCATGCCCTTTCCCATGCTATCCATCTTATTATGTCACTGTGTTCTTTGTTCCCAGGTTTTCAAAGTCATCTTCAACCACTTTGTCTCAAGTCAATGCCGAGGCAAACATTGAGCCTGTAAGGCCCTTTGGTGACTTCCATTACTTTTTGTTTATATAACTATGACAAAATTGCTTTTGTTTGTTTAACTCTTATGTTTGTTCTGTGGTTATAAGGCCCTTTGTTGATTTCCATTACTTTTTGTTTATATAAAGATGAAAAAATTGCTTTTGTTTGTTTGACATTTATGTTTCTTCTGTGGTTATACTATAAGGCCGCTATTACGGGTAATGCTGGAGGAGGGACCTGATTTATCAGCTTGCTTTTATTATTGTAGGATTTTTTTTTCTTGTAAGTGTTCTGCTCTTTCATTTTACTTTTGCTTTTGTAACTTACACATACCTTTAAGTTTGACCTGATTTTTGATTAAGATTTGTTTTTAATATGCCTTTTTTTTTCTTGAAACTTTCTGCAGTTATAGTTTTTAGCACTTCAATATTCAGAGTGGCTTCCGCACACCGTATCTACTTTTTGAACTTTTAATCCCCAGATGCATTTACCTTCCTCCAAGCTGCGAATAGATTCAAGTGTTCAGAGGAAGCTTGCTATTGTCTCGTCTCAGTATTGGATCTCTAGGTGATACCTTTGGGTAATTATTGGCCGTCTTCATAGTGTTACTTATCTTAAAATCAGCAAAGGTTTTAATATTAGAATCTACAGCCTTAAAAATTTAGATGAATGCATGTTTTTTTCTATAGGAACTTATCTGTTTATGGTTATCTTCTGTTCATGAAATGCTCATCATCACTGTGCCAAAAGGTAGTGCTAGATTGGTTTTACAGGTTCCATGTAACCCTGATCCAGAATTTGGTAATGTTAGCCGATGGATAACTTTGAAATAGGCCCTTCAATTAAAGAATAGCGTGCATAATGCAAGATGAACTTTTTTCTGGTTAGTGCATGACATGTATTTTGTGAGAGGTGGATAAAATTAGGTTACTCCATCTTGTATAAGTAATAAGGCTCACTCATGCTTTCTTTTTTAATAGTTCTAGGCCTAGTTTCTGCTAACAAATTTTAAAGGGAGAGTGCGAACATTGAACTACTGATAATTGCTGCATTTGTACTTTTGCATCTGAAATTGCTTTCCTTAATCCCTTTGTTGTCCTGAGTTTTTAGCTGCTGTGTTTATGCCCACTATTTCACTTCTATGGTTGTATCATGTTTGAATCATATGAAAAAAAGTGATCAAGGTACATTACATGAATCTGAAGCATGCTCTTTGAAAAAGGATCAATGTACTATGTGGCTGAATCCTGATGCTTTTTTTGTATAGGTGCTTAAACTTATTTTTTTTTAATTAAGGCTGTAGCTTCTAATTTCTATTACCTTTGCTGTTATTTTAAAGATAAGTGAACACTTTGAAGTTTTATGTCCGAAGTTGCCAACATACAAAATTGTATATCTGTAGTGCTGGATGTGGAGAAAACTCTGTAATTTGTTTTGTTGGCGAAACAGTTAGTACCTTGTAATCTATTTTGTATGGACCAAAGCTTGGAGAATATAGTATTCTGTTTCTGGGGTTGACATTTTGTGCTTGGCTGTACAAATGGATGGAAGGACCATTATTTCATGCAATACATTATGTGTCAGGAAAATTATCAATTGATTTACACCTAAACATGCTATGATTTTCATTGGTATAGTTGTTACTGCTGTTCTTTAAATTATTTTATCATGCCGAATTAGATTTAGTTGTTTCTCTAGATAGATGTTTAAATCCAATGTTAATTGACTTTTTTTTAGTATCTGTTTAATTATGTTACAAAGCTTATGTGGCAGCATATATAGTTAACAAACTTAATTTTCAATCTAATATCCGCTTATTTGGTTCATGAACTAAGCTTAATGAATTAATTGTTGAGTCAAGTATGAACTATGTTGGAGTTGTCTCAGTTTTTCTGAGTTATTGTGTGTAATACTTGTATGGTCTAATCCAAATCAGATTTCTAGCATTGTGTTGCACGGGATGAATTTGATAGATGAATATGTTTAGAAGTTGGAGTTTACCAAGTAGTTTTGTTGTTTAGTTTAACATGGATATTTGCAAAGAAATCTAGTTGAGTTTGCCATGTTAGGGTATAAAAAAGTTGTAGGATCCTAACATGGATTATAAGATCCTAATAAATCAACAAGATTATAGAAATAGCTGATAACCATAAAATTTTCATTAATTTAATCAAAAATAGTAAACAATTGATAAGAACGTTAATTGTTAAATCATAACTTTTTCAGTAGCAACTAAAAACATAATTGTCTCAAACACATTTTAGAAAATGTCATCTAGAGCATTGTTTCAACTATCATCTAAAATTTGTTGTTTAACAAGTCCCTCGAGATATTATGATTACAAAAGGTGTCATCCTCCAATTTTCATCGTCTTTTCCATCAAGCTTGTCATCAAGGTTATCAACCTCCCATTCATTTTCAAGGTTATCAACCTCTAATTTGATTTCAGTAGTGGTAGCTGCAACTCCATTACCTCCTTCATCTGTGACAACTATCAAATCAGTAGGTACAACTTCCAAATCATCAAATTCTATTATAAAATAGAAAATTTCATGATCAAAATCTTTATTTTCATAATCCAGACTTAATGTGCCCTATTCATTTTCTAGTTTTCTTCTTTTTGACCAATTTCAAATTGGTTATAATAAAAACTACACCATTAATTGGTAAGGATGAGTAATGATAAACTCTAATTCTATCAAACCACCTGAACTGCAAAAGTTTGAAGCTCTTATACTTGTCTCTGAATGACTCCCAGTTTTTAAGGATACCCATTGTAATTAGACTACCTTTTTTTTTGCTATTGTCTTAAAATTTTCAACTTGTGCATCAATTTTGTTATTTTCATCAATATCTTCAACCATTCTCTACAAGCAATCATACAATTAATGTGGTTGAAAATTGAGATAATAGCCTGCAACATGCATAGACCTACGAAGTTGTTTATCTATATTATAGAGAAAAATAATGAATTAGTTGCAGGCTGCAAAATGTAAAGCAGAGTGTACAACATAATGTAAAGACTAAAGAGTAGAGTATAATGTAAAGGTTGCAAAATGTAAAGAGCAGTGATAAATGAAGGGTGCAAAAGGTTAAGATCAATGCATAGTATAGGTTGCAGAATGTTCAGTAAAATGTAAAGAGCAACAAAATATATATTACCTTTTTTGGACACCATTGTAGTTAGTTTGAATTATTTTCTTTGACTTCATTCATTGTCTCATAGATAAATCTTGTAACCGACTTCTCATCCTAATCCACTAATCAAAGTACTTTTATTAATCGATAATCACTTTTCAAACCAGTGACAATATTTGTTCTCCATGATACAACCCAAAGTCAATATATTGAGTTATCTTCTTGCCATTTGCCATTGTTTCATGATGAACTTCTTTCATTTATCCATTAACATAGTTCCAATAGTTTTGCAATTGTTTCATGATGAACTTCTTTCATTTATCCATTAACATAGCTCCAATAGTTTTGCAATTTGTTGCATTTTTTATCATGATCTAATCTAAACCACGTTTTCCCCTACTTTCACAATCTAATCAATCATCTCAAATATTTAACAGTTGTTTTTGATATGTGAGAGACATATGTTGACTTCAAAGCAATATATTTACTTTTAATGATTTGTTGTCTTTTGCTTTTTGTTTCAAGTATTTGGTTTCTATGAAGCACAAACTCCGATACAGATACTGAAATACGATACGACAAAGACACTGATAATATCAAAATATAGAACACCAACACCTATATTATAATATTTGAGTTTATTTATCTACTATTAAAAAGGTTAAAAATATTCTAATCAAAATTCATGTGTTTAATTATTTGTTGATAACATTGTTTAAATACATGTTTAACTCATAGATGTGTGTGAAGTTTGTCAAAAAAATGTGTAAAGTATGTTTAAATACATTCATCTGAAATGACCTTGGATAATTCAAACATAGAAACATACATATATGTTCTGTCTTTGTTTCTGTCATAAAAATTACAGAGAATCAGTGTTGTACATCCTTGTTTGAGTTTGAGCTAATAAAAGCTACAACATGAGGCCATATTGGCAGAAAATACAAGATCCATACAAACGGAATTGCGTGCATTCATAATTTGCTTAGTTACAATTCAATTCTCTTAATTTCATCTATAAACCGAAATGCGTGATGACGGGGGTTGCGAGACAATCTGATGGAGTATTAAAGAGAAATCGTTTCCATGATAATCTTCAAGTTTCAATTCAACCACACCATAACCATAAACTATTTAGGAGACTGTGATGTCAAGTTACCTACCTATCTTCTTTATACAACAATTCTTGAATGGAAGATGCTTAGAGAGTTGTTTCATTCTTTGCACTAAAAATTGACATGCCTACCACCTTTGATTGAAAGAGGAGAACTACATAGTGAGCTATTATCGATCAGTTTACGATTTAGATATACAACGATTACAGTAATATCGTCATGGAAGTGTCTCCTCACTCCGTGTTCAATCTTTTGGAGATCTGACAATCTTATCTCTCTTTTCTTAGCTGCTTCTTTAAGCGCTGCTTTCACGAGTCTCCTTGCGATTCCCTGTTACATAAATCAATCGTAGTGAGAACGAAAAGAGCTTGTGAATAAGAAAACACGGTTGAGATATTCGAAAGGAAGCTTACGTTGCGTGGATTATTGCTAACTATATTGACAGCTGCTTGGTTGCTAAGTTGCTCCCATAAACCATCTGAAGCAAAGATGAGGAATTGATCTTCGGGTTGGATTTTGTGAATTGATACCGATGGTTCACTACTAAGAATCGGCTTGAAAAAGGTTTCGGGTAGTCTAAACTTTTGTGGCAGAGGCTCCTTGTTAAATTCGGCTTTCTTCAGATATGCATCGCCTATGGATCTTGAAACCTGTAAAAACAAGTTCTGTTAAGAAAGAATTGGAGTAATAAATTGTTATAAATTTTCCACAAAGGAATCAAAACATATGAATCTCTGAAGTTTCTACCTGTATGATGCCTTTCACGCGCCAAACCGAGTGTTTCATAACCACAATCTGTGGATCGTAAGGGTGCTTTGATCTAACATCGTCTCTCTCAGTTTCGATGTTAACATTGTGTTCTGCAGATAACTGAACAGCTAATGTTTCTTTTGTTCCCTTCTTCACTCTTCCTAACACCGCTCTCGAATCTCCTGCATTTGCAACATACAGCATGCCGTTGCAAATTATCCCGGCCAAACAGCATGTACCGGAAGATGCTATCTGTGGTTTTGTTAGCCACTGCTTCTTCACAAGAGACAGAAAATCATCTTCTGTTGCAGAAAATGCCCTCTTTATAACCTTTTCCGAAACGCCTTGTTCTTCAGCTGCAAAACCTGCTTCACACAGAAAACTTATTCAGCAAGTGTTTGAAACAGCATTTCCATGCTATTTCTCGCGTCCAGAGGCCGAAAAATCGTGAAAGCATAGAAGCTCCAATTCAATTGGAGCATCAGGCCAAACATGTTTTTTTCCTCTTCGACGCAGAAACAAGCAACCATCTATATATTTAGAAAATCACAAGTCTCACATAGACCCGGAAATAATTTTTAAAAAGTCACATCTTTCATCTTACAATTCGGTTTTGTAAAATGAGTTTATCAACCCGAGTTACACATCAAGCAAACAAGATATGGCAAAACTAAATTTCAAATATATCATATAAAAAGTTTTGAGAGCATACTCTTGAAATTGGAGAATAGATTCTCATTGACAAACTTGGATGCTGCAGGTCCACCATGACCATCATAAACACCTACAAAAGTTCCTTGAGGACCCAAATAATCCGAACTCAACGGTCCAGATTCAACCTGACTATGATCCTCCAATGAACTATTAGCTTGAATTACAGCCATTGAAAACTCACCATAAAGATGATTCCCCAAATCCTTATACCACAACAATCCATCAACTTTCCCTTTCACATCTCCATCATCACCCTCTACACTTGGTTTCCAGCATGATATAGTCATAATAGAATTTTTCGCTAATAAAATATTATTATCAATCTGTTGTTTTTGTTGTTCTCGGCTATTCTTCACACGATCTCATTTTAATAAATCTATATATATACCTATAAGAAATAATAGACATGATTAGATATGAACAAATTTGAGCTAAAAACAAGCTGGTATGGGGTGGAGTAATAGAGAAAGTTACCTTGGGATGAGAAATTCCAGTAGCTTTCATGCAATAGTTCAGAGAATACGCAAGCGTGTTTTGGTTCTTTGTACCTTGAACGTTAGATTGAATCGTGCATGTGGATTTAAAACTTAAGATGTGTCATATTACACAAACAGACTTAGCTGGAAAAGCACATATAGACTCAAGATGGCAGAGTTGGTCTAAGAGTTTAGTTATGTAAGAGAAACAATGATAAGAAAAGGGTTTTGGATTTTTTTGACAGAGGATCTTTGGAGTAGTGTCAGAGAGATCTAAGATCAAGAAATGAAAATGAGACTTAAAACTACAAAGTCTGACACTTATAACTCTCGTGCTTTTATTTGTCCATTAAATTACCTAGATCATAGACGTGACTTTGTGATTGTGTTGTGTGTATAAGTCTTTTGAGGGTGTGCAAAACAAACTACCGTATATAATATTTAAACTGTGACTAAAAATGACCCTTATTTGATTTAACACATTACAAACAAACGTGATTAACTTAGCCGGAATCTCAAAAAACTTAAGACAACTTTGCGTGTATGATATATGATACCTTACATTGAAGGTAAGTTCACGGTCTAATATAGACAATGCTGTCATATTTATATTTATTATTATTTTTTAAAATTATTATCGATATAGATGTATTATTGTCGGTGTGTCAAATGTCGTGGTGAAATTAGATCATATTTATCCATATGATTTTGATGTTTTTCTTTCAAGTGGGTTACATTAATTTTTTATGGTTGAGATTTGATTTGAATTTTCTTTTGGAAATGTTCTTCAAGACTATTATTAGGTAACTTGGCTTGTCTACAACTTCCACCTTCTATCTTTTCGATGGTTTAATTTTCGTCATAATTCAAAACTTTACTGGATCTAGAGTTAATGACTCACATGTTTCCTTACCCTCTTACTATAATTGGATTAATACATGCATTTGATCACTCAAATGTAATAATCATTTTCAAGATTTCTGTTAAATATCACTTTTGCTTCACTTGATTAGAAATTACACGAAAAAATATAGATGAGTGTAAGTATCTTTCTTGTTAATAAAATTACAAAATTATTTTTGAGAATGGTTCTTTAGAGGTTAAAATAACCAAAAATATATATTAAAACTAAAACGGTTTGATCTCGATGTATTTAATTAATTAATTCAATGAAATTAAATTTCTAGATGGATATATCTAGCTGGCATTAATGGCCACAAGTTCACTGCATCTTGGATCTTCATTTAAAAAAGATTATTGCTCAAATCTAGATTGTATTATATAAAGAATGAGCCCACTTTGATTTGATGAACTTCACCTAACTGTATGTTTTAGTCCAATAACAAGATTTGAAAGTCATGATAATGAGAGATCATAAGAAGATTACGAAGGCTTTGATCGTTACCATATACTAAAAAAATATGGTATGCAGATGAAGACACTTTGGAATTTGAAATTATGATAGCATTATTTGGATATTTGGATAACAATATACAAACTTGGATTTCTAATTCCTTTGCCAAGTGTAAACTTTTGGTCTTTGATTATTTGAGAGATTTGTAAAATTTATTATAATTAAAATTGAATTAAATGTAAAATGATTTAATGTATGTTTAAAATGTTAGTTTTTTTAATACCAATTATTTATGTTTAAGAGATGAAATTTCATCGGTTAAACTATTAAAACAAAACAAAGTTTGTTTTCCACATCCAAAACTATTAGAGAAGATTGCGAATAAGTTAGTTAATGTAGTTAAAGAGGTAGTTAGTATAATTAAGAAGTTAGTTAGAGTGTTCTAACTATCTTTTACATGAGATAAAGCTACTAAGTGATACTATTAGTATAAGTATGAGATCACTTTCACAACGTAATAGTTAACACATGATAATAACAAAATAGTGAAAAACAAAGCTTCACCAAGAATATCTTGTTATTAATTCTTTCTCTCTCTCACACACACACACTCAATGAATCATTGCTCAAACTCTAACATGATATCAATCACCAAGAGAGACTTGATTTCTACTACACAATCTTCTTCAACAACTCACTAATCATTGCTATTGTTGAAGATTCAAGCCTCATAGAAGATGAACTAGATCGTAGAAGTCTCAGAGAAACCTGCATTTTCAATTCTTCATTGTTATCGTCGACATTGCTAAAGATTCTAGCTTCATAGAAGCTGAAATGGATCATACAAGTTTAAGAGAAACATGTCTTTTAAGCTCTTCATAGCTCAGTCTTTTATGTGATTGGATGTTTAAGAGAAACATCAATGGCAGACCTAGAAAAATCACCAAACGCTCATCTTGGAGTTCAATCATCGCCTCAAGCTATTCAAACTTCATAAATCACTACGTTTTAACTTGTGTATTTAGGATATTCAAATAAATTTGTGTCGCAACTGTGAAAAACAACCGGCAGAAAACAGAAGAGTCGTCACCTTTCGTTATTTATCCCAAATAGAGGGAAAGGAAACGATCGGAAAAACCTAGCGAAAAAGGGAAAGACAAGGTCATCGCAACCAAGTCCTGGGTTCGGGAGTCGGTTACGCAAGGGGAAGGTATTAGCACCCCTCACGTCCGTCGTACTCGACGGGATCCACGCTTGTTGTCTATCTAAAGGGGTTGTTTATCTATCTACGCTATAGGCTTGCGGGACAAAAAGAAAAGAGACTCGGCAGAGCATCGCCGCTCTATCCCTACGTATTCCCTCGTGCAATGGGAAAGTCAGAGTCAACGTAGTTCGGCTAACTACGGGAGAGAAGGAGGAAGGTTGCTCGCTAAGACATCGCGTCTTGTGCCTACGTACTTTCATCTGGTATGAAAGATCAGAGCGAACGTAGTTTGGGCTGACACGAAACCACAGGTTGATTAAGTGTTTTATCCGAGTAGGGTTAAACATCCGTTCTAGCAGTTAGGGACAAAGCCTGTTTGCGGTAGAACCGAAGCTTAACAACCCTCTTTTCTGAAAAATTAGTTTGATTAATCCCGAAGGAAAAAGGTTTGAATTTGTTTTGTGTTTTTTAGAGAAGAAGTGTTTTGAATTTGAGTGTTTATAATGTATGTTGTACTAAAGTCTAGAACCTAGGATCGAATGCGTCGCATATCGTCCTAAGGACGTATACTAAACACTCTAGGTAATTGAGGAGAAGCCCCTCAATCACCATTTCCCAAGTATAAGGCTCATGGCACAATATCCATTATCTTCATTAAGTGTATTAAGATCGTATGAAGATGAGAAGAGAAGACGCACGGAAGGTCTAAGGGAAACTCGGCCCTAACGTTGTCATGCAAAGTGATCCTAAAGTTTGGATTGAAAAGGGGAAACATCTACCTTAATATTAGCATACTTGGATTGAACGCCTAATGTCTCTCCTACTCCCATCCTAAACGAGGGGACTAGGAATCCTATGGGGATCATGGCAAGAAAGCACAAGAAGAACAAAGGAAGAATCAATCACAAGTAGAGGAATGCAAACATGAAAATGCACAATTAGAATGGTGGGAGGTAGGAAAAATGTGTGGGGCAGCAGCCACCACAAGCGTGTCTCAACCTCAACAGCGATGCAAGAATGATGCAAACATGTGGGAACAATAAGAGATGAAAGCAAACGAACATGCAAACGAATGATCAATTCGAACCATATACACAAGCATGCAAACAAATGGAAGAATGATCATACATAGCAACAACATCATGATTAATCAATCACAAACAGTGACAAATAGCCAAAACAAATCAATCCTAATGCATCACATTGATCTATGATGATTCGAATCAACACGGTATGCGAACATGCAAACAAAACAACAAATATGGCATTCTGGCACAATGTTAATCGGTTAACACATACTGTTAATCAGTTAACACCTTAAAATGTTTGAAAAATCTAAAGTTTTGAACAGGTTAATCGGTTAACCTTATGCGTTAACCGGTTAACACTGTTAACGTTTAAAAAATTTTAAAAGTTTGAAATGGTTAACCGGTTAACCATATAGGTTAACCGATTAACACTGCACCAAAAGTGAAAAACAGCAACAGAAAAATCGCTTAATGCACAAAATCACTTAATCAAGTGATCCAACAGACCAGCTTATCAAATAAGCACGAAATTACACATGCAAACAAAAAACTAATAGACATGCAAACATGTCTACACAACACAATCGCAATTCACACGGATCGAAATCCACAAAAATTCAATCGAATATGAAAATCATCATGGAAATGCAAATAAGCTCAAAAATGTTATGGATCTAGAATCTCCAACCTTCGAAGTGGAGATTTGCTCCGGTTAGTGTTGATCTTGCTGTAATTGAGTAGTTCAAATGCTAGAAATCCGGAAAACTTTGAATCTAAGCCAATTGTGGTTGTACGAACGAAGATCCACCAAATTCGAGCCGAAACGCTTCGAATAATCAATTTCAACTCAAGCTCCAAAATCAGATCTCAATTTGCACGAAAATTGATAATGAAAATTGATCCAAAGATGAGGATGGATGAAGGTTTATGCTCAAGAATCCATTGATTTCAATGGAAAATCAATGAACCCTAATGAAAAAGAGATTTGAGTGTGGGTTTTGGCAATGGAAAAGTTGAGAGAATTTGAGAGAATTTGATCAATTCTGAAAAATGAATGTGAGAAATGAGAATTGGCTTATTTTGGTTTGGAGTAGATCACTTAAATACCATCTAGGTTTGGATCCCAAAGGTGGGGTTTGGACTTTGGATTGGAAAGTTGGTTTGGAGCTAGGCATGAGAATTTGGAGGGAAAATTGAAATAACCAACTTTCAAGAACATTCTAGATCCTTCTTTTTGGTAAAAATGAGTTTCAAGGTGATCAAAATTGGACCCCAAGTGCAAATGGCTTACAAAATCACGTACAGGGCAAAATCTGCTATGGTTAACCGGTTAACCATATGCGTTAACCAGTTAACACTGTTAAAATTTCAAATCTGAGCTAATTTTCCTTTGGTTAATTGGTTAACCATATGTGTTAACCTATTAACACCTTCAAAAATTTGAATTTGGCGCCTTTTGGAGGGAAACCTGCCTGTTTGCCAGTTTCTCGCTGTTTTGAGCTCTGCTAAGCTTTTGACACTTGCTCTTGAATACTGTGACTGTGATAATGCTGGATATAGACTGAATGTTGTCTCCTGATCTGAGCATAACCTGCAAAATAAAATCGGCCGCTCGACCGCTGGGCAAAATAATTGTCGTTTCTTCTGATGCTCGCTACTCAGTTGCTTGCACGTGAATGAAACTTGAGCCACGGGAACCTTGATCCCCTGCCTCGAGAACCAATGCTATGCAAAATGCGGATTCCATATGAAATGCAATGAAACATAATCTAGGTAAAGAAATAGGTTGGACAAATTTTGGGGTGCAACAATTTGTGTGAGGGCAAAATGTCACACAACATATGTTCTCAAGTTTCGATGATGACAAAGTACAACCTCGGAGCAATAGGAGCTGTCAATTTCACCAAGAAGAAAATTACAACACTTAACATATCATATCCTTCCTATATCTCTTTAATTCATCGTATTATCATCTGCAAAACACGTGATAAATATTCAGTCGTGACAAAACGCACGAAACAACAAGTGATCATTTTTTTTGCAGGTTTTGAAGCTATGAGTCGACAACCCGTCAGCGCACAACCCAATTAACTTTCCCACAGGTCAGCGCATGGAAGCTATGAGTCGACCACTAGTCAACACATAAACCAGTTCACTTTCCCACGGGTCAACGCATGGAAGCTATGAGTCGACCATCAGTCGGTGCATGAAGACTTCACATTTCCCACGGGTCAGCGTACGCCGACCTATGGTCGACGCATACTGTTGAGTTTTTAATATTGCTAAATTCTGCAGGCCATGCGTCGATGCATAAACCTGCTATGGTCGACCATTCGCGTGTTGTTAAGTATTTTTTCACTGTGTTTGAAATCCTGTTGTGTTAGTTAATTGGCTTATTACTATAAATAGTAGGCTGTTCATTTTAACTGATTAACAATTACATTTTGAGTAAATTGTGAAAACAAGAAAAGTGAAATAGGTGCCTACATTTCTCTTCATCTTCATCCTCAAACAACACAGAACACTGCAACTACACACAACCATTTTTGGAGTGCTTTGTGTCTCGTTCAAGGTGATAAGGTTCGAATCCGTTGAGTGGAAATCCGATTCGGGTGGAGAATTGTGGCAGGTTTTTCTTGAATAAAACCTTGAAGGTTTTGCCCTCCAAGATTCTACGAATTTGGGGTTTTTTGGTACGGATAGTCTCTTTCAACATTCAGCGGTGCAAAGGTGATTGAGAAACGGAAGATTTCATCAATCTAGTAGCTGGGGTTGTGAAGTGTTGAAGGGAGTTCCGGGTTCAATTCGTTGGTGTCTAAGATCAGCCGGGCCGAGGGATTGAAGAACTGAAAGTTATTCAACAAAGGGGCTGGAATCGGAGGTCAATTCACAACGATCGAAGGCCTTGATTCAACTCAAATCAAGGAGCAAGAAGTGATAGCAACATCAACATCTATAGGGATTGTTTCTTTTATTGCTTATCAACTCTTATATAAACTACTACAACTCTTAAATGATATCTATTATAAATAATCTCAATTCTATTTTTAGAATTGAGGACAGACGTACCCCGAAGCGAGGACGGCTGGGGAACTGCCTCAACAAATCTTTGTCTTCTTTATTTTCCAGCATTTTCATTTTCAGCTTAAAAATTAAGTGATTTTAGTTTAAGCAATTTTATTGATTCGAGCATTGAATTTAGTAAGTAACTGGTATTGTTTAAACTTGAGTACAATAAACACTTGTACAAGGATTTTAAAGTTACTTACTTAAGTCAAAATCCACTTGGAGTGTTTTGCACACCAAGTGTTCGATAAATTGCCTGAACCAAAACTTACTTAGTTTACTTGCTATATTTTGGTGGGCTGTGTTGAGCATTGGAACTAGCACTACTAATTAGTGGTGAAATCAATTGATTAGTGTGACTAGTGTATTGAATCTACTCTTCTTTTATTATCATATCCTTTAGCTTAATGCATATCCGATCTTCCAATAACGGTTCGTTTTAGACGTGTTTTTTCAAGGCCGCTTCCGCACTTAAAAATATTTTTAAAACCAAATTTAAATTGGTAAGCGCCAACTCGATTTTTAATTGGAATCTATTCAACCCCCTTCTAGATACGAGCCATCATCTAACAAGTGGTATCAGGAGCACCGGTTCACTCTGTGCTTCAAGTATAACTTCGATAGAAAATGGCAAACGAACCTAAAAGGGCTTATAATAGAGCTCCCGTTTTTAATGGTGAAAATTACGGTTATTGGAAGGATTGTATGCGGGTGCACATAAACTCCATAGATAGAAAAATATGGAACGCTATTCTCAATGGTCCAAAAGAAATTACTATGACCAATGCGGATAATGTGGTTGTGCCTAAGCCCGAAGCACAATGGACCGATGATGATGAAAAGAAATACAACTATGATTGGAAAGCTAAAAACATCTTAATATCCTCATTAGGAGTTGATGAGTATTATCGTGTGTCTCATTGTCCTACGACAAAAGACATGTGAGATTCACTTCAAATCGCTCATGAGGGGACAAATGATGTGAAGTTAGCTAGAATCAATACACTAATACAAGAGTTTGACCTTTTCTACATGGAGCAAGGGGAAACCATTACGGACATGCAGAAAAGGTTTACTCATCTCATCAATAGGTTACATTCACTTGGTAGGCCGGTGGCCAATGACGTTGCTACTAATAAAATTTTAAGATGTCTAAACAGGGAATGGCAGCCCAAGGTGACCGCCGTAAAAGAAGCAAATGATCTTACTATTTTAGACCTAACAACATTATTTGGAAAGCTACAAGAGCACGAACAAGTGCTCCTAAGCCTTGACCAGCATGAAAATAAAGAAAAGAAGGATAAAACAAAGAATGTTGAGAAGAAATCAATTGCTCTCAAGACTTCCTCCTCGAAGTCTCAATCTAAGGAGCACAGTGATTATTCATCAAGTGACGATGAAGAAGATGACAAGGGTGAGGATATGGGGCTGTTCGTAAAATGCTACAATCAGTATGTGAGAAAGAATGACATTCAACACTCAGAAAAGAACCTTGTCAACTTCAGAAAGCAATCAAGGAACTCTCGAAATAACAACATCAAAGGGAGTAAAACCAGAGGATCGTGCTACAAATGCGGAAAGCCCGGTCACTACAAGCCAGATTGTCCTTTGAACAAAAAGGGCAAAGAAAAGGAATCTATCAAATCACATAAGAAGTCATCAAAGCCGAGAAGAGCATATATAGCTTGGGAAAGCGATATCGACTCCTCCTCCTCTGATGAAAGCTCAAGTGATGAAGAAGAATCCGTGAACCTATGCCTTTCCGCACATCAAAAAAATAAGAAAAAGCAGGTACGTCACTCTAAATATGATAATTCCTCAAATATGTCGCATTTCAAATTACAAGCCGCATTTAATACTTTACACAATGAAGCAACGGAAGCCTTTAAGAGACTTGCCTCTAATAAAAGAATTTTTACTTACCTAGAGCACAAAATTAAAGAGTCCGAAAGGAAACTTGAGGAACTTAAGGCTTCCATGGTGGAAAGTAATAAATCGGATTGTGAGGAGCATAACAAATTCCTCGATTTTGGATGTGCTACTTGTTATATTTGGCAAGGTGAAGTTAGAAATCTAAAGGCCAAATTAAACAAGGCTCTTGAGCCTAAAATTACATTTTCTATTGATAGAGCTGATTTTAGAAAAAGTATGGTGAATCCATATCAAAAATATACATATGTAATTAGGGATCAAGAGAGCAAAAGCAATTCTAAAGTTGACTTTTCATGCTTATATTGTTGCAAGAAAGGCCATTCCATTGCTAAATGCCGATTTAAGATATTTTTGGTTCCTAAAGGCATCTATCAATGGTTGCCCAAATGCAACCACTTTGTCACTAACATATTAGGACCCAATATGCCATTGGGTACCTCCTCTTGCTAATTACTTTTTCATAGGTACAATGTGTCGAGACAACTGAGAGAAGATGAGTTCTCGACAGTGGATGTTCAAGACACATGTCCGGAGACATATCCCTATTCATAGACTTCGTGGCTAAGAAGAAAGGGTATGTAACATATGGTGATAACAATCGTGGAGTAATACTTGGTAAAGGTAGTGTAGGTAACCCCTCTTCCACTACGATTTTTGATGTGTTGCTTGTCGAGGGTCTTAAACATAATCTGCTTAGCATTAGCCAATTATGCGACAAAGGATACAATGTATCATTTTCAAAAGAGTGTTACAAAATTGTGCATAATAATGACAAGAAGAATATGTTTAATGGCCTAAGAGTGAACAACGTCTATATGCTTGACTTAAATGAAGTATCGTTAACAAGTGACAAATGCTTCATAACAATGAGTGAAGATTCATGGTTATGGCATAGGCGCTTATCACATGTTAACTTTGACTTGCTGAATAAAGTAGTCTCAAAAGATCTAGTCCTAGGTCTTCCCAAAATAAAATTCACCAAGGATCACCTTTGTGATACTTGCCAAATGGGAAAGCAAACGAGGATATATTTTAAATCTAAAAATACTGTTTCTACCACAAGACCTCTCGAGCTTCTCCATATGGATTTATTTGGGCCTTCTAGAATCAAGAGCCTAGGCGGAAACTATTACAGTTTCGTAATAGTGGACGATTACTCTAGATTTTGTTGGACTATCTTTTTGGCTAGCAAGAGCGATACATTCGCCGCCTTTGAAAAATTTGCCAAACTTTCCCAAAATAAATTAAGCACAAACATTGTGTCAATTAGAAGCGACCATGGAGGTGAATTTGAAAACCATTTATTTGAAGAATATTGCGGTAACTATGGTATTGATCATAACTTCTCCGCTCCACCAACTCCTCAACAAAATGGGGTGGTGGAGCGCAAAAATCGCATTTTAGAAGAGTTAGGAAGGACAATGATCAATGAAAGTGGACTACCAAAATATTTTTGGGCCGACGCCATAAGTACGACTTGTTATGCTTTGAATAGGGTGCTCATCCGCCCCATTCTAAACAAAACACCTTACGAGCTTTTAAAAGGGCGCAAGCCAAACGTGTCTCACCTACATGTTTTCGGTTGCAAATGTTTTGTCTTAAATAATGGAAAGGAAAATTTGGGTAAATTTGACTCTAAGGCTGACGAAGGTATCTTCCTTGGATACTCTCAGTCGAGTAAAGCATATAGGATTTACAATAAAAGATTACTTATTGTCGAAGATTCGATACATGTAACATTTGATGAATCTTATCCGAGAAATGTCGGAAAAGGTAGTGTGTTTCATGGTGCAGGTACATCTACTGAAGACATACTCAAAGATGCAGAGCCGGGAATTGATCAGCCCGGCAAAGCAAAAGTTGAGGAGGAAAAAGATGTCCAACATGAAGAAACTGAGGTAGATCATCCATCTATAAGTGATGCTCTCCCTCAAGCTTGGAAGTATTCTAAAGATCATCCAATGGACAGCATTCTCGGAGATATATCAAAGGGTATTACTACTCGATCTAAGATAAGTAACTTTTGTTATCACTTCGCTTTTGTTTCACAAATGGAACCTAAAAATCCTAAAGAAGCCTTACTCGATGAAAACTGGTTTTTGTCAATGCAAGATGAACTTAATCAGTTCACGAGAAATGAGGTATGGGACCTTGTCCCTCCTCCGCGAGGACATCGAGTAATTGGCACCTGATGGGTGTTTAGAAATAAGTTGGACAAAAACGGAGTAATAACTCGTAACAAGGCGCGTTTAGTCGCGCAAGGGTATAACCAAGAGGAAGGCATCGACTATGAGTAAACTTATGCGCCGGTTGCCCGAATCGAGGCTATACGCCTTTTGCTTGCCTTCGCATGTGCGAAGAATTTTAAGTTATTTCAAATGGACGTTAAGAGTGCGTTCCTTAACGGATACAAAAATGAAGAAGTCTATGTTGCACAACCTCCTGGTTTTGAGTCTCATGAGTATCCTGATCATGTCTACAAACTAAAAAGGGATTTATATGGTCTCAAACAAGCTCCTAGAGCTTGGTATGAGCGACTAAGTAAATTTCTACTTGATCAAGGTTACTTAAGAGGAAAGGTTGACACTACTTCTTCATTAAACGTCAAGGAAAACACTTGATATTAGTACAAATTTACGTTGACGATATTATATTTGGATCTACTAACATGAATCTCGTGAGAGAGGTTTCTGACCTTATGCAGGGTGAATTCGAGATGAGTATGATGGGTGAACTCACATACTTTCTCGGATTCCAAATTAAACAACTTAAAGAAGGAACATTGTGAGCCAGACAAAATACTGTTTGGAACTTCTCAAGAGATTTGACATGGTAAACTCGAAGGCCATTGACACTCCTATGCCAACATGTGTAAACCTGAGTAAAGATGAAAGCGGTAAGGACGTAGAGGTAAAAAGGTATAGAGGTATGATTGGTTCTCTTCTCTATCTTACTGCTTCTCGTCCCGACATTATGTTTAGCGTGTGTATGTGCGCAAGATACCAATCATGTCCCAAGGAATCTCACCTAAAATCTGTCAAACGTATACTTCGATACCTATCTGGTACTCCGAAGTATGGACTATGGTATTCCAAAGGTAATGATTTCTCATTGGTAGGTTTCTCCGATTCTGATTTTTCCGGTTGCAAATCGGATAGGAAAAGCACCAGCGGTACTTGTCACTTATTTTCAAACTCCTTGGTCAGTTGGCACAGCAAGAAACAAGTTTCAGTTGCTTTGTCAACCGCCAAAGCGGAATACGTAGCTGCCGATAGTTGTTGCGCTCAAGTCCTATGGATTAAGCAGCAACTATTGGATTTTAATCTAAAACTAGATCGTGTTCCCATTTTCTGTGACAATACAAGTGCTATTAACCTCACCAAAAATCCTGTGTTGCATTCTCGCACCAAACATATCGAAATTCGACACCATTTTCTGAGGGATCATGTAGAGAAAGATGATGTTATTTTCGAACACGTTGACACCAAAAATCAACTAGCGGACATTTTCACAAAGCCGCTTGTTACACCCCAAAATTTGCCCCAACTTTTTGCTTTAGCTGGCTTTTGTTTCATTGCATTTATCATTGCATTCATATCATTAGCATCTGCATACCATAGTCCATGAACAGGGGATTGAGAGGTGTATGCTTATATAGAGAGGGCTATCAAAGGTCTGAGCCTATTCGAGGGGTTATATTCAAGTCATCAGGGTCTTATTATCCTCAGAAGAATGTCAAAGCTCATCAGAAGGAGTGGATTGGTTAAGAGTGGGGTACCTCCTACCTTGGGGGTCTATTCAGGTCATCAAGTGGTTTTAAATCCATGGTTATGGATGGAGAACATTGTGAGAACTCATGGGAGACCTTGAGGTTCATTTTGAAGCTTATGTCAGTCATTATATCAAGTGTGTGAAGCCACAGTCAAGATTGGTGCAATTAGGGTTCTCGCCTGGTCAACCCTAAGTCAACAGTTGAACTGAAGGAGATTAAGACTCAACTCCAAGTCTTTATGATCATCTGATGTTATGTTGAGACATGCCAAAGATTATTCCAAGATCATTTCATCAATATTCAAGAGTGTGAGAAGTTTCTAGGCTAGGGTTGCTATGCTTGATAGTGTAAAATCCCCTGGTTTAGTGCCTAACTTCAAGACCACATAGCTCAAGATGCAAGCCTCATCTCATCTTGATACCCATATTAGACTTGTAGAGAATTATCATCCCTTTAATTTGAGTATTAGAAGTTATTCATTGGATTTCTAGAACTCAAGTTATGGGGCAGACAAGTTACAAGTCCTCGGATGAACGTGATTTTTATCGTCAAAAGTCAACCAACTTCCAGGACATTTTTGAGCTAGAAGGATGTTTCTCCTTAATCCTTGTACAACATGAATGTTGTTCCTCATGATCTTAGATTTCCAAAGAGTACTAGAAGTCTTTCATCTGATCTGTAGAACTCAAGTTATGAGGGTTACAAGTCAGGGGTGTTTTGGGAAACTTTGATTACAGGTCATAAAATTACAGGTCAAGTTCACCACTTTGCATAACTCAAATGGAATTTTTTCCAACATGAAAGTTGCTCCAAATGGGGTAATTTGGTCAACTAAACCTCAAGTTATCAATGGGCTAGCTCATGGTTGAAGATTGGTGAAGGAGATTTTGTGAAAAGCATGTGAAAAGCCAAGTTTGTGATCTTGCCAAAATTTAATCAAATATGGTCATATTTATGCTCATTTTGAAGGGAAAACACATTTTAAGAACATTGGTATTATTACAATTTCAAGTTGAGACATTTTTCATGGGGTATTTCAAGCTTCCTTCATGGTTAAGCAACACTTTGGATCTTGGCCATTGAGATTGGAACAAGGGGAGATTATGAGCCCTTGATCTTCCTTACACTGCAAGTAGCTGAATTGAATCAAAAACAAGGAGAATTGGTCATGTATTCATCCACTTCCATGGGCTTCCAACTTCATGAAATGTGAAAATCCAATTGATCCATTCTCCCACAATTGGGCTTCCAATTTGTATCAAACAACTTCTATAAGTAATGTACATGAATTCCATAGTTTTTTTTGGAGAATTTTGGTGAAGAATCAGGCTGTTGCAGATTGATCAAAGTGAGGTTCAAGTAAAATTCGAATTTCTCATTTCTCATCAATTCAATCCATTTCAAGTATCCAAACATCTCTAGCAACAATCCTTGATTGATTCTGGGCAAGAAGATTGAAGAATTCGTGGCTGAGTGAGCATCACCATCTCCATTTTCAGAGGTATTTGAAATTAAGCATATCTCATTATTTATGAATCTTTAAGGTGCCATTCTTGCATATTTAGAACCCCCTTGAAGTCAATTGCATTTCTGGTACCATTTGGAGAGGTTCCGTGGAGTTTTTATGTTCTTGACATTTCTTGGATCCACCACGGGTTTGGAGTTCTAGAGGGTTTCAGTTCAATTTAACATGATATTTGAGTTCCTCATGAAAAATGGCACAAGATTGGTTCAAGAATCATCGTGTTTGGTTGAGTATTAAGAGAGATAGGGTTTGAGGTGACTACCGGCGTGTTTCCAGCCACCACTGTTCACGGGACTGGTTTTTCCCTCCTTTCAAATGTTCAAACAGAGAAGACGACTTTACAACCCTTCGATCACTTGAGAAACATGGACTCAGTCACTTCATCTAACGCGTATCAGCGCGCCACGTCCCATGTTCACCAAAATGCAGCACTTCAACTTAAGTGCTGAGTGGGCTGAATCTTTGGTTTCTATTCACACCTCTGTTTCTAGTCCAGCCCATATTCCAACTAATTCCCTTTGCTATTCCACACACGGTTTTACTTATTTTCATAGTCTTTTTTCTTATTTTCTTCATATTTTCTTGCTAGCTTTTAATACATAACAAATAGTAATAATGCACATTAAATCTTGAGATTTTTACACAATAATCTTTGACATGATTAGAGATTTTAGGAATTGAGAAAACTGATTTTGGATTTATTTTCAATTTGTTTGATATTTTTTCTATTTTAATAGTCATTAAAAATATGAAATTGTATCATCTTTCTTGTAGAATTTTGTTGAGGTACCAAAACAACAAATAAACTATTAATCTTTTGTGTTATTGTTGTATACATCTTAAGGGATTTATGTGTATTTTTATCTGGATTTTATTGTACATTTTTCATTGGTTTTGAGTGCCATTTTGTTCATGCTCTAGTTTGCCTTAGTTCTGGAGCACCCTTGATGTTTGCCCTCTGTTGAGGCCTTTCCCTTTGGATTATTTTGCTCCCCTTTGAACCTCTGATTACTAACACATTGTAGGTGCTTGGAGAATTGATTTGGCATTTTTAGATGCATCTCACTATTTTTGCCTTATTTTGCAAGTTGAATCAGAATTTGGCACCTTCACTTGGACACTTGTATTGTTTTGGCTCCAAAAGCCTTGTATTGCTTGTGTGATGGACATTATGGTGATTGATTCTTATTGTGGATCCATTATAGGTCTTGTGGACCAATTGGTGGACATTTATATTGTGTATAGCTTTCTTATTTGATGCCTTACTTTCATGCTTGTACATTGTGATTCCATATGATGACATGCTGAGCTTTATGATTTTATTTCTCTTTCAATAATTCATATTAGTCTCTGATTTTTTATATGGTGAATATTGGCACATGTTGGAATAGTGTAGTATTTTTATTTCATTTTTTAGATTCCATTTGAATAGGTTTTAAGATAGATCTTTAGAGCCAGCCCCATTTGATTTCCCCATAGCATACATCTTGTCTTAGCCTCTAGTTAGTATACTTAGACTTATAGTTTAGACCTGAAACTTTTACCATAGATTCTTAACACATTTAGGATCATCTAGGAATTTTATCAAGATTTTAGGACCTGATTTCCTATTTTTCCCATATTTTACTTTCTGACCAAAGTTTGTGTATTCATGATTGCACCTTCTCCTAGTTTGGCCTAATAATTGAACTTTTAGCCAACTTTAAGCATCTAATATTCCCATTGACCCTTAGTACCTAGGTTGACACCCTTATAGGTTTATTTTCAAGTCTCTAGAATACCATTGAGTTCCCTTTGGATGATTTCTTTTAAAGCTAAAACAGTTGAGGTTCTTTAGAGATTCAAATTAGGTGGATGATTCTTCCTATAGGGTCAGTTCCCCTCACAATCTTCCTTGCTTAATTAGAATCCTCCTTGTGAGCATGTTTCCTCTTGTGGAGGAATTCATCGCATTATCATAAAGGGGTTGAGTCTATGAAAGCTTCCTGAGGAAATTGAGTTGGTTGAGTGCCTGTGGTAAGTTCCTGTGGACCTTACCTTGCTTCCCATCTTCATTCTACTAATATTATCTTATTCAATACTTTTTAGGAACCTTCTTGGGGTAGCATAGTCCCTCCTGTGGGGGGAATCTTGCACATTTCTTGAAGGAGCCAAACCTCTAGGATTCTCCCAAATCTCTTTTAGTTGGTTGAGTGTCTGGGATAAGTTCCTATGGACCTTACCATGGTCTCCCAACCTTAAATTTCTTTCCTTAGGATAGAAGCCTTGATTGTTTACTTGTGGAATGAATTCCTTATTTGTCATAAGTCCTTTTCCTCATTCATGATTGAGTGGTGTGTTGCATTAGGATAGTTCATGTTTAGGATAGTCTAAGTGTAGGTGCATGACTGCATTAAGAGGTTGAGTGAGTCTCCCTCTGCTTGTTTGTCTTAAGGTTTGAGGTGGTCCTCCCCTTGCTTGTGTGTTGTTTTTCTTTTTCTAATTGATGTATTTGCATATAGAGGTTGAGTCCGTCTCCCTCTGCTTGTCTGTTTTGACTGTTTCCTTTTTGCTTGATTACTAAGAAGTTGAGGTTGTCTCCTTCTGCTTGTGTTGTTGCATTGCATGCATTTTCTTTACAATTATTTCTTTACAGTATTTGCTTTGTCTGTTTCTATGTACCATTGCCATGTTCCCTTAGGAACTCTGGCTTCTCTTGTTCAAGAGAAGTTACGACAGACATTAGGGTTCTAACCATGCATGATAACATTAGGTAGCTCCCTCCTAACCTCAATCATAGGATCAATTTTGCATGACAATATTAGGACTTGACAGTTTCCCCATAGAGTTCGTTCTCTCCTTATCTCAAAACAACAGTAAAAAACGTAATAAAGGCAAGTTAGTACAAGCGCGTTACGAGCCTTAAGCTACTTGGGAAATGATAATTAAGCGGTTTCCTCTCAATCATCTAGAGTGTTTAGTATATGTCCTTTGGACGATATGCGACTCATTCACACCTAAGTCATAGTCTCTAGTGCTGTACAAACTACAGACGTTCATAAAAAACACTTCTTCCATAAAAAACTGAAAACAAACTTCAAACCTTTTGCCCCGTGGGCCCTTAATTCAAAGGAAAACTTTTTTGAAGAAAAGAGTGTCGTTAACTCTTAGTTCTACCGCAAACGGTAACGCCTAAGTCTCCAATGGTCGAGCTGCATACACCAACTACTGGAACTGTTTGTTAACCCTACTCAGATAAAAAACAGTTGAACAAACCTGTGTTCCCCTTTTTATCCTGAACTACGTTAGCTCTGATCTCTCAAGCCTGTTGAGAGTACGTAGGCACAAGATGCAATATCTTGGCGAGCAACCTTCCCCCATCATCCGTAGTTAGCCGAACTACGTTGACTCTAACTTTCCCATTGCACGAGGGAATACGTAGGCCCAGAGCAGCGACGCTCTGTCGAGTCACCTTTCTTTTCATTTTTCTATTCTTTTCAGACCAGACCTTTTAGCGTAGATAGTTGAATCAACCCGTCAGATAAACACAACAAGCGTGGATCCCATCGAGTACGATAGACGTGAGGGGTGCTAATACCTTCCCATTGCGTAACCGACTTCCGAACCCAGACATGGTTACGATGACCTTGTCTTATACTTTTTCGTCAGGTTTTTCCGATTGTTTCCTTTCCCGTTCTGTGGGATAAATAACGAAAGGTGGCGACTCTTCTGTTTTGCCGACACCTTATTTTCGCAGTAGCGACATCGCTAGCCACTGAACCTTTCTTTCATATCCGTCGAGAACTTGGCATTCTCGACATTTCGGATCGGGTATAAAAATTTCTTGTTTCGTCTTACTTCATTTACAATTACACTCTTGTACTTCTAACAAGTTAAGTTTTGTTGCAAGCACAAGTATATTGTTATCAAGCGTTTCCGGTATAGAGGTGATGTTGTTCCACATTCTTTCTCTCTCTCAAAATATTCATGATTCAATTATTGTATCGTTTGACCTAAATTGTTTATACATATGACATTTGCTACGAGTGTTATTTGTTTGGATGCAAATTGTAATGTGGAATTGTAGGTAGGCATCAAATGTGGCATTATATATAAGACATTAATTGAAAATCTGCAATTTTGTCTAACTTGAGTCGACCAAAACAGGGCAGCGGTCGATGCATGCTGTACACTTTTATATTTGTCAAAAATCACACAGTATGCATCAACGCATGCAGGAGTATGGTCGACGGCTCGCGCAAAAGTTCAGATTTCTTCTTTTGGAAAGCGTTCCATCTTCCTACACTCTACTTTAAATATGCACTATTCATTAATTGTGCATTGGCATCATATTTTTAGTAAGTTGCATCTAGTCATTCCTAGTGTCCTCCTGTCTCCTCCTCTTTCCCAAAAACCCTAATCTCCTTCTATAAAAAGGTTAATCCTCATCTCCTCAAAATTACTTCAATAGTCCTTTCTAAATTCTTGCTTCCTACCTCCACAAAATCTTCAAAACATCATCAATGGCCTCACTATTCCGCAGAAATACCGGCAAAAGATCAAGGGCTTCAACATCTGCTTCTCTACCCATTACTGTTGTATCCTTGGTTCCACCACCTGTTGTTGACAACTTCAACAAAGATATTGGCAAGAGAGCAGTTGTTCCGCAACATGCATTCTACAAAGCAACAGCGGAACACATGCATCTCACTCAAATCATGCCTCTGCTGGAGTTTCAAGGCTTTGTAAACTTTCTAGAATGCAACAACAAATACAGTGAAGACTTAGTACGTGTGTTCTACACTTGCCTGGATGACAAGTTTCAAGGTCAGGATTTCCACACCACTATCAGCAATACACAGGTAAACTTGAATTCTGAAGTTTGGAGTAAATATTTTGATTTAACTGTGGCTGCTGATGAACACCCTCCTCATGAGGTAACCGATTCTCGCACCGTGCCTAGATATGAATTTAAGAGTGCCTTAAATGATATGCTGAAAAGGCCTTATTCGGATAATATTGTAAACAATGATGCCTTTCCCAGAACTGTTACGGCTGGTAAACTTCAAACAGGGGAACGCATCCTTCAATGGATTGTGGCTCGCATCCTGCGGCCGAAGAAATGGGGTCTGTCCCAAGTTGAACAGGCTAAGGTGCATCTTATATACATTCTAAAAAATAGGATTAAAATCAACTGGCCTTATTACATCGCTAGTCGAATATTTGCTTTGAGAGATTCAGGCAGAGGAACTGCTCTTGTTTATGGGTTGTTTATTTCAGAGGTTCTCACTGCGGCTAATGTCGTGTATCCATCATTTCCATGTGTCTCCATATCTTCTGACAAAGAATTCAGCACAAAAACTTTTGCTATGATGGGCTACTTTTGGTGTGATGAACGACAATCCTACAGGTTTGTTCGCAGAGCAAATATTCCTCGGGTTGTTGACGACTCTGATGAAAGTTCTAAACGGGAGGATGAAGAACAAGACGAACAGGTAGATGAAGACGAAAATGAAGCGGAACAGGTACAAGAACCAACATATGAGACGCATGACAATTACCACCAGCCAGACCAACATGAGTTCACAAATACTGATTGGCTTCATCACACAACTCCACCTGATGAAGAAGAAGAAGGATACACTAATCAAGGATGGAGTGAGTGGCAGTACACAGGCTGGACCACTCTAGGAAAATATTATGATACATACCATGGCTATCCTCAAGAACATCAACCTCCTCAATCCTCACCATCTCCTCCGCAGTCAGACAACTCTGAAATTCTCAACATGCTGCAGTCCATGTAGTTGGACCAACAAAACTTTATGAGAAATCAAGATACGCGGATGGAACAAATCCGAGCTGAGATACATACACAAAATGAACGGTTAAATTCCTTTTCCACTAGGATGGATGCCCGTTTTGAAGCTCTCGCTGCATCAAATGAGAGGCAGAAAATGGAAATATCTAACAACCTCAATCACCTCAATTTATCTGTGGAAGCATTTGTCTACTACTCTGATCCTTACCGCAATCTGGATGTTGCATACAGGGGGAGGGGCCGGGGCCGGGGATATTAGATGCATGATTGCATATTTTCATTGTCTATGATGTGTTTGTTTTTGTTATGGTTGTTAGAATATTAAGTCCATTTGAATGTTTTCAATACTTTATCTATTAATTGTTTTACTCTTTCATTTTCAATATTATGTGTGAATATTGATAAATGATTAATTATCACCTGCTGAGTATTTTGTTAATTGTTATTCTGTCAATCTTTACCATCTCCATCTCTTTTGAATGTTGTCAAAGGGGGCGAAAAGCCAAGTAGATCACAACACAATAACTCTTTCACAATAGCTCTATCATTCTTCCATGAAAGTGCAGGATTACAAAAGAAAGGGGGAGTTTGTGCTACTATGTTAATAATAGTGCAATGTTGTTCTCACTAGCTTCGTGCAGGTTGTCATCATCAAAAAGAGGGAGTATGTGAGGGCAAAATGTCACACAACATATGTTCTCAAGTTTCTATGATGACAAAGTACAACCTCGGAGTAATAGGAGCTGTCAATTTCACCAAGAAGAAAATTGCAACACTTAACATATCATATCCTTCCTATATCTCTTTAATTCGTCATATTATCATTGGCAAAACACGTGATAAATATTCAGTCGTGACAAAACGCACGAAACAACAAGTGATCATTTTTTTGCAGGTTTTGAAGCTATGAGTCGACCACCCGTCATCGCACAACCCAATTAACTTTCCCACGGGTCAGCGCATGGAAGCTATGAGTCGACCACTAGTCAGCGCACAACCCAGTTTACTTTCCCACGGGTCAGTGCATGGAAGCTATGAGTCGACCATCAGTCGGCGCATGAAGACTTCATATTTCCCACGGGTCAGTGGACACCGACCTATGGTCGACGCATACTGTTGAGTTTTTAATATTGCTAAATTCTGCAGACCATGCATCGACGCATAGACCTGCTATGGTCGACCGTTCGCACGTTGTTAAGTATTTTTTCACTGTGTTTGAAATCCTGTTGTGTTAGTTAATTAGCTTATTACTATAAATAGTAGGTTGTTTATTTTAACTGATTAACAATTACATTTTGAGTAAATTGTGAAAACAAGAAAAGTGAAATAGGTGCCTACATTTCTCTTCATCTTCATCCTCAAACAACACAGAACACTGCAACTACACACAACCATTTTTGGAGTGCTTTGTGTCTCGTTCAAGGTGATAAGGTTCGAATCCGTTGAGTGGAAATCCGGTTCGGGTGGAGAATTGTGGCAGGTTTTTCTTGAATAAAACCTTGAAGGTTTTTCCCTCTAAGATTCTACGAATTTGGGGGTTTTTGGTACGGATAGTCTCTTTCAACATTCAGCGGTGCGAAGGTGATTGAGAAACGGAAGATTTCATCAATCTAGTAGTTGGGGCTGTGAAGTGTTGAAAGGAGTTCCGGGTTCGATTCGTTGGTGTCTAAGATCAGCTGGGCCGAGGGTTTGAAGAACTGAAAGTTATTCAACAAAGGGGCTGGAATTGGAGGTCAACTCACAACGATCGAAGGTCTTGATTCAACTCGAATCAAGGAGCAAGAAGTGATAGCAACATCAACATCTATAGGGATTGTTTGTATTATTGCTTATCGACTCTTGTATAAACTACTACAACTCTATAGGTGATATCTATTATAAATCATCTCAACTATAATTTTAGAATTGAGGGTAGACGTACCCCGAAGCGAGGACGGCGGGGGAACTGCCTCAACAAATCTTTGTCTTCTTTATTTTTCAGCATTTTCATTTTCAGCTTAAAAATTAAGTGATTTTAGTTTAAGCAATTTTATTGATTCGAGCATTGAATTTAGTAAGTAACTGGTACTGTTTAAACTTGAGTACAATAAACACTTGTACAAGGATTTTAAAGTTACTTACTTAAGTCAAAATCCACTTGGAGTGTTTTGCACACCAAGTGTTCGATAAATTGCCTGAACCAAAACTTACTCAGTTTACTTGCTAAATTTTGGTGGGTTGTGTTGAGCATTGGAACTAGCACTACTAATTAGTGGTGAAATCAATTGATTATTGTGACTAGTGTATTGAATCTACTCTTCTTTTATTATCATATCCGTTAGCTTAACGCATATCCGATCTTCCAATAGCGGTTCGTTTTAGACGTGTTTTTCCAAGGCTGCTTCCGTACTTAAAAATATTTTTAAAACCAAATTTAAATTGGTAAGCGCCAACTCGATTTTTAATTGGGATCTATTCAATCCCCCTTCTAGATCCGAGCCATCGTCTAACAATTTGAACCAAAGTTGTCCATCAAGATGCAAGATAGCAACTTCTTGCTGTGGAATCAGCAGGTAGAAGGCATCATTCTGTTACACAAACTTCCTAAGATTGTAGTGAATCCTGAAATTCCACCGATGTTAAAAACTGAGCATGATCGTATTACCATCACAATCTCTAAAAGTTATGAGTCTTGGATCGTGCAAGATTAAGCTCTTTTTACATGGTTGCTTTCAACTATCTCTAAAGAAGTTTTTCCGCATGCACTGTCCTACAAACACGCCTTTGAGGTTTGGGATAAAGTGCAAAAACACTACAATTAACAAATAAAGGCTCGTGTCCATCAATTAAGGCCAGAGCTGAAGACAAGTAAGAAAGGTAATCAACCAATCTCTGAGTATGTGCTTTGCATTCGCACGATTGCATATTCACTTCTTGCCATAAGTGACCTAATATCTGAGCGAGATCAGGTTGATGCTATTCTTCAAGGGTTATCTGAGGAATACAACCCGTTTATCATGATGATATACAACAAGGGGATCCTATGAATATCTATGACGTGGAGATATTCTTGTATGTGCAAGAAGCTAAGCTGGACAACTACAAGTAAGAACTTGTTAACCTTAGTGTAACATCCAATGTAGCTCAAGATATGTTTCAACCAAATCTTGCTTAAACTGCAAGCTCTTATGGAGGTTCTCATAATTACACTCGATGTAGAGGAAAAATTGCACATGGAAAAGGACGTGGTGGAAGAAAAAGTTACACCACAAGTAACCAACCATCCTCTCAACTGTTCAACAAATATGGTTACTTGGTTCTTGAATGTTGGCATCACTTTCATGAAAACATTGAACCTACTCTAACTAACTATTAAGCTCAAGGATATACAACTACTTAAACAAGGTTTGCTTTTCTTCATGCATAATACTCAAATAATCATCCAAAATAAACCTGTCGAATTTACAGTCAAATTAGTCAAACTGAAAGTCAACTGTGCATAAAATCAATGGATAAAAAGTTTCAAAATTGAGCTTGCAGACGTCATTTATTTTAATCTAAGTTTCACGCAGTTTAACCGGGCGTGCTCGTTTTAATTTTTGATGACTTTTCGACCACATTTTGATCAGTCTGAACATTTTTACCGGTCTAGATTTATTTCGAAATCTAACAAAACACTGTAGTTTTCCGAGTAGTTTATTTCGCGCTGATAATTTTGGTGCAATCATTTTTATTTTTCGAGCATTTTGGTACCCGACTTTGTATTCTTTTTTTTATCATTTTATTTTTAATTTTTAGTTAAATATTTATTTAGATTATTAGTTAATTAGGTAATTAATTTAGGTTAAGTTTAATTTTATTTTTACCATTTATATTTATTTTTATTATGTATAAGAAAATATATTTGTTTTTTTTTATATCTTTTTAGTAAACTTAGTTATTAAGTATTGAAAATTTACTTTTATATTTGATTCATTTAGTAAAACTGTTTCTTTATATGCATTGCATGAGACATCCAAGACCATTGAAAAAAACTACATGCGTCGCATCCCAATTCCAAGGTATCACTTTCATTCACTTTACACACATGACAAAGGCACCACACAATCCTATGATGTCTCTCTTAACTTTTGAATGAATGAAAATCCTTCAAAAAATATAAGGGATAAAAACAAAGATACAATAAAGGAGACTCATTTTTTCCCTCTGAATATTCGCGTGAACACACTTTTTCATGGAGTGACCAACCCTCACCGCCAACCATCTATACTTCCTAGCAACCCACCATTTATTTATCTTAAAAAGACTCCATTCTCCTCTCTACCATGGTATCACCACCATTTTCCTTGTTCTATTTTCACGCCCAAACCAACACATACAAAAACACCAACAATATTTGAACCACCATAAACACCATTTTAAGCACAATCTACAAAAAAAAATTCCACCTCCTCCAACATCAATACTTCCTGCAACCTTTATTTTTTTTAACATTATCTCACACATCTTCATAAACTCTCACGAACTCTCACCACTTTTAAAAACTCTCTTTGTCATGAGTTTGTGAGAATACACAAACAAAATATACTCATAACCGCATACCATACTCCCTCTTTCTTTTTTCTATGTGCTGGACTCATATCCCTCTTACTTTTACAACACACACCATACAAACTCTCTAGTATTTTCATGTAACTTTCACTGCAACTTTCTCATAACACCAATATTCCAACACCGCAACCGCACAGAAAAGTTGAAAGTTGAAAACCAATGGCAAGATCTGCTCTAAAATTTGGCAGTTCATCGCTGAAGGAATGACCTGGAAAATATTGTTAGGAGGAGAGGTCATAAAGAGGTTCAGGATCTTCTCACAAGCTCGGTATATGGTGACATTGATTCTTTAAGCACGGGAGAAACTTTTGATGAAAGACTGGATTTTGTAAATGATAGTGTGGATCTATTAACAGGCCAAAGTGAGAAGGTTGACGTCTCGACCGATGGTGTCATTTGCACATCACCACCAACATGTATAAACCACACCTAAAAAAACCTTTATGCAAAAATGAAACACATACATGACTCTCTTCTGCAATCTTCTTTGAACGCTGTCTATCACCTATCCAACATCCTTTAGCCAACACAAAGGCACCTTGAAGCCTCTCAATGAAAACACCACCAATACCCTGCTAGCATGAAAGTTACCACTGCTCAACCAACCATACTCACGGTCCAACATACAACAAAACTGCGAGGCAAACACCATACCTTCAAAAACTCTGAATAACATAACCTCAACCATCCCTAACCAATCTTCACCGCTATTCCATCGTACCCATCCACCGTGGTCGATTTAGTGAGGAAGAGTTTGAAAATCACAAGCCACGAGAGGAGAGGAGGCGAGATCAAAGAAATAAAGTGAACATGGTGCTTCTCTTTTTCCTGCGTGTAGTGATTTGAGACAGATAGAAAGAGAAGGTGACTTTATGTCATTCTTTTTTTTATTTTAGTTTTATTTTTAACTTTCATGTTTCATTTTCCTTTTTTTATTTTAAATTAATTTAATAAAAGGGTGGTGATGTGGCGACACCTGTTGATCCCTTTGAGTTTTTTTAGTCATTACCTTTCATAATTTGATGCAGTTTTCTCACATGTTTATGTTAAGTTTTACAAAATAGATGGTTTAGTTGAGCCATTTCATTATGCTTATTCTAGGCCTATATGCTTTGCTTTTAGCACCCACTTGCATTATACTTTAAAAAAATAAAATTATTTTATACTTTTTTTCGTAATTAGTTTTTTAATTTCATCTTATCTTTAATATCTTGTTGATCTTAGAATTAATTTGTCTTAATTAGTGGTTAATTTGTTTAGTTGAGAAACATTTTTCTAATTGGTTTGATTTAAACTTTTGAAATATTTTTCTAATTATATTGATTATAATTAATAGTAATTATTAGATTAATTATTTTAGTTATTAAATTAAAAAAACAAAATACTTTCTTATTTAGTTTTCATGAATTAGTCTTTTGTGATTTATGTTTTAATTTAATTATTGAGGTTTTTAATATTTGATCACTTAGATTTTTAATTTCTTTTAATTAATTTTTTTAATCAATTTGACTTCTAACTTTGTGAACTTGTGACTTGGATCCTTTTGTTATATTTGTTCTGATTATGTCATTACTCATTATCTTGTGATCATCATCATTCATCTAACTCATGCATCTTTTGTTATGTCATAATATTTCTCTTTTTGTTTGATTTATTTTTATGATTGGTTGCTTCCATGCTTTAGGCTTGTTTTCTATTGTTATTTCATCTTGACGTTTGAGTTATACCTTGTTTATTTGCTTGATTGTGAGTTCATATGTTCCTTAAGGATCTCCTAGTTCAACTTAATTTTTAATTAAGATTGAAGTAGGATAGATTTTAGGATTTTAATCCAAGCATGACAACATTAGGGTATAATTTCTCTCATCCTATACCCTAGGTACATCCTATATGATCATATTAGGATATAATTTCCCTTTTATCTCAACCTTAGAACCACTTTTCATGATAAAATTTATGATTCAGTTCTCCTAGATTTTCTTTCTTTTTGCATCCAAATCTTTTCTTGCATAAAAAATCCAAAAATACTTAATAAATATGATGCGTATAATACGTCACGAGTCTTAAGTACATGAGGAAAGATGATCGAGAGTTTTCGTTACCTCTTCTTAGAGTATTTTGTACGTGAGACGTATGAATCATTTGTACAAAATACTTGCTCCTATTGTCATAGATTTTAGTACAATGCGCGTCTCAAACCCTTTTCAAAACTTTAACAAAAACACTTCAACAAATCCAAATCATTTGTCCTTTAGGATTTTCTCTTAAATTTTTTTCCAGAAAGGACATGTTATTTCTATTCTACCATAATATAGGCTAAAGCGTAAGTCTCCTCACGTGCGAGCGACAAAACCTAACTGCTAGAATTTGAGTGTTAGCATCGTCCATAAAAACACCAAACAACCCGTAGCCATGAACTACGGACGCTCTGATTTCTCATTCCCATTGAGAAAATGTAGGCACAAGGACCCAAATCCTTGGCAAGCAACCTTCCCCTTTTCACCGTAGTCCTCCAAACTACGATTGCTATGACTTTTCCATTGCACGAGGGAATATGTAGGCACATGATTGCGAGATCCTGGCGAGCCTCTTTTGTTTTCCATTTTCATTCATGCATTCCCTTAGCAAGTTAAGCTTTAGATATACACACCCTTTGATCAAAATAACAAGAGTGGATCCCGTTGAGTACAACGGGCGCGAGGGGTGCCAATACCTTCTTCTTGCGTAATCGACTCCCGAACCCCGAATTTGGTTGCGAGACCATGTTCTCTCCCTTCTGAGGTTTTCTCGATGTTTTCCTTTCCCCGTTGGAATGAATAAATTTTGATGGCGGCTCTGTGTCTTTGCCGATTATTTTTTTCCATGTAGCGACAACTGACGACTCTGCTTGGGATATCCTTAAGCGAGACTGTCTTAGATCTTGTTTGTTTTGTTTTTCTTTGGGTATTTATCTTATGCTATTTGCTTTATTCATTTCATTCGTTGTATCTTCTCCATTCATTTTATCTTGGATACTGTTGTACTATTTGGATGGGTGTTATTATGAGATAAGCCCATTGCCTAGGCTTGAGGATACACATAGGACTAGAATGGATAGTCATGTTGACTTGCGTAGCGCTTGATACGTATAGTTGGCACGAGATCTACATTCAGACAAGGTTTTCTTGGATACATATTTTTCTTGCACGCCTATGCAATAGACAAAATATTTTCATATAGAATTTACGACTCTGGAAACCTTTTGTTTGGAAATAAATGGAGGCCTCCTTAAGGGGTAATAATGACAAACAAGAAATTATGAACGTATTATTATTTCTCTACCTGAGATCCAGAGAAGCCGAGGACCTATTAGGAATCTCTGTCCAAGATTAGAATCCACATGTGAGAAGGAATGAGGTTTTTGCAAGAAACTTTGACTTCCATCCTGCCCTATTTTCTTGTGTTCCTTATAGAGGATAACTTTTAAACCTAGTCCGTTATCATTACAACAGTTGTCTAGTATATGTGGAGGCTTTGATCTCATGTCCTTGCATTCATAGCATCATATAACATTTGTTGCATACATGTCCTCTTATTTCCAAGGATCTTGTCTTTGAGTCTTATTGTTGAACAATTCTCTTGCTTAAAACTTGAATCAAAGTATGTAGATTCCTTAGAAATATTTGAACATGACATCTCATTGCATTCGTTCCATCACATTTGCATCCATTAGCATTGCATACAATGTCCAAAAAATTCCATTCCGCCTTTGTCCATGACCAACCAATTGACTTCAGGTACCCGTTCTAAACAAGTAGTAGCTATTGAAAGACGAAAAAATGATTGAAGCGAGATCAAGGTAGACACCTGAAAAGGCCAAGTTGGAAGCCGTTGGTAGCTATGTCAAGGAATAACCTTCAGCATGTTGAGCCTCCACTAGGACTTATTATGACGACCAACCCCTTGTATGATCTTCTGCCTGATGAGAATCCTCCACAAGTAAAAATTCCTTCTTAATCCCAGAGGATGAAATTAACTGATCCTATTAAGTAAAGGTTTCGTGCTATTGAGGAAAAATTATAAGCTATGGAAGTACATGACTCGCCTGGGCTTGATGCCATTGATATGTGCCTTATGCCAGATCTGGTAATCCCTTCAAAATTCAACGTACCAAACTTCAATAAGTACATAAGTCTCAATTGCCCAAAGCGTCATTTGGTGATGTTCTGTCGAAGAATGACTTTCTTTACCCACAATGATAAGTTGATGATTCAATTGCTTTTAAAACAGTTTGAGTGCGGGATCATTGAGTTGGTACATGGATTCAGAAAGAAGCTGTATCCAGCCATGGAGGGACTTAGCCAATGCTTTCCTAAAGCAATACAAGTACAATTTGGACGTGGCTCCAAGTTGTACGCAGTTACAAAGCCTATATCTAAAGAGTAGTGAGTCTTTCAAGGAGTATGCACATCAATGGAGAGAATTGACATCCAGAGTGCAACTACCACTTTTAGACAGAGAGTTAGTTGACATGTTCATGGATACCTTGCAGAGCCCATACTTTGAAAGGATCATTGAAATTACATCATTTGACTTCTATGACTTGGTGAAAGTTGGAGAACGCATCGAGAGTGACCTCAAGAGGGGACAAATTCAAGACGCCTCGAGAAACCAAGCTAGCAAGAGTAAATCTCTCAGTAACTTTGAAGAGGAAAAGGAGGTTGAAACCAATGCAGTCATAGAAAATATTTAGTATTCTCAGGATGCACTGACAAAACTTTATGGTCCATCATCATCTTAGTAGCTACCATTTCCAGTGTCATGCTACCCTTACAGGCAACTAACCATGCTCAGAGCTTCATATCAGAAACCTTGGGTTGTTCCTCATGTAAATCAGTGAGCCTATAGTCGAGGATATGAAAATCAGTATCAGAGCCAACATAGGCCTTGCAATAACTTGGAAAGGAGGAATGCTCCTCTTCATCCAGTCCCTATGTCATACAATCAACTCTTGCCACGTCTGATTCAAAGAATGTTGTTGGTTCCCAAGCCTCTTAAGCCATTACCAGAACCTTACCCGCCCGGGTACAATCTCGATGAGAAATGTAGATATCATGCTAGATCAATGGGGAACTCAACTGAAGATTGCAAAGCCTTCCAAGCAAAAATGCAATAGTTAATGGACAAAGGGTACATATCCTTTCCAGAAGGAAATTTGGTTGTACATGTCAACTTCTCGCCCGAATAAGTTTGAAGACTTCAAGGGAGATCTCCTTAAGCCAGTGGTTCAGACAGAAGATATCTTCAGAACTAGAAATTATTGGATCAACTTTTATCATTCGCATTTGTATTTTCTTTCTTGTTAAACACCACTTGCTTTTAAACATTGTTGTTTTGAGTGGTAATATTAATGAAGTGATCATGCATTTTCTAAATTAATCATGTCGCATTCGCTCTTTTTTCTTCTCTTATATAAAAAAACAAAAAATACATCCATCTATACCTCTTCTCCACTTTCTTTATCAAACTGTTGTTTTAGCAAAGAATTGAAGGGAGGATGATGAAAAAAATACCTATGATTGAAAATGGTATGCTTTCAGATAAAATCCTGCTGATGATGTACATGCATTGTTTCAAATCCACAAATACTGGAGAGATTAGAAATTAGTCCCTAGTTAACCACTTCGAGCCTAGAAGTAGGAGTATTCTTTCGAATTTCCAAACCCTTACATTTAACCTGGGGCATGGGTAGTGTTCAATTAATCTAATTACAAGATAAAACATATGAGAAACAACCACATGCCATTCCTCACGCACATTCTGAAGTGTCGAAATAATAAGGAAAAATCCATAAGACATGACAGTTGTTCTTCAATGACTAATGACTTGGCAGTCACAAGCCTTTCCAAAACAAGAAAAAAAAATCAAAATCCTGCTAAGTCAAACACCCCATAGAGGAGACTTAGGCAAAATCAAGGCAATCCCGATGGACTAAAAAAAACATAATCAGTCCATGCAAAAGTTAAGGATAAAAAGAAAATCAAAAGAGGTTAGCAAATTCTCAAGCAAAGCAAAAATAAGATAAAGTGACCACCTTATAAAAAATCAAAGGGTCACTGACATCCATGACAAACCAAAATAAGGTGATTGCCATTTTAAGTAAATCTTGAATCCTCATCTTCACTCTTACACCGTCAAACTGTAGATGCGTGTGTCAAATCAACTGAATGTAGGAGTGGATGTCATCACGAAGAAAGGGTTGGGTTAAAATAAAATTTTGAGCCTTATATCCTTTGTTTCAAATAATTGTGAACCAGACCATGTTACAACCCTCAAAAGACCTAATTGAAGCATGATTTATTCTGAAAGCATACTACAACAAGGTTGCGTAAACCAACTCCTACAAATCTTGCCATATCTTCTTGTTAGCTAAATTAACATTATGCTTGGACTAATGGTCCATTTGTCACACACTATAACATCATTCCAATAAATGATTGATTTTTATTAAAAGTTGCATGAGCATCGTATTAAAATTACCATTGGTGAATGAACAATTCTTAATTACAAGTCAGTACTTAACGTCAAGGAAATCCCAACAAGGAGCAATCAAAGATGACTAGTTCTTTCAGCAAAGTGGGTCACAATCAAGAACACCTTGTAGTCTTATGGATCAGGGGCATTGACATCCAATGATTATGGAATCAATCAGTCTAAAGCATGTCCCCCAAGCATCAGTTGATTATAAGGAAAATCATTAAAAAATCTGTTGATCAGAGAGAATAACCTCAAGACTCTACAAATCAGGGGCATGCCACCCAGAGGTTCTTTTGATTAAGGGAAAGTCCCTCCAGCACTCAATCAACACAAGTTAAATCGCTTCAATGCTCGTTCAGGGGAAAGTTACCTCAAGAGTACAATGAAGCCAACCACTCCAAGATTTGGTTAACCAAGGACTAATCCTTTCATGACTCGGGATTCTGGGGCAAGCCATCTCAAGGTCATTTCATGGCAAGCTACTCCCAACATCCTTTCGAGGAAAAATTCTCCAAATACCCAACAAACTGGGGCAAGATGAGCCACAGAGGGGCAAGCCTTTAATGCATTCAAAGCTTCTCAAGAAAAATTCGTCAGTAATTTACAAGTTCAAGACGAGTGTCGGGAAATCTTGCTATTAGCCCACCCGATCAAATCACCTTCTCAATCAAAGAAGCCTTGCTACAAAAGACCTTTTCTTTATTACCCACCACATGGGAAGTTTTGGAAACCTTTAAGTTATTGCATAAATCATCCTCATGCATTAGTTGTGTCGCTTTGCTCAATCATAAAGCCATGCAACATGAATCGGACATCAAAAATCCTCGTAATCTAAATCTCTTCAAAACCAGCTCCTGTTTAGCAAATCATCTCAAGATACTAGTTCCCCTTTGGTAGACAGTTTTTAAACTGGTTCCCATCTAGTCACCCATTCTTTAGCCTACTTTTAAAACTCCAGTTCTCGTCTGGTAGTCAATTTTATTTTCAGAACCAACTCTCGTCTGGTAGCTTATTTTAGAAGTCAGTCCTTGTCTGGAAACTTAACCTTTTGCCACCAGTTATTGTCTGGTAGTCTACCCCTTAAAAACCAGTTCTCGTATGGCAATTTACCTTCAAAGTTTACTTACATTGGCAATAAAGAATAAAATCCCTAAAAATCCAATCACCATAAATCCGGTCTCACGCCTAACCAAAACCCAATCACACTTGGCACCCTAAACAAAAAGCCCAACCATACTTGGCACAATCATAACCATTGGATCACATATCCTCATATCCCCAGTAACCCGAGCCTACATTAACATTTTGCATACATAATCATCATTACATCGCATCTACTAAAACACGTAGCATTTTCATTTGGTATGAAGCATTACGCCATGAAAAAATTCAAACATGCATATAACACATAAGCCAGATTTGGTACCTTACACGAAAGCCCAAATCAATCTTCAATCATGACAATAATATATCCCCATAGAGAATTTCGAGCCTATTCCCCAACAGATATTTCAACCAATCCCCAAGGCCATAGATCCGTCAATCTTACCCTCTATTTACCCTTTGTTTCTCCAATGGAGTCATCTTTCTATGTACAGTTTCTCAGGGTTGTAAATCCATCGATTTTATTTCATGCGTTTAGATTTGTTGATCTTATCACTCTCTTTCAGGATGTAGATCCTTCAATCATACTATTTGTTATATTTTCTTGGGTTGTAGATCAATTGATCCTACTTCATATTCATAGATCTATTGATCTTAATCCCCTTTCTTTTTCTTGGGTAGTAGATCCATTGATCTTACTTACCATTCCCTAGATTTTGAGTCGTAGATTCATTGATCTTAATTTTCTCTATCCTTTGGGTCATAGATCAGTTGATCTCATTTCTCCATATTTTGGGTTGTAGACCCGTTAATCTTACTTCCTTTCCATATATAAATTGATCTTATTCTTTTGTGTTGTAAATCCGTTGATTTTACTTCTCTCTACCTTTTGGGTCGTAGATCCATTGATCCTACTTCCTATTCATAGATCTGTTGATCTTATCTTTTGAGTCATAAATCCATTGATCTTACTTCTCTCCATCTTCTGGGTCATCAATCCGTTGATCCTATCCCGGGTTGTAGATCCGTTGGTCGTACTTCCTATTCATAGATCCGTTGATCTTCCTTTGAGTCACAAATCTGTTGATATTGTTTATCTTCATTTTGTGGGTTGTAGATCCGTTGATCCTATTCCCTGTTCATAGATCTGTTGATCTCATTTCATCATCCTTTGAGTTGTAGATCCGTTGATCATACTTCCTATCCATAGATCTGTTGGCCTTACCTTGTCTCCATCTTACCTTTCATAGCATTGGTACCATGACCCTATTACCCCATTACTGGTTACCATTGTTTAACTATACCCAAACCTTTTTACCATAAAAAACAAGAGAGTCTTTCACGCATTCGTAACATTGCATATCATATCATATCATCATAACTACCCTGCTCCTACTACATAATACCTTGCATCTCAAGCATACCATCCATTTGTATCTCAAGCATGTCACTACATCTATCCCTTTTTATAATTGGTCAAACTTTTGGGAATTCTAGTATTTAATCATCTTTTACCTTGAATGTTTGAAAGTCGCTGCTATTCATACCTTCAGGTCCAAGAAGATTAAATAGGGGCAACTTTCATATCCTAAATTTTGACCATGCATTTTAAAACTTTTTATTCATCTGACTTAAATTTCACTTTGCATCATTTGTATAGTATAACTTACTTTTCATCATGCATAATGTCCAAATTATCGGCCAAAATAAACCTGTCAGATTTATAGTTAAATCGGTCAAACTCAAAGTTAATTGTGCATAAAATCCGTGGATAAAAAGTTTCAAAATTGACAAAACACTGCAGTTTAACCGGGCATACTCGTTTTAATTTTTGATGACTTTTCGGCCACGTTTTGATCAGTCTGATCATTTTTACCGATCTAGATTTATTTCGAAATTTGACAAAAACTGTAGTTTTCCGAGTGATTTATTCCGGGCTGATAATTATGGTGCAGTCATTTTTATTTTTTTTTAGCATTTTGGTACCCGACTTTTTATTTATTTTTTATCATTTTATTTTTAATTTTTAGTCAAATATTTATTTAGTTTATTAGTTAATTAGGTAATTAATTTAGGTTAAGTTTAATTTTATTTTTACCATTTATATATATATATATATATATATATATATATATATATATATATATATATATATATATATATATATATATATATATATATATATATATATATATATATATATATATATATATATATATATATATGTATAAAAAAATATCTTTGTTTTTTTTATCTATTTTTAGTAAACTTAGTTATTAAGTTTTGAAATGTTACTTTTATACTTGTTTCATTTAGTCAAACTTTTTCTTTATATGCATTGCATGAGACATCCAAGACCATTGAAAAAACCTACAAGCATCACATCCTTTTTTCTAAGGTATCACTCTCATTCACTTTACACACATGACAAAGGCACCACACAATCCTATGATGTCTCTCTTAGCTTTTGAATGAATGAAAATCCTATGATGTCTCACTTAGCTTTTGAATGAATGACAATCCTTCAAAAAATATAAGGGATAGAAACAAAGATACAATAAAGGAGTCTCATTTTTTTCCTCTGAGTATTCACGTGAACATTCTTTTTCATGGATTGACCCATCCCTCACCGCCAACCATATATACTTCCCAACAACCCACCATTTTTTCATCTTAAAAAGACTCCATTCTCCTATATACCGCGGTATCACCACCATTTTCCTTCTTCTATTTTCACGCCCAAACAAACACATACAAAAAGACCAACAATATTTGAACCACCTTAAACACCATTTTAAACACAACCTACAACAACAAGAAAACTTCACATCCTTCAAATTCAATACTTCCTGCAACTTTTATTTTTTTCAACATTTTCTCACACATCTTTATAAACTCTCATGAACTCTCACCACTTTTTAAAAATCCCTTTGTCAAGGGTTCATGAGAACACATAAACAACACATACTCATAACCACATACCATACTCCCTCTTTATTTTTTTTCATGTGCTGAACTCATATCCATCTTCCCTTTACAACACACACCATACAAACTCTCTAGTATTTTCATGTAACATTCATTGCAACTTTCTCATGACACCAATATTCCAACACCACAATCGCACGAAAAAATTGAACGCTGAAAATCGATGACAAGATCTGCTCTAAAATTTGGAAATTCATCACTGAAGGAATGACCTGGAAAATATTGTTAGGCGGGGAGGTCATAAAAAGATTCAGGATCTTTTCACAAGCTCGGTATATGGTGACATTGATTCTTTAAGAACATGAGAAATTTTTGATGAAAGACTGGATTTTGTAAATGATAATGTGGATCTATTAACAGGTCAGAGTGAGAAGGTCGACGTCTCAGTTGATGGCGTCATTTGCGCATCACCACCAGAATGTATAAACCACACCTAAAAACAACCTTTCTGCAAAAACGAAACACATGCATGGCTCCCTCATGCAGTCTTCTTTGAACACTGTCCATCACCTATCCAACATCCTTTAGCCAACACAAAGCCACCTTGAAGCCTCTTAATGAAAATACCACCACTTCCCTGGTAGCATGAAAGTTACCACTGCTCAACCAACTATACTCACGGTCCAACACACAACAAAACCGCGAGGCAAATACCATACCTCCAAAAACTCCGAATAACAAAACCTCAAACATCTCTAACCAATCTTTGTCGCTATCCCACCATACGCATTCGCCGTCCCCGTTTGAGTAAGGAAGAGTTTGAAAATCGTGAGCCGCCAGAGGAAAGGAGGGGAGATCAGAGAAACAAAGTGAACGTGGTGCTTCTCTTTTTCCTGCGCGTAGTGAGTTGAGACAAAGAAAAAGAGAAGGTGAATTTATGTCATTCTTTTTTTATTTATTTTCATGTTTCATTTTCCTTTTTTTAATTAACTTTATAAAAGGGTGGTGATGTGGCGCCACCTATTGATCCCTTTGAGTTTTCTTTAGTCATTACCTTTCTTAAGCTGATGCAATTTTCTCACATATTTATGTTTAGTTTTACAAAGCAGATGGTTTAGTTGGGCCATTTCATTATGCTTATTCTAGGCCTATATGCTTTGCTTTAGCACCCATTTGCATTGTACTTTTTTTAAATACTTTTTTAGTAATTAGTTTTTTAGTTTCATCTTATCTTTAATATCTTGTTGATCTTAGAATTAATTTGTCTTATAATTAATTAGATTAATTAGTTTAGTTATTAAATAAAAAAATAAAATATTTTCTTATTTACTTTTTGTGAATTAGTCTTTTGTGATTCATGTTTAAATTTAACTATTTTGATTTTTAATCGTTGATCACTTAGATTTTTAATTTCTATTAATTAATTTCTTTAATCAATTTGAATTCTAACTCTGTGAGCTTGCAACTTGGATCCTTTTGTAATATTTGATCTGATTATGTTGTTGCTCATTATCTTGTGATCATCATCATTTATCTAACTTCTGCATCTTTTGTTATATCATAATATTTCTCTTTTTGTTTGGTTCTATTTTTGTGATTGGTTGCTTCCATGCTTTAGGATTGTTTTCTCTTGTTATTTCATCTTTACGTTTGAGCTATACCTTGTTTATTTGCTTGGTTGTGAGTTTATATGTTCCTTTAGGATCTCCTAGTTCAACATAATTTTTTATTAAGATTGAAGTAGGATAGATTTTAGGATTTTAATCCAAACATGACAACATTAGGGTAGAACTTCCATCATCCTATACCCTATGTCCATCATGTATGATCATATTAGGATATAATTTCCCTTTTATCTCAATCTTATGACCACTTTGCATGATAACATATAAGATTCAGTTCACCTAGATTTTCTTTCTTTTTGCATCCAAATATTTTCTTGCATAAAAAATCCAAAAAATACTTAATAAATACAATGCGTATAACACGTCACAAGCCTTAAGTACATGGGAAAAGATGAGCGAAAGTTTTCCTTACCTCTTCTTAGAGTATTTTGTACGTGAGACATTTGGATCATAAATACTTGCTCTTATTGTCATAGACTTTAGTATAATTCGCGTCTAAAATCCTTTTCAAAACCTTAACAAAAACACTTCAACATATCCAAATTATTTTTTCCTTCGGTATTTTCTCTTAAAACCTTTTTTTTCTTTCCAGAAATGGCATGTTATTTCCATTCTATCTCAATACAGGCTAAAGTGTAATTCTCCTCACGTTGAGCGGAAAAACCTAACTGCTAGAATGTGAACATTAGCATCTTTCATAAAAACACCAAATAACTCGTAGCCATAAACTACAGACGTTCTGATTTCTCATTCCTGTTGAGAATACGTAGGCACAAGGGCCCCAATCCTTGGCGAGCAACCTTTCCTTTTTCACCATAGTCCTACGAACTACGATTGTTCCAACTTTCCCATTGCACGAGGGAATACGTAGGTACAGGATTGCGAGATCTTGGCGAGCCCCTTTTGTTTTACCTTTTCATTCATGCATCCCCTTAGCAAGTTAAACTTTAGATATACACACCCTTTAATCAGAACAACAAGATCAATTCACATTGAGTACAATAGATGTGAGGGGTGCTAATACCTTCCTTTCGTATAATCGATTCTCAAACCCCAAATTTGGTTTTGAGACCATGTTATTTCCCTTATGAGGTTTTCTTGATGTTTTCCTTTCCCTGTTGGGATAAATAAAGTTCGATGGTGACTCTGTGTCTTCGTCGGTTGTTTCTTTTTCTCGCGTAGCCACACTAAGTATGACAAATTATTTGATCTATTTTGCACTAATTTATAGGGACCATCACCCTCCCCATCATGTAATATTTACAACTAATATATAGCTTTTGTGGATGCATATTTAAGATACACTTGGATTTACTTATTCAAACATAAGAGTGATGATATCTCAACATTCACATTATTCTAGAGTATGATGAGACACAATCTTAGGGTAAGATTAATTCCATTCAGTCTAATTTTGCACCTCGAAGTATTTAGCTCAAACATTTGAATCATGATATCTGGAAATCATAGGCTCATAAATCTCTGTAATACACCTCGAAACCACAAGTTCATACATCTGTTAGTACACCTTGAAACGATATGCTCGGACATCTGTGTAGTACACCTCGAAATACCTAGCCTCAACCAATGCGTCACGACACAAAGGCCGAGCCTAATGACTTGAGATACTATAATGCATATTCAAGCCTTGGGCATGAGGTGTCGTAGTATTAAATCCAAGTCCATATGATTTAATAGGTTATTCCTCCACTCAAATTCGTCTTGTAACTATGTATTTGGTATGGTACGTCTATGCAGTGTGAAAAACGTTAGCGATTAATGATTGTGTGTTGAGTACCTGATAGTTAATAATTTTAATGCTTTATATGCGGTGATTGGTGATGTGCCTTAAATACAAAGTTATTTCACCTTGTAGAGCCGAGTGAACCCTATAATATAGGAACATACTGGGACTTAGTAATTTCACCCCAATCATGTTGTTGCTTTTCAGGTATGAGGTAGACGTTGCAGGAATTGCTGGAAGGCTTAAAGATTAAAAGCTTTGGTCTCTAGATGGCATGAAGACCTGTACCTATCTTTTGCTCCGCCGGGGATTACTTATAGTTATTGCTGACATTCATGTTGTTTACATAGATTATTTGTAGTTTATGTATTATGTATAATTTTGGAATGTCATTTATTCGCTTTTGTATATGCTCAATACCAAAATTTTATTATTTTACTAATATAATTCTAGAAGCATATTGGTGGAGTGTTACATTACTCGATTACTTAATGAACAAGGCATTACACATAGACTTACATGCACGCATACTTCATATCATAATGACCCAGTCGAAAGAAAGCACAGAAAAACTGTGAATATGGGCCTAACCTTGTTAGCTCATGCACGATTGCTACCTACATACTCGGATTATAACTTAACTAATGTAATATACTTGATGAATAGGTTACCCACAAGTGCCTTACCCGACTTCATATCATCATTCTCTAAAGTACATCACATGTAACCTGATTACAACTCATTAAAGATATTTGGTTGTGTTTGATATCCTCACTTAAAGTCATACCACTAACATAAGTTAGAGTTTAAAAGTTCTAAATGTGTATAAATGGGGATATCACCAACACACAAAGGCCACACATGCATGAATATGGAATTCAGATCATTTATCTCGAAAGGTGTTATCTTTAAAGAGGAGTTTCCATTCAAGTCTAACTTCAAAATGGGAAATCAAGCTTCATATTTACAAATTTCTCAAGGTCTTAGCTATTTCATACCTAAAACCAGTATGCAAACTATCATTTTTCTAAAGTCAATTTTATAAAATTGATCTAAAGGTCACAATGCCACAACTAAAAACTAAGTCTCAACTAGTCAAAATAATACAATCAATAACTCTTACTCAAACACTATTTTGCCAACATCACCATGTCAAATAACTAGTGACCAACATACCGAAGTCTTACTCAATGAATATAATGTTTTGACTTCATGTTTACCCTTCGATTTTGGGTCAATATTATATGATAATCTTGTGGTCATAAGCCCAACGCCGATGTATCACATGTGTCTGAGAGTGATGTATCTCAGTCAAGTACAAATGTCCATCACCAACTTGAAAACTCAAATACTTTTCAAGATAAGTCACCTTTACATAGTACCACATGTCTCATAATAGCACCTAATGAATTGTTGTATTCCATAGATTCCTTGTTTGCATCTTTTCATAGTCTTTCAAGTCACATCTCACATCCACTCTTGCAAAATGCTCATCCTATGATAACAAGATCCAAGAAGAGAAAGTTAAGACCTAAGATGTTTCTTGTTTACACTGAGCCAACTACAATCAAACAAGCATTGTATCGAATCTAGGTAACAACCATATGTATTATCCTGAATCTAGCTATCACATATTATTGATAAATACAACAGATTAACATCAACAACACATTTCTTAATGGAGAACTTCAAGAAGAAGTTTATATGCACCTGCAACACCCTTCTACCCCACAAAATACTCACGAATAAAATAATTAATTAAAGATAAATAAATCAGAGTAAATCACCACAAGGGTGCCACATTTCGTCATAAAACATCTAAGTAACATCCTGCTCCATAACACGAGTTCTTTCACACACAAAAATTCAATCAAAACTACTATGCAGCGGAAATTATACTATTAAGTAATTAAATCCAAGACGTCAAAATAGCAAAAATTATAGTGACATCATGTCTATAAAAACTAGAACATAAAAGTTCAACTCAAGGATGTCCCGACCTGATGTTACATATCAGAGAAAGACACCTTCTAAATTCAACAGAAATAAAACTAAATAACTCCAAATGCTAAATCTTCATGCACCAAGAGAGCTAATCCTGATGACCTGCACGTTACCCACGTGGAGGTTGTAGCTCCGGTTTTAGTGATGCAACCACTACCGTATTTAATGCTACTTTCTGATTTCTAATATTTATCCTATGATGCTTAAAAGGAAGGGGAAAATATCTCGAACTAACCCTGTTCGCAAATGTTATTCTTACAAATGCTAAAAGATCTAGAATCGGGGGTTGATTATACTAAGGGAAGCTATTAACATCCTGAGTATCTATAGTACTCTATAGAAACCTTTATTGCATATTTTCTACTGTTAAATTACTTACTTGCTTAGGTTTGTCTGTTGTTTAAATAAGAAATTTTCTCCTTTGTGAAGACTGAAGAAATGTTTTTGTTGTTTTATGGTTTTCTATTGTTTTTGTTAGGTACTTGGACCTAAAGTTTTTTTATTAATGTGCTCACTAAGATTTCGCAATCTTATACCTACGTATTCTCAAAAAGGAAACTGAGAAATCAGAGTGTTCGTAGTTCCTCCTAAATCTATGGGAGGAAATATTTTTGTGTCTTGTTCAAAGCCCAAGATTGAAGCTAAAAGAGTATTTGTGTCTTGTTCAAAGCCCAAGATTGAAGCTAAAGAAGTACTTGTGTCTTGTTCAAAGCCCAAAATTGAAGCTAAAAGAATATTTGTGTCTTGTTCATAGCCCAAGATTGAAGCTAAAAGAGTATTTGTGTCTTGCTCAAAGTCCAAGATTGAAGCTAAACATTTGACTGAGAGAGAATTTGTCATCTCCAAAGGGAGATATCTCACCTATTCATAAAAAATATTGAAGAAAATGATTATAAGAGAAGTTGCTTTAACTGGGATGTGTAGAATCCAACAATGCCACATCTTCCTTTATAGAAGAAGTGAAATGTCATGAAGGAAAAAACTTTGAACTTGGATTTTGAAATATCCAGAGCAATGCCACATCCTCCTTTATGAGTTTTAACATAAGGGAAAAAGATTTTAACTTGGACTTTGAAATATCCAGAGCAATGCCACATCCTCCTTTATGAGTTTTAACATATGGGAAAAAGCTTTTAACTTGGGCTTTGAAATATCCAGAGCAATGTCACATCCTTCTTTATGAGTTTTAACATAAGGAAAAATGCTTTCAAATTGGACTTTGAAATATCCATAGCAATGCCACATCCTCTTTTATGTAAAACAGTTGGGTTTGAATGTTTGATTTGATTTGAAATGTGATGTATAGAAGGGATATCCTCTTACAGAGAGGACTCATGGTCTCATCTGTGGGGATGTTGAATTTTGTGCCTCGATCAAAGCCCAAGGTTGAAGCTAAAAAAATGAAAACTGAATCAACTGGGAAGTGTTATATCTGTCTTGTACAAATCCCAAGATTGAGACTGACTAGGGAAATCATTATATGAAGCCTAAGAGGAGGCTAAGGGAATTGAGACTTTCCAAGTCTAAGAAGAGTTCAAAAAAAGGTTTCACCGGGAAATAATCCTTTCTTTGTTGAAATGTTCCAGGGTTAAAAGGGTTTAAAGAAGAGGTTTCACCGGGAAATAATCCTCTCTTCAATGAAGTGTTTCAAGGTTAAGTAAATTTAACAAAGCCCAAGAGGAGGTTGACTATACTGAGGAGAAGAATTCCCTTGTACAAGAGGGAACTAGTTGTTTGAACTAAGTTATAATGATTGAAAGGATCCTATTATGTGAGCTAATTTAAAATAAGGATGATCTAAATGATAATGTAAAATTAACAAGATATGCACAAGTATATATACAAATATATTAACAAGCATATAAACAAGTATAAGTTAAATTTAAAAAGGTGGTGGGTCTTACACTCTGGATAGAGGCCCAAGTGTATTGTGATTGATTAAATGTTTCCTTTAAGATTGAATTAGGGTTTTGAGAAATTGAATAAAGTTTTGAAATGATTTTGAATTTGAATTTGAAGATGACTTGATCTTAAGTAGGAGAGAAGCAAAAGTGTTGGGTCTTATACTCAGGGAGAGGCCCAAATAATTTGTTGAGAATTGATGCTGGGTTTAGATCGAATTTGAAAGTTTTGAAAATATGAAGGATATTTTTAAAAAAGAAAGAGGGATGAGACTTACACTCCTAGCAGAGGCCCAATATGATTATCTTGTTTTGAAAAGAACAGAGGATGATTTTGAAAGAAAAAAAGGTTGAGACTTACACTCCTAGCAGAGACCCAAGATGATTATCCGAAAGCATAATGGTTTTAAACACTGAGAGGAGGGATTTATACTATAGTAGAGACCCTAAAAAAGGTTTATTTATGTACAAAGAGATGAGACTTACACTCTATTAGAGGCCTAGACGATTGTTAAAACAGTGATCGTACCGTGATTTTGAAAAGCGTAATGGGATTTATACTGTAGCAGAAGCCTATGAAGTGGTTTATTTACAAAGAGGGTTGGGTCTTACACTCTAATAGAGGCCCAAATTATTGTTGAAATGAAGTTTGAAAAATAGAATCAAAGTAAAACCCTAATTTCATTTTTTAAGATATTTTTCAAAGAAAAATCAATAAAAAAATGTATAATTTGTCAAATGAATCCAATAATCATATTATAAACAATTATTAAGGTTTGTAAAAAAGGTATTTTTCCACATGAATATTTAAAATCATTTTGGTTTAAGAAAAGTCAAGGAAAGAAATTACTTTAAAATATTTAAGACAATTTAAATATATTAAAAATATATCAAATACAAAATATTTTTGTTATTTTTTTGTGGATTAAAATAATAAGGTATTTAAATGACATATGTGAAAAAATTGGGATTAAAAATAATTAATTTGATAGAAAAAATCAATATTTGAAATTATTTTTAAAACAATTAAAAATAATATATTATATATATTAAAAATATATCACATAAAAAATATTCTATTGATTTTTTTGGTGAATAAATTATTTAAATATGTGAATGATATTTGTGCAAAAAATCATTTGAAAGTAATTAAAATTGGATGTAGAAAATAATTTTTGAAAATAATATGAAAATATTAAAAATATTTAAAAAATTGAAAATTTGAATTATGGCGCCAAGGCCATCTTCTTCTTCCTCGCGCATACCATCATCATCTGATTTGCAAAATCTCTCCTATCTCTCTCAATTCATAATGATTTTAAAATATGTAAACATGAAAGTTGCACATTTTTGAAAATGGAACACGATGGTACCAATTAATTTCATTTCTTTTAAGTGTGAAGTGAGTTGTTAAGTGATGAACATATGAATCCTAATTTTTGCAAGAACACTATGAAATATTATACACGATTGATACATAGCAATTGATTGAGATAAAACATTATATATATGAGCAGAAACATGTTGGTAACTTAAACTATAAAATGATGCATATTTCATGGAGTTTGGGAAGTTCAGGCTTACACGTGCAAGAGGAAATCGAATCCTCATTTGTAGGTGTTGAAGATGTGAAATGATGACCTGGACAACTTCCATAGACCTCAAGGAATGTATTGATGTGCTTGGAATGAATTGAAACCTTCTGGATTGATGAGCTCAAATCCAACTACAGCTTATGATGTATCTTGAGAAAATGCGATATGAATTGATGGCTCTGATATTACAAAAGTTATTTAAGTGTTTGGATCACTCATATATGATGTATGTGAGGTGCTTGAATCATTGGTTTGAGCCAAGAAGCTCTGATTTTGAAAACACGATTCTCACTTTTTGAAAATTTGAAAACTTGGAGCAAAAGCAAGAAAGGAGAGAAAACAAGTGTTGTGTTGTTTTGGTATGTTTAGAATGGTCAGAAATGCCTTCTATTTATAGGAGAATAGATTTGTCTTAGAGGAATAGTGTTGGCTCAAAGATTGGCTTGGATTCAAAGGTTTTGGCAAGATGAAGCATTGCCCATCACACAAGGCACCATAACTCTCCACATGGCTAGCTTATGTTTTGATTCGTTCCACATTCCTCATATGTTATTATTTTTTTTATGTGAGCATCTTGACTAAAAGGAGTACCTTTATTGAATGTGGACTATTGCACATAAATGCCTTTGAATTCAAGGCATAATGTGGCAAAATCCATTAATTCAATTTGAGATAACTCTTAACCCTTTAACCTAAATTTTTAGGTTTGTTATGATTACTTCTATTATGAATTGAATAAGTATTTCATTAATCATTACACTTGACAAAAGAATCATGTATGACAAGTTATGATCCAAAACTGTTTTTGAAAAATAGTTGCAGCATGGTATGTTGAGACCTCCATAACCCTTTGCTCAAGTGGAGTTATCTCATGCTCTTGGGCTCTTTGGAAAGTTGGGATGATATAATTTAACTTTGATATTCATAATTAGACTTGATTCATCTTGAATCATAATGAAAAATGTCCTTGAAAATTGATGTTTCATGCTGAAAATTTGGCAGAATTTTCACTAAGTGTTGAAGTTCAAAACATCATGAAACCCTAACTTCATGACCTTGTAACTCAAAATCTATGCAGTTTTTATGGATGTTTTAGCATAAAAATCTTATTTTATGTGATGAGATCTATCATTTGAGCTTTGGAGTGCAAAAAATGGTTGTTTGAATCACAAGTTATGGCCTTGTAAAGTTAGGTAAAAATCATGTTTTTTCCATAACTTAGTGAAATTTTCAATTTCTTCAACTTTGCCCCTTTTTCAAGTAACCTTGATTTCTTGATTAATCCTTGTTCAAATGCAAAAACAGATCATATTTTCTTGTATAATGGCTTATGATGAACATTTTTGCTCAAAAATTCAAACTTTAACTTTGTGTATCAGATGAATTTTGTGCAGGGAAACCCTAATTCCTTATTTTTGTTGAATGAATACCCCAACGTGATTTTAAATTTATGAATGGACTTAAAGGGTATATTTGAGTTTATTGAATCATATTCCAAGGTTGGAGATCATGTCTTACTCAAAAGTCAAAGGTATGGTTGGCTTTTCATCAAAAGCCTAGTTTGTGGCTCAGATGGATTTGAGTTCTTGCATTGTTTATGGATCAAGTTCTCTGGATCAATCCAATAATGTAAATGGAATAGTATGATGTATTTGAGTTTCTTGAAACATATCTTGAGGTCTTGGATCATACCTAGCTCCATAAGTCATCCTTGGATTGGATTAGGTCAAAACCCTAATTTGGTGATGTAGATGATCTTGAGGCTTGACCAACTTGAAATGATGTAACATTATCCTTGATTCTTGGTGAATGAGATCTTTTTCATCTCCATGGATGATTGAGGGACTTGGTAAGTTTAAGGTCATGCCAATTCTTGATTGATCCTTTTCCTGAATCCTCTATAGAGCTTAAAAACCCTTATTGAAGATCATAATGAAGCAAACAACAAGCTTGACTTTCTAAAAATGGGTTAGTGATGCATAAGAGTGTATATATGATATGTAAATGATGTGGTTATCTTAGGGTCAAAAATTTGGGTATGACAGATGCCCCTATTTAATCTTCTTGGACCTGAAGGTATGAATGGTGAAGACATTCAGATATTCAAGGTAGAAGAGGATTAAATATCAGAATACCCAGAATTTTGGATCCTAAAATGCCACTATTGACAGTGAACACATGATATGAGACTTATGGCATTAACATCACAGAAGACTGATATTAACTTGACTTGTTGGGAAAGATTTAACTCCACTATAGAACACAAATTAGGACGAAGGATGCAGCCTGTTGGGAAACAAAGAAGTGTCTTTACTGATTAGAGAGATAATAATTTTGCTGGGAGGACACAACTATGATTCTGATAATTTGAATGGCAACAGGTTCCTACTGTCGGAACATGCATACTCATCTTCTTTAACTAGGTAATCCTACTTAGAAAGGATAAAACTTCCCCGCGTTTCTGGTTATGAGCCATGAAACTGGTCTTTGTTTCTGAAATAAATTTCCCCTCGATCCTAGTTTTTTAGCCATGGAACTGGTCTTCATTTCTGAAATAAACTTCCCTTTGATCCTAGTTTTTTAGCCATGGAACTGGTATTCATTTCTTCTTATCAAGTTTTTCTCTTGAAAAGGTTGAGACAACAATTTCTAGAAAAGGTGATCACTTACTGGATCAATAACTCCATCGAGAATCTTCGAGGAGATGCGACTTAGTTATCTCGTGGGACATATTTCTTAAATAAAGAGACATGACCTGTGATGGTCTTTACCAAATTTTTCGTCGAGATTTACTGGGAGATAACTATTTGATGAAAAATTGACTTTATCATGCTTCACTTCGAGACTTCTTTGGAGTGATGCCATAGGATGAATTGGCAATCTGGTGTCAGACTTGCTGGGAAACACCATTGTTTGAAATGTTTACGAACTTCTTTGTCAAGATGCTATTTGCTAGAGAATTTCCATCATACTTCCCTCTGAGACTTCTTAGGAGAGATTCCATGTGATGTGATTTAATTTTGAGGTGCTGATGACTTCTTTGTAAGGGAGGCAAACTTCTCGGAAAGAGACTTCCATTTGTCGACTTACTGGAATTTACAGGAAGCGACACTCTTATCAAAAGGTCTTACCGAAGGGCTTTTATTGGGGATTTTTCCTTTTATCTGGGAAATCAATTCGGTTCTTCGTCGAGGAAGAGCAGAGTCCCAATGGATGTCTTTTCATTCTTTTTAGAAGTTCAAGTTATCGAAATGGTCAAGGCCGTCTTTGATTCAGGAATGAACTGGAGGAAAAATTTCCCCAAGGATCGAACTTGGTGGGGAATTAGAAAGAAAAGTAAATACTTTTTTACTAAAGCTGACAATTTTCTTGGAAAGACGGTATTTATCACTTGGGGATAAACATGATCAGAGTGAATGAGATACGCAATATGAATATGAATATTAATCATGCATGATGAATGCTTATGCTGACAAAACAGACATGTCACTCAAACTAATGATGAACAACATCGAATACTCTGCCAATCTGGGAATGGAAGTATCACTGGAGATTTTGAAGGCAACACTTCATTGGAGAAAAAGGATTCTTGTTCTCATTTCAATCCTTGGAGGTAAAAACTCCGTTTGGGATAAAACCTGATCTTAATCTCCCCTTTTTTAGAGGAGTTTATGAACTTCAAACTTTTCTGGGGGAAGATGGATGAGATGTCGATAAAGATTGTCATTTGGAAACACTTGAGACTTTTACTTCTTTAAAGTTTGATCGTTATTGGAGAAACTGTCGATATTTTCTTTTATGTTTGCAAATTAAAAGAAATTTCCATCTTTATTTTAAAAGCAAAAGTACATTCATTTTTTCGTTTTAAGACTGAATATCAAAAAATAAGAATGCCATTTGTAAGGCAGGACGAAAAAATGAGAATTGCAAACAAACAATTGAAGGCTCAAACATCATTGATAGAATGGTAATCATCCAAATGCTTGATTCTATAGAACATTACAAAGTTAGAAAATGGTAATTTAAAGGGAAATAGCTACATTGAAACGTAATGACTATTATCCTTCTACCAATTTTGAATTCTGAGTATTCTCGGGCTTCTGTTGAGAGTGACTTTAATCGATAATTCTTTGATGGATGACGTTGCTTCTGAGAATCCAATCTTGTCGGGTGCAGTTACTTTGCCATAAATCCCTAAATTTTCCTAAATTTTTGTTTTCAATCTATTAGGATGATTTTTCTTCTCTTTTTTTTATGTTCCTAATTTTTACCTAGATTTTTTTTTGTTTTCAATCTACCAGTACGCTTTTTTTTTATTTTTATCTAAGTCACCCTTTTGGGTTTTCAACTTAGGGAGCACATTTTTTTTAGACGAAGTATTTATTGACTGCATCAATATTTGTGGGATAGGTAAAATCTTCTCTATCCATGGTTGTGAGTATTAAGGCACCACCTGAGAAGGCTTTCTTAACAACGTAGGGGCCATCATAATTTGGAGTCCATTTGTCCCTGTAATCAATGATAAATGATTAGATCTTCTTAAGCACGAGGTCTTCCTCTTTGAAGATATGAGGTCAGACCTTTTTGTTGAATGTTTTCTTCATTCTTTGCTGATATAACTGACCATGTCATAAAGCCGTCATTCTTTTTTCTTCGATCAGATTCAGTTCATCATATCTTTTTTGACACCATTCAGCTTTCGTTAGCTTGGCTTCCATCAATACTCTTATTGATGGGATCTCGACCTCTATGGGGAGCACTGCTTCCATGCCATCCACTAGGGAGAAAGGGGTCGCTCCTGTTGAAGTGCGGATGGATGTGTGATAATGATGAAGAGCAAAAGGGAGCATACCGTGTCAGTCCTTGTAAGTCACAACCATTTTCTAAATGATTTTCTTGATATTCTTGTTAGCTGCTTCGACTGCTCCATTCATCTTTGGTCGCTAAGGAGATGAGTTATGGTGTTCAATCTTGAATTTAGCACATAATTCTTTCATCATCTTGTTCTTCATGTTTAATCCATTATCAGTAATGATTTGGCTTGCAATACCATAACGACAGATGATATTATTTTTGATAAATCGGACCACCAGTTGTCTGGTCACATTGGCGTATGATTCTGCTTCGACCCATTTGGTGAAGTAATCAATGGCTACCAGGATGAACTGATATCTATTTGAAGCTTTGGGTTCAATCATGCCAAGCATGTCGATTCCCCTTATAGAAAAATGCTATAGAGATGAGAGAATTTTGAGATGCGTCAGTGGTACATGAATTTTGTCGGTGTATATTTGACATTTGTGACACTTCCTTATGTACTTGTAGACTTCAGATTCCATTGTCATCCAATAATATCCTGCTCTTAGAATTTTTCTTGACATTGTACGTCCATTGGAGTGATTGCCAAAGGACCCTTCGTGAATCTCTTTCATTAACATGCCTGCTTCGCTTTTATTCACGCATCTGAGCAAAACCATGTCAAAGTTTCTTTTGTAGAGTACATCATTATTCAGGGAGAAGTTACTAGCTAGTCTCCTAAGAGTCTTCCTATTCTTTCTTAATGCCCCAGGCGGGTACTCTTGTCTTTGAAGGAAAAGCTTGATGTCGTGGTAACAAAGTTTGTCATCGATGAATGCCTCTATTGCGAATATGTAAGCTGGTCTGTCAAGGCGCATTATGTCAATCTTGGGTACGTCGTTCCATCGATTTAAAGTAATCATGTAGGATAAGGTAGCGAGTGCATTATCCATGCTATTTTCTTCACGAGGAATGTAATGAAAATCAATTTTGTTGAAGAATAGTAACAACCTTCTTGTGTAATCTTTGTAAGGAGTTAATCCAATACGGCGTGTGTCCCATTCTCCTTTGATTTGGTTTATGACCAAGGTTGAGTCTCCATACACATTCATATTCTTAATCCTTAAGTCAATGGCTTCTTCGAGACCCATGATACAAGCTTCGTATTCGACCTTATTGTTTGTACATTTAAATGTCAATTTGGCAGTGAAAAGAATATGGGTTCCGTGAGGAGTGACAATGATTGCCCCAATCCCCTTTCCATAAGCGTTGACTGCTCCGTTGAATATTAATCCCCATTGGGATCCTGGCTCTGGCCCTTCATTTGGTAGCGGTTCATTGCAATCTTTCCTTTTTAGATACATTACATCCTCGTCTGGGAAGTCGAATTCAGTTGATTCACTATGTTAATTGGTTGATGAGTCAAATGGTCGACTAGAATACTTCCTTTGACGACTTTCTGAGCGTGATACTCGATGTCGTATTCTGATAACAACATTTGTTGACGGGCAATCCTTCCTGTTAAATCAGGCTTTTCAAAGGTGTACTTGATCGGATCCATTTTAGAGATTAACCAAGTAGCACGACAAATCATGTACTGGAGAAGACATTTAGCTACCCAAACTAGAGTGCAACAAGTTTTTCGAGCATAGTGTATCGAGTTTCACAGCCTGTGAACTTCTTTCTTAAGTAATAATTGGAAAACTCTTTTCTTTTTGTTTCATCTTGTTGGCCAAGCACACAACCCATGAAATCTTCCAAGACCGTTAAGTAGATTAATAGTGGTCTTCCTTCCACTGGAGGAGACAAAATAGGCGGACTTAGTAGATATTCTTTGATGTTGTCGAAAGCTTTCTGGAAATCTTTTGTCCATATATAACTCTGGTTCTTTCCGAGTAGTTTGAAGATTGGCGTACATGTCGCGGTCATGAGAAATATGAAACTTGAGATGTAATTTAGACGTCCCAGAAATCCTCTCACTTGTTTTTCAGTCTTTGGAGAAGCCATTTATTGAATGGCCTTAACTTTGTCGGGATCAACCTCAATTCCTTTCTTGCTGACAATGAATCCCAAGAGCTTCCATGAATGAACACCGAATATGCATTTATTAGGATTTAGGCAGAGTTTGTATTTTCTCAGACGCTAGAATAACTTCGATAGGTGTTCCACATGTTCTTCTTCTGTTTTAGATTTGGCAATCATGTCATCGACATACACTTCAATTTCTTTGTGCATCATGTCGTGAAACAGAGTTGTCATAGCCCTTTGATAAGTTGCTCCTGCATTTTTTAGTCCGAGTGGCATGACTTTGTAACAAAAGGTTCCCCATTGGGTGATGAATGAGGTTTTCTCTGTATCTTCTGGTGCCATTTTGATTTGATTATAACCTGAGAGTCCATCCATGAAGGAGAAGACTTTAAATTTTGTTGTGCTATTGATAGACCTAAAATGTAATGTCTATTTGACTCGATTTACACGTGTTATTTATGATTTTATTTCTGTTTTCTTGTGTTATGCCTCTGTTTTGTTTCTTTTTCAGGATTTTGTATTTTTAGAACTCCTCGAGAAGAAATGAAGAAAAACGAGCAAAAAGACCAGCTTTTTAGGAATTGTACACATGACACTCACCATGACGGGCGCCATAGGGGATGCCATAACTTGGATAGGAGACCAACTTCTGAAAACTGCCACGTCTCCCACTTCTTTCTATTCTAGTTCACATGGCGGGTGCCACCCTTACATTTTGTTTCCCTCCCAAAAGAAGTTGGGGGGCATTCTAGTCCTTACTTGTACTTTCCTAGCATTATAAATAGAAGAGTTCTGCCGCATTTATAGGCATCCAAGCTTAGTTACAGAACTCAAGCCATAAATTTCCATCTGTTATAAAGTGATAAACTTCTCACATCGAGTGGTTATCACATTGTCTAATTGAGTCTGTAATCGGGTTTGAAGCACTTTGGTAGAAGTTAATCCTGCCGCCATTTTATTTCCAGTCTTTTATTTCAAGTTGTACCAGATTTAAAACCTCCTGATTGAAGCAGGTTTCTATTTATTTTCCGCATTTATTTCTTACACTTTATTTACTCGCACTTTATTTATCGCACTTTATTTACTTGCATCTATTTACCATGTCTATTTACGTTTCCATGTCCGGCTAAATCTTAGAGGTTAGGATGTGAGGATCATAGTTAAAAGTGGTATTCCATACGGTTGTTGATAGAATCACTTAGGGGTTATTCTGACTTTTAATACATATTTTCTGCACTTAAAATATGTTGGGTAAGATCAAAAACTGTCCAACCTTTAGATAAACTTGGTTAGTCTTAACTGTTCAAAAGAAGCGAAAGCGCTTAGTCCAGTTAAGTAGGAAACTTTAATGCTTTAGAAAAACGATTTTAAAATGATTTTCGGATGCATTTATAGATTTAAAGTCCGGTTCGCAAGAACCTCTTTTTGTTAGAAATTCCAGGTCAAAATACTTTTCAACTAAGTAAGAAGCTATATTTCTTAAAAATAGGTTTAATCACTCTAACGCAATGCACGCCTTTTTATAAGTGACAATAAGAGGGATCGATTAGGGGATAAACTCGGTTCTGAATACGCAAAAGCGATAGTTCTCATTAAATTAGTTCTTTTCATGAGTAGAAAACATTACCCCATAAGAAATCCTATTTATACGCATTTGAAATACTACCTACCTAGCTATTGAATTTATTTTTGCACTTTACTTTTATTTCGAACAACCCAACTCCTAATTGACTTAGCTTAGATAAACACCGTAACAATAGTAATCGATAGATTGACGTTTGGTCTCTGTGGGATCGATAATCTTTTATATTACTCTGATGTTATTCGTGCACTTGCGAAACACAACATCAAGTTTTTGGCGCCGTTGCCGAGGACCAATTACGTCAAAAATTTCGTACCCTACTGTTACACCGTCTAGAATAAGGTTATACTTACTAGTCAATGTGAAGAACTCGCAGCACCGGTAATCTTATAAATCCTTTAGAGGAACCTGAACGTTACACTCGCGCACATCTCTTATTTCATAGAATTAAGAAAGATATGGACGAAGATCGTAACGAAAGACCCCTTAAGGATTTTGCCCAGCCATCCAATGATGAACCTAGTTCTAGTATTGTGAACCCCAATATCCCTGCTCACAATTTCGAACTAAAACCCTCCCTATTACAATTAGTACAACAAAACCAATTCGCGGGTCTCCCTACTGAGAACATGAACCAACATTTAAAAACCTTTATTCAACTAACTAACACTTTTAAAACCAATGGTGCTACTCCTGAGGCGATTCGTCTAAGACTATTCCCTTTTTCCCTCAGAGACAAAGCCCTTACTTGGTTAGATTCCCTTCCAGCCAATTCTATAACAACATGGGAAGACCTTAGGAGAGTTTTCCTTGCTAGATATTTTCCCCCGAGTAAAACAACTATTCTTAGAAACCAAATAACCAGATTCACTCAAAACTAAGGTGAATCACTCTTCGAGGCTTGGGAAAGATATAAAGACATGTTGAGAATATGTTCACACCATGGTCTGGAATCATGGCTAATCATTCACACCTTCTATAATGGACTTCACTATAACACTAAGATGACCATCGAAGCTGCTGCAGGTGGCGCTCTGATGAATAAACCTTACCCTGAAGTTTGCGCTCTCATCGAAGATATGGCTCAAAAACATTGTCAATGGGGGATAGAGCGAGCAACGGTGGAGAAGAAAGAAGCCCAAGGAGGAATACATGAGATAATTTCTATAGACATGATGCAAGCCAAAATGGACGCTTTAGCCCTTAAGGTCGAACATATGTACGTAAACCCAGTTGCTGCAGCAGCAGTCTCAACTGAGTATGAATTATGTGGAGCCAAAGGACACCAATCGGCAGAATGCAATCTGCTGAATGAAACTCATTCAGGAGAGGTCAACTATACCCAAGGGAACCCATTTTCAAACACTTACAACCCTGGGTGGAAGAATCATCCAAACTTTTCCTACAAAAACAATAGCCCTATCCAAAACCTTGCACCTCCGAGACCATCCGGCTTTCAAACTCGAAGACAAAACCCGCCTATGCAAGCTGTGCAACCTAAGCCGAACCTTGAGAAAATCATGGAAAACTTCATTACGATTCAGACCCAGCAAAACAAAGAATTCCTAAACCAGAACATTCATGTAAATGAACTGATTACCCAGTTAGGAACTAAAGTAGACCAAATAGTCACCCATAATAAGATTCTTGAAACCCAGATCTCTCAGATAGCTTTAAAACAAGCCCCTGAAACTATGCCCGGAGGGAAATTCCCTGGAAAACCTCAACAAAACCCCCGAGGGCAAGCCAATGCAATCACGTTACAAAGTGGGACCGCTTACGATCAACCAGTTAACCCGATATTGAGCAAACCCAAGACTTCTAAGGAAAGCATGGTACCCACGGACGAAGTAGAGGAACCAGTAGGATCTGAAAAACAGAAAAACCAAGACAAAGAAAAAACTTTAGAAAAAACTAACGAACCACCTCCGCCATACAAACCTCCTATACCCTATCCACAAAGATTAAAACAAACCAAGATCAATAACTAATATAAGAAATTCATTAAAGTCATAGAGAAACTTCATGTGGAGATCCCTTTCACAGAAGCCATCACCCAGATACCATCATATCCAAAATTCCTTAAAGACATCCTTACCAATAAACGTAGACTTGACAATCCAAAACCTTTGGAATGCAATTCCATTTTCGAAAAAAAACTTGCCAAAAAGGAGAAAGATCCTGGAAATTTCTCCATACCTTGTATTTTGGGGAGTCATGTCATCAATAAAGCTTTTCTAGACTTAAGAGCTAGTGTAAGCCTAATGCCTCTAGCAGTTTTCGAAAGGTTAAAACTAGGAGAATTACAGCCTACGAAGATCTCCCTTCAGTTAGCCGATAGATCCGTCAAGTATCCGGTTGGCATATTGGAGGACGTCCCCATCAAAATCAGTCAACTATTCATCCCGAATGATTTCATTGATGGACATTAAAGAAGATGATGAAATCCCAATCCTCCTAGGCATGCCATTCTTATCAACCGCATGAGCCATAATAGATGTCAAGAGAGGGAAGTTGACCTTTGAGGTAGGTGATGAAAACATAGAATTCGTCCTATCGAATTTTCTTATGGCACCAGTATTAGGAGATGCATGTTATGCCATAGACATCGTTGATGAATACGTTAGGGAGCTAGGATTAGAAGAATCCATCACACTACCTTCAACCTTCATAAAGGAAGATGATGGATTTATGGAACCCTACATTGATGAGGATCTACACGAATGTTTATCCCTTACCCCCGATCCAATACCATGCCCTAAGAAACCAGCTTTAGAACTTAAGGAACTACCCGAGAATCTAAGATACGAGTTCCTGGACGAGGAAATGAACCATCCAGTTATAGTCAGTGCTACCTTAAACCAGGTAGAAACAGACCAACTCTTATATGTTTTATCTAAATATCCCTCAGCCTTAGGATATAACATCTCTGATCTAAAAGGTATAAGTCCATCCGTGTGCATGCACCGGATCTCACTCGAGGAAGACTCAAAACCCTCTAGAGAACATCAGAGAAGGATAAATCCTATAATGAGTGATGTTGTAAAAAAGGAAGTTCTCAAGTTACTAGAAGCAGGTATAATTTATCAAATCTCAGATAGTAAGTGGGTGAGCCCTGTGTATGTAGTACCTAAAAAGGGAGGCATCACAGTCGTGCAGAATGAGAAAGGATAACATGTAGCAAAACAGATAGAAGGAGGATGGTGTATGTGCATAGATTATAGGAAACTTAACAAAGCTACTAGAAAAGACCATTTCCTCTGCCATTTAGAGATCAAATGCTGGAACGTTTAGCCATACACTCTTATTTTTGCTATCTTGATGGGTATTTGGGATTTTTCCAAGTCCCTATCCATCCAGAAGATCAAGAAAAAACTACCTTCACATGCCCTTATGGATCCATTGCCTACAGACGATTGCCTTTCGACCTTTGTAATGCACCAGCAACCTTCCAGCGTTGCATGATGGCAATCTTCGCTAATTACCTAGATGGGATTATGGAAGTGTTCATGGATGATTTCTCGGTATGCAGATTTGATTTCAAAAACTATCTCGCTAACCTTGAGAAAATCCTGAAAAGATGTTTTGATGTTAACCTGGTGTTGAACTGAGAGAAATATCACTTTATGGTCACCGAAGGTATAGTTTTAGGACATATAGTCTCTAAAAGAGGTATTGAAGTAGATAAGGCAAAGATAGAAGTGATAGAAAACCTAAAACCCCCTAACACCGTTAGAGAAGTCCGAAGTTTTCTTGGACATGCTGGTTTCTACCAGCGTTTTATCAAAGACTTCTCTAAGATAACCAAACCTTTAACCGGCCTCCTGATGAAAGATATCAAATTTAACTTTGACGAAAAATTCCTTGAGGCATTCAACTTTTTAAAATAAGCGTTGATCTTGGCACCCATTATCCAACCTCCAGATTAGGCCAAACCTTTCGAAATCATGTGCGACGCTAGCAATTACACTGTAGGAGTTGTTCTAGGGCAAAGAAAGGACAAGAAATTACACGTTATTTACTATGCTAGTAGAACCCTAGATGCTGCTTAGCTTAACTACGTAACCACTGAGAAAGAACTCCTTGTCGTAGTTTTTACTATGGACAAATTTCAATCCAATCTGGTAGGAGCTAAAATTATAGTTTATACAGATCACGCTGCCATTCGTTACTTATTAAACAAGAAGGATGCCAAACCTAGGTTACTTCGATGGATCCTTTTATTACAAGAGTTTGATCTAGATATTCGAGACAAGAAAGGCACGGAAAATGTAGTTGCCGATCACCTTTCTAAGCTTGAGTACCTGAAACCGAATCCACTCCCTATAAACGATGATTTTAACTATGATAGGTTAATAGCTAGGATAGAAGCCATAGAAGAGAATAACCTAGATCCTTATAGGACCCCTGAGAAATCTCTGACAGTAAGCGGCATACCTTGGTACGCAGACTTTGTAAATTACCTAGCTACTGGCATCATACCCCCTGACTTTAACTACCAGCAGAGAAAGAAGTTCTTTAATGACGTAAGACACTTCTATTGGGACGAGCCGCTCCTTTTCAAAAGAGGCACAAACGGTATTTTTTTCCGTTGCGTCCCAAAAGAAGAGGTAAGAAATATTATAGAACACTGCCACTCTGCACCCTACGGAGGACACTCTAGCACCTCCAAAACACACACTAATATTCTTAGAGCCGGCCTGTTTTGGCCCACAATGTGGCGCGACGTGCACACCTATATAGTTAAGTGTGACTGGTGCCAGCGTACAGGGAACATCTCCCGGCGTGACGAAATGCCTTAAGAAATATTCAGGAAGTAAAGCTCTTTGATGTTTGGGGCATTGATTTTATGGGACCATTTTTGTCTTCCTTAGGAAACAAATATATCTTAGTAGAAGATAGCTACGTGTCTAAATGGATTGAAGCCATAGCCTCACCCACCAACGACACACGTGTAGTGATAAAGCTATTTAAGAATTACATATTTCCTAGATTCGGAACACCCCGTCTTGTTATCAGCGATGGTGGGTCACATTTCATATCAAGAATTTTTGAAAAACTTTTAGAAAATATGGAGTTAAGCATAGGATAGAGACACCTTACCATCCGCAGACTAGTGGCCAGGTAGAGGTATCCAATAGAGAGATTAAACAAATCTTAGAAAAAATGATCTCTATATCAAGAAAAGGTTGGTCTCAAAAGCTGCAAGATGCGCTATGGGCCTATAGAACCGCCTTCAAAACCCCTATTGGAACAACTCCTTACCAATTGGTCTATAGAAAGTCCTGTCATCTACCCTTTGAATTAGAACACAAGGCATATTGGGCCAAAAAGACCCTAAACTTTGACTATTTGACCGTTGGAGAAAACTGCGTCCTTGATATTCATAAACTAGAAGAACTCCGCCAATCCGCCTATGAAAACGCCATCATATATAAAGAAATAACCAAGGCCTGGCATGACAATAAGATCATGAAGAAAGATTTCCATATAGGAGATCCTGTTCTCCTATTCAATTCCAGATTGCGACTCTTTCCTGGCAAGCTTCGTTCAAGGTGGACAGGACCTTTTACAGTTACTAAAATCCTAAAATCAGGAGCAGTTGAGATCCAGAACCAGGCAAGTAGCCCATTCATTGTAAACGGGTAGAGACTGAAATACTACGAAGGAGGTGACATTCCCAATGATTACTCCAGCCACACCTTGATTTGTTCCACCACTACCTACTTCAACCACATAGGTTCTACTAGTCAGGCTAACAACGTTAAACAAGTGCTGCCTGGGAGGCAACCCACGATTTTCTTTATTTTTCTTTTACTTATCTTTTATTTTATTTTCTTTTAATTATTATTATTGTATTATGTGTCAACTAACTGTTTAAGATGCTTGCACTTTTAGGTCTTGTTCTCTAAATTTTATTTGCAGGATGCAAGCTCTTGACGACATGCACGTCACCTTTAGGGACGACGAGCAGAGACAGCAGTACTTAGTCCTTCAGCAGCATCCTATGGCACCAACCCGGTACCCAGATCAGGTCTGTATGGAATCTTTGGGCATTTAACCCAACATACGGTTTCTCGGTCATTAGCTCTAGTGGGATGCATATGCTGATGAGCTGTACCATACCTACAGGCACCTCACTCTGGAGTTCCTTAGTTCGTTCCGCCATGAGCCATACGTTGTTCAGGACGGAATGACCACATTCATACTTTTCGGGACAGAGCATGCCTTTACCATTAAGGGGTTCAGCGACTTGCTTGGTTACCCCTGATGCTATACCTGATCTTTCGATGGGTTATTTTATGAGTCGAGACATCGACCAATTTTGGAGTGACATTATAGGCGGAGGAAGCCTCGATCCATCCACTCAGCTATCTCCAGTCATCCACAATCCGGCTTTAAGGTACTTTCAGATGGTCTTGGCCCGCACTTTCCTCAGAAAGGCTGACTCTGATATTCGTGTTAGTGAGGAAGAGATCTTCTTCCTGTTTTATGCAAACCAGTCACGCCCGGTGGCATGTGGGGACTTTTTGCTGAATAATCTCGAGGGCACAACTAGATCCTCTGAAGGGATTATTCATGTAGGAGGAACCATCACTCAGATAGCCATAGCATTAGGACTTACCAGCCACCTGCTGCACTTGACTCCATATTGCAGATACACCTTACTGGACGTTGATTTCTGCCTGGACAGAGGGTTGATGAGGAGAGCATCCTTTCAACCTGACTATTTCAGACTCCTGATCGACCACCAGACCACCCACTACTTTACATTGCCTGATCCTGATATGACCAGTGTCCATGATCCTTCTAATTGGAGTTACGCCTTGGAGGGTTATGGAGAGACGATTAATGAGTCAGGCTCACCACCTTCAGCAAAGTACCATCCTTCACCGCCCTCTCCGAGGACGACAGTATTATCTAATAATCATTCACTATGAAGGACTGACTTATACACTCAGGTAGCAGAGCTGCGTATGGAGATAGCTAGGCTCCAGCAGACAGTTGCTGACCTCACTTTGCAGGTACAAGTATCAGACATGATTCATGCGATGAAAGCCGACACTTTATACCAGGAGATCTCAGACTTGCATCGAGAGTTACACTCGCTCCGACATCCTGACCAGACAGAAGAGCACCCTACTCCGTGATGACACTGTTTTATTATTTTTTTCGTTTGGTTTATTTCCATTTTCCTTTACAGACTTATCAACATTTCGTATGCTCACGTTTCTTCTTTCATAACATTGACTATAACCTTTATATATATATATATATATATATATATATATATATATATATATATATATATATATATATATATATATATATATATATATATATATATATATATATATATATATATATATATATATATATATATATATATATATATATATATATATATATATATATATATATATATATATATATATATATATATATATATATATATATATATATATATATATGATGATTATTATTTCCTTATTTTATGTATTTTTATTTTTTTTATTTTTGTTGTTGTTTATCTTTGTTCCCTGCAATGTTTTATGTCAAAATAAATAAAGAAAAAATATATGTAAGTATGCTAGGATAGGTAATTTTTGCTGCCTACACACCTAAAAATAAAGAGGAGCACAAGAGCCCAAGCAAGAGAAGCAATATCCGGCCCACAATCATCTTATGAGGATGGTGCCCGCCATGGGGTCTGGACTATATGCGGGGCAGAACCCCCATAACCACCATTTTTACACTTTCAAACCTTCAAAACTCCATTTTTACCCATCCAAAAATCTCCCTCAAGCCCCAAAAAGTTCCAAACTTTATCATCCACTCACCAACCCATTAACCATTCCAAGTCCCATTTCCACTTCTCTACACCAAAATCCATCAAAACTCTATTTTTACCAAATTCCCAAAAACTACCCATTTTACTCATCTTCCATCCCAAAGGTACATCCATGGAACACGACGATTACATTCTTCGTCATGGAAAGCCCGGAGAAAGACAACAGAAAATTCCCGACAAATTGCAGAGCCGGGAAATTGTTTCGACACGGTACGTAGACGGAAACTGCCTGTTTTCTATTGGCATTTACCATAGTGTTTTTCATATGTTAGACATTTTAAGACTGCACGAAAATTTTGCTAGGTATGATCCTACCTTCGAAAGGCTGACCATGGAATTCTTGAGTTCCCTGATTTATCTAGTTAGGCCCGACACTGCTAGTACCGTTGGCATGGTACAATTTAGAATGTTTAATATTGAATACACATTCAGTACCGACGAACTAGTAGAAAGGCTAGGATTGCCTTTTAGTGAGGATGCTATTTGTGAAGCACCCTTGGATTCTGATTGGTCAGTGGAGGCATTTTCCTTTTGGCACAGGTTGTCAAACTTTACGATTACATCTTTTGAAGGAATACTTGCTTCCCAAATCCATAACCCGACCATCCATGTATTTTGTTACATGTTGGCCTGTACTATTTTTGGCCGGGAGAATCCAAATAAGATGAATGCAAAAGAACTACTATTTTTGCAACGGTGCCTCACAAACAGGAAATTTAATGTAGTTCCTTTTATTATTGCCCATATGACTGCCACAATCAAGGGCACATGACCCATCGCCTTCGGAGGACTGATTACGTCCATCGCTAAGGCTCTGAATCTCGATACTGAGTTAGCCACATTAGCACCCCTTCCTCCTCGCACAATCAATTAAAAATTCTTAAAAGGCATGAAATTGTGAAAGGTAAGGAAGGAAGGGGGCTTTGAGCTCATGATCCATGGAAAGGCTATCCCATCTACCGTTTTGCCTTGCACTAGACGTATGGATGTGCATATCGCGAGGAACTGGACCTACGACTTGGATGCTCCACCTGTTACGGGTCCATTACCTCTAAATTTTCCTATTGGTGACGGCGATGCCACTGATGACGAGTATGGCCGGAGAGAGCAGTCTCCTAATCATCCTATGCCGCCTCACCATGTACCACCCACACACACAACATCGTCTTCCTCTTACCATTCTGTAGGTACCACTCCCAGTTTTTATATTTTTGAGCAGATGTGGCGAGACTAGCTAGCAAGAGAGGAAAGACGTGATAACTTGCTCACTACCATACAACAACAGTTAAACTGAAAATATGAGATTTATGCAAGAGTCTCAGCAGCAGATGAGCCAATCCATGTAAAGCATAATGCAATCACAGGCTGCTCTGACCACTAGATTCAACGAGTTCGATGCGTCTCAGAGCGATCGTCGTCGCAGTAGATCTCTCCGCCCTAGGCACTCACCGCACGTTGGCAACAGTACCAGCAGCATGCCTTAGGACCTTCAGGTAACTCGTCCCTATCTTATTTCGAAACATTGGGGACAATGTTCGATTTAAGTGTGGAAGGAGACTTTATTTATTTTCTCGCATTTTCTCGCACTTTTATTTTCTTTCTTTTTATCGCTTTCTAGTTTAATTCTAGTTTATTTCCCTTTCATTTTTTGTCTTTTAGAATACAGATGTGCTTAACGAGTCATTTGCAGTACACCCTTATTCCCTTATTTTTTAGCCTCATCAAAAAACTTTTATTGACAATAAGTGTACTATCCTGAAAATTTTCTAAGCTTTGAGGCAAGTTCGAGTTAGGATACAGATGACTTGGAAAATCCTTTTTGAAACATCGGTATCATTTTAACACCTTAAGCTTCGCGAATGTAGAAATTGACCCCGATACCCCATGTACCATGGCCTTAATAATAATGTTCATAGTAAGTCCTTAGTAGTTTATCCTAGCAGTCAGCTTCGGCCTAAGCATGCTCTAAGTGATGGATCGATGAATATAAGTGAATGATCTGTGTGTTCCATAAAATAATTGCAACTCGGGTATAGGTAACCCTCACAAGGTCACTTAACCCAACAAGTTGTAAAAATTTCAAAAAACAATATATATAACAAAACAAAAATAAAATATCTTCCCATTGTTAGTTGGTTCAGAGGTGTCTGGTGTTGAGCTCGGTAGGACGAGTTATGATCTGATCCCTCACAACTATAATTGGGTCAATAAAAAGGGGTTACACCAGTTTGTGTACCAGAGCCCCATGCTTGAGATCAAAATCACTAACCGGTCACTTCACTATGAACATGTATGGATAACGGGCTTAATGTGATTGCGCCTGAATGAAAAGGACCCAAAAGGAGATTTAAAAGTAGGCCTAGGTATATTGGGGTAGTATGGATTGGTTTATGTAAGAACGAAGCCTATGTCCGTGTTTACGGAGAAGTGTCATTTCGATACCCATGGTTCACTGAGTTAATACCTATCGCTTCATCCCAGCTTGAACTTAGAAGCCCTTTTTGCCTAGATCATTTGTGGATATCACCCTATTTTCTGTCATAACATTTTGCTTGAGGACAAGCAAAGGCTTTAGTGTGGGAGAATTTGATAGACCTAAAATGTACTGTTTATTTGACTCGATTTACACGTGTTATTTAGGATTTTATTTCTATTTTCTTGCGTTATGCCTCTGTTTTGTTTCTTTTTTAGGATTTTGTATTTTCAGAGCTCCTCGAGAAGAAATGAAGAAAAACGAGCAAAAAGACTAGCTTTTTAGGAATTGTACACATGACACTCACCATGGCGGGCGCCATAGGGGATGCCATAACTTGGATAAGAGACCAACTTCTGACAACTGCCACGTCTCCCACTTCTTTCTACTCTAGCTCACATGGCGGAAGCCACACTTGCATTTTGTTTCCCTCCCAAAAGAAGTTGGGGGGCATTCTAGTTCTTACCTGTACTTTCCTAGTATTATAAATAGAAGAGTTCTGCCTCATTTCTAGGCATCCAAGCTTAGTTACAGAACTCAGGCCATAAATTTCCATATGCTGTAAAGTGATAAACTTCTCACATCGAGTGGTTATCACATTGTCTAATCGAGTCTATAATCGAGTGGTTATCCCATAAGACATCCTACTTATACGCATTTGGAATACTACCTAGCTATGTGAATTACAACCAAGCTTGTTGTTTTAATATTGAATTTATTTTCACACTTTACTTTTATTTCGCACAACCCAACTTCTAATTGACTTACCTTAGATAAACACCGTAACAATAGTAATCTATAGATTGACGTTTGGTCTCCGTGGGATTGATAATCTTTTATATGACTCTGACGCTATTCGTGCACTTGCAAAGCACAACATCAACTATCAACTAGCATGTCAATGTGTGGTAAAGGGAAGTCATCCTTTGGACTTTCTATGTTTAAATCCCTGTAATCTACGCACATTCTGACTTTTCCGTCTTTCTTGGGAACTGACACTACGTTGGCCAACCATTGAGGATACTATGAGGTGGCAAGGAAACCTGCGTCAATCTGCTTTTGCACTTCTTCCTTAATTTTTATGGCCATATCTGGGCGGGTTCTTCTCATTTTTGTTTGACCGGAGGACATTCTGGCTTTAGTGGCAAGTGATGTTCTACGATGTCGGTATCCATCCCTGACATATCTTGGTAGGACCATGCGAACACATCTGGAAATTCCTTGAGCAGTTTTATCAGGCCTTCTCTGACGGTTGGACTGAGCAGTGCTCCAATTTTAACTTCTTTTCTCTCTTCTTCGGAACCCAAATTGACCATTTCTAACTGTTATTGTAAGGTTGAATGGACTCTTCCTCATGTTTGAGCAGTCGTGAGATCTCATCTGAAATTTCTTCATCTTATTCTTTTTCAGCTTTGAATATCGGGAACTCAAAGTTGGGAGAAGGCATTAGATTATATGTTTCAATAGGGTTGAAAACAATTAATCAGCATAATGTGATAATTCTTTTTTAGAAAAGATGGGGGAAATTCAAAAAATGTGTGCACTGTATTTTGAAAAACGTTTGTTATTTTGGGTTGTTTTTTAGGATCACCATTTTCTGAAAAAGCAAAAATCGAAAATAGCAATGAATGCAGGAATTTAGAATGAAATTCTTATTTATGATTTGTCAAATCTTGAAACACAAGCCCAATAAAACAAAACTCATCTACCATGGGCAAGGCATAGAGGAAATATTTACCGGAGACCATGCCCTATAAAACATCCTTTCACCTGGGCAAGGTGAGATGTCAAAATAAAGACGAGGCAATTACTTTGAGATGTGAACAATATTCAGGGCATCAACAATAACCCAGTTGTGACGAACTCCTATGTGGATTATAAAGTCTGGCACTTTCCTTCCGGGATTGTCTTCAGTAATAGTACTGATTTCTGGAGGAGTCTGATCAGTGAGGTCCTCTTCCCATGCAGTGTTACCATAAGAAGTCTTTTTGTCATATTTTCATTAGTATCTTCATTTTTAGGAGAATCTCCCCATCCAGTTGGTTGGATGTCTTCATATCAGATATGAGAGCTTTCAAGAGCAATGTACTTCACTAGAAAGTCGTATTTTGCGCTTGGCTATCCCAAAGTATCCCAAGTTTCTGAGGGGGTAGATGAATCGTCTTCCTCAATGACATTGACTTTTGGAAATGAAAAGTTGATAAATTCATGCCCAACAATTCTTTCAACTTTATCAACATGATGTTTGACATCTTCAGAATTTTCCTGGTAAGGTTTCCATGACTCTGGGAGAACAAGTGGATTTTCCTCAAAGTCATTAAGCATATATGTATTCTCTGGTTGACACCTATACCCTAGATGTTCCATGTAAGGCTCCCAAATGGGAAAATCATCCATGGGATCATATGTGTTGTAATCGAAGTTGTCTTTCATCAGAGTATCCTCTTCCAATGAGTTGGGACAGGCACGACATCCTTCGGGATCACAATCTCTGTATATCACCCTGACATCTGATCTTGGTATATATCTGGGACCTGACTTCGGAGAGCAAAATGGAATGTATGTTTCTTCCTAAGATATATATCCTTAGTTATTGAGATATGACTTTCATTATTCATCTGTATTGGAAGAATCATTTTCTTTGATGGTATGGACTTCTTGAGGATATGGGTGGAGGAAGCCTCCACTGTGGTAGAAATCTTGAATAGGATGAATGCCTTCATTCTTCTCTGTAGTCTTGGTAAATTCTAGAGAAAAACCTAGACATTTTATCGTCTTATTATTAATAGGAACCACAACTTGTCCCCATCCTTTTATATCATCGGCTCCCATTGCTTGGAGAGCGCCTTTGTATGAGGAAATCGACCTCCCTTTCTCTTGGTGATTCTCATTGCTCACAGAGAGTGCTTGGAATTAAGTTCCAATGACTTCTTCTGGTTCTAAGTATGAGAATGACAATAGACTGATTACGATTAAAGCTCTTTCTCCACATACTGTGACCATTTTGTTATTTTTCACAAACTTTGGCTTTTGGTTAAATGTTGAAGTGACCGCTCCTGCTTCATGGATCGAAGTTCATCCTAATAAACAACTATAAGCTGCTCGAATATCCATTACTTGAAATGTGATTTGAAAAGTATGAGGTCCGATGGTTATGGGAAGATCAACTTTGTCGATAATTATTTTTCTGGATCCGTTAAAAGCTTTGACTATGATATCAATGCCTCTCAGGGGGGTGCCTTGAAAAGATAATCGTACCAGAGTTAACCTTGGCATGACGTTCAAGGATGAACTTGTGTCTACAAGCATGCTGGCTAAAGCATCGTCCTGGAAATTGACTATGATATTGAGTGCCATGTTGTGATTCTTGCCTTCCTCTGGAAGTTGTTCATCACTGAAACCCAAATTGTTGCAGGAGGTGATATTGGAAATAATGTTACAAAACTGATCCACCGTTACATCTTGTTCTACAAAGGCTTGTTCCAAGATTTTATATAGAGCTTCTCTATGAGCTTCTAAATTGAGCAAGAGAGATAACACAAGTATTCGAGAAGGAGTTTGTAATAGTTGATCCACAATGTTGTATTCACTTATCTGGATGAGTTTTAAAATTTCATCGTTATTTTTCACAGGCTATGTGCAGCTTGATTGACCAACTTGTTGGTTAGGAACTTCAGTTCGAGGTTCCTTTTCTTTTGCAGACTCTCCAACTCCTCTGTTGAAGATTCGACCACTTCAGGTGACTCAGCTGATATCAGCAATGTTGACAATGGATGGAAGCAGAACTTCCTTTCCATCTTTTATTATGGTTGCACCGTAGCTGTATGGAACAACTTTCTTTGATTCGTATGGAAATGGTCTTGACAAGTAGATGATCAAAGGGGTTATCTGGGTCTTTCGACTGTCATAAGTAAGCTCAATTGGTTCCAGCTTGAGGATGTTGAATTTTTTTCCAATGTCGAAAGGGATCTCCAAGAGTTGTGGTTCATTGAGCAGAGGAATTACGGTGAAAACATCCTTGTTAACTCCATAATTAACAGGCTCTCTTTTGTTGAAAACTATGATGGTTCTTTTGTCCAATAGTTCTTGAATCTCATTCTAGACAAGGAGGCAACCATATCGGCTTCTTTGGCATTTTCTACAAGTTGAGTGATCATGGTGGTCTGGACCAAAGTAGTCAAGTTCGCACAAGCATTTGTGAAATTTGACCAATGATGTTTCAATGTTTTTAATGTCATAAACTGCATACTACATGGGGCATCCTTGCACCATATTGATATACTGAGAATTGAGGTGTAGTTGGGTTTCCCCTTGGTCCACTTGATTTTGGAGAGCTGCTCGCACAAGGTAGCATTCTTGGCTATTTTTTGAATATTGCACAACATTCATAATTGTGAGGTGGCACGCGGCCGTATCCATTCTGTATGCAGTGCATCTTTATAAAATCTGCTTCCAGCAAGCGGATATCATAACTTTGGTATTTACTCGGGTTTCCGTCGGTCATGCTGACTTGGTGTGTGTTCTTATCCTGGTAGATTAAAATCCACCAATGGTCTAATAGATGTTAAATAGTTCTTTGTACAAGTGCGCAACCTTGATTGTTTTTGGAGAAATCTTTACAATCTTGATAATTATGCGATGACAGGAAACCAAGTCTGACTTGTTCGACATGTAATTCCACCAAGCTGGTATTCATTAAACAAATACCGAAAATTTGAATCATGTTGACCTGGTAATCATCTCTTCCATGGTAGTGTTGGATCCATCCTAGATCCATTTGACGCTGGAGGTCTTTTTATACAAAGGAACACCCTTCATTATCTTTTGAGAAAATTGAGCAAGTGTTATAGTTGTGCAGCGGTGATTGCGATGCTGGCTTTGTCTTGAGTGCATTGCCACTAGATTGACATTCATTACGCAGATGTCATGGTTTTGAATAATGCCTGGATGTTAATAGACAATATTTATTCTACAAATCTTGTGATATTGGATCTAGCCTAGACCCATCTGCTCTTGAAGAGCTACTTGTACAATGATGCACCCTTGGTTGTTCTTGGAATAAATGTCGCATTGATGATAGTTGTGAGGTGGTACGTGACCGTACCCACTTTGTCTGCAATGCATCTTTACCATATTGTTTTCTAGTAGGTGGACATCGCAAATTTAAGAACTGATGCCAGATCTATCTATCAAGTTTACTGAAGCTTTTTAATATTGTGGTAATAGATTCTTTTGGACATTCGGATTTGTATCTTTGAAGGATAAAACTCCATTTTTGACGAGTTTTTGTACATCAGATTTGAAACTAAAACAATTCTCAATGTTATGTCCCGGTGCTCCTTGATGATAAACACAAAATTGGTGATACTCCTCATACCTTAGATGTGTATATATATATGGGGATATCACCAACACACAAAGGCCACACATGCATGAATATAGCATTCAGAGCATTTATCTCGAAAGGTGTTATCTTTAAAGAGGAGTTTCCATTCAAGTCTAACTTCAAAATGGAAAATCAAGCTTCATATTTACAAATATTTCAAGGTCTTAGCTCTTTTATACCTAAAACCAAATGCAAACTATCATTTTTCCAAAGTCAATGTTATAAAATAGATCTGAAGGTCACAATGCCACAACTAAAAACTTAGTCTCAACTAGTCAAAATAATATAATCAATAACTCTTACTTAAACATTATTTTGTTAACATTACCACGTCAACCAACTAGTGACCAACATATCGAAGTCTTACCCAATGAATCTAATGTTTTGACTTCACATTTACCCTCCAATTTTGGGTCAATATTATATCATAATCTTGTGGTCATAAGCCCAACACCAGATGTGTCACATGTGTCTGAGAATGATGTATCTCAGTCAAGTACTAATGTCCATCACCAGCTGTCGCGCCTCGAAAAATATAAATCGAGAACACGACCCTCGCGTGAAACGCGTGGAAATGCGGTTTGACAGATTCACCACCAAACTTTATTCATCCAAAAAGATGGGAAAGGAAGATATCGAGAAAACCTTTAAAAGAGATAAGAACATGGTCACCGCAACCACATACTGAGTTTAGGATTTGGTTACGCCAGGGGAAGATATTAACACCCCTCACATCTGTTGTACTCAACGGGAACCTCTTAGTTCGATTTTGTGTCAATCGCTCACACACGAGTAAGAGAACTCGCATCCAAACAACTGAAGAGAGATCAAAGGCTCAATCCCTCTCTTTTTCACCTTGAAAAGAGTTATATAATTGTTAATTGTTTTGATAGTTTGATTGAGAGAATCCTCTTGATGTTTGATCAAGGGTTTGATTGTATTTGCGTGCAAAGAGATTGGTGGAAGGAAATTGATTTGAAGTGGCTCGATGACGAGTCGAGGGTTTGGTTGAAAATAGGTGAGAATCGATACTAGTCCCTAGGGGTGCTCCTAATAACGAAACCACAATGAAACGTGAGAGTGTATGCAATAGGTTGATGGCGATGTTTACGAACAATCGACTTATGAAGGGTGTTTGAAAATGTCTCGACGATGAATCTAGAATTAGTTTGAAAACAATTTAGTTTATGCTAGTCCCTAAGGGTGCTCCTAGTAAACAAACCAAAATCAAAGCAATACGAAAGCATACATCGGAATGGGAGCGGGGTACATGTAAGTTACACGGGATCGCACGAAATAAAAGGGTTCATTTTAATATGTTTCCGGAAAGTGTGAACAAGATATGAACAATATGAATATGATATGATGATATGAATAATGTGAATAATATGACAAGATATATAACAATATAATCAAGATAATATCCATAGTAGTATAATCAAGATAATATTTACAAGTATATGAACAACGATAATATTAACAAGATATATTGACTGAAACTAAAACAAGACTATATTGACGAAAATTAAAGTTAGTTGCTAGTCGTTATTGAATGAATCGAGTCGAAATGTAGCGCTAAACCGTCGTAGCTCGATCTATGAAGAAGATCAAACTATAGGAGGTCGTGCAAGTTGATATTCGTGCTAAAGCATGATGGAGAAATGATATTGAGGATCATTTTCCAAAGTAATCGTGTCACACGAAAAGAAAAGCAAACGGTCTCGTCTTAATCACAAACTTTTGTCGATTAATCGAAGGTAATCTATCATGATCCCAAAGTATAGAAAATGATCTCAATGATCATTTTCTACAGATTTGAAATAATGAAGGTTAACAACCTCAATAAATCAACATTCATGAATAAAAAGACTTCATGGACCAAGATTGAAAAGGAGATGGAATCGAAATTAAAATAAAAACAAAGTTATTATGAAATAAAATGGAAGAACAAAGGTCTAATCTTAGTCATAGATTTTTATCAATGAATCGATATTACATGACTATTTAGATGTTCATTGACCATAAATAAAAATCGAAATGAAATAAAAAAAGGAAGTCAAAATTAATTGAGGAAACTTAAGAAACTAGACAAAATCATATTAACAAATTTTCTTAAAAAAAAGGAAAATAAAATGTTAAGAAAAACTTAAAGCATAAAATTAATTTAAAAAACTAAAAAGAGAGGGGTGAGAATTGAAATGGGGGTGGGAACTAGGTGGGATCATGTGGGCTTATGAGCCCATCACCCACTCCAAAAACCACACGGTCAAAAACTAAAGTGGACTAAATAATCATTTGGCTCGTATAAAACCCATCATCAGGTGTTTTTTTTAATAAAAAAGAAGAGAAACTTATTATCGTATCCCTTTTTAGAGCAACAACATGGCCATGGGTTCTTTGAAGAAACACACAACAACATGATTCAATGATTCACATGGCAACCACAATGATTCGAAGGAAAAAAACATGGCCTTAGCGAAACAATCGAAATTAACAAATCCTCACGACACAAGAATAGATTAAAGTAACCAAAGGGATTTGCAACATCATGGTTCTGAAACCAACCTTCAAATTGTTCGTTCGTTTGTTTGTTCTTGTTCACTTCATGTTTGTACCTTTTCTGACTCGCGTTTGTTTTGCTCTCTCTTCTCTCTCTTTGATTTGGATTTATGGATCTGTTTCAAGATTATAGATTGATGGAAGGTTTATGTGGTTTGAGAGGAGAGTGGAAGGGATGGAGGTGTGATTTTATCTCTGTTGTTTTTTCTCCCTCTATGAATGTGTTGAGGTGCGTATTATATATGAGAATGTTGCTGCGCGTTTCAGAAATTAATTCGTACATGGTGTGAGGTGTAATGTGGTGACATGGTTTTTGGCTGGAAAATGTTGGGTATAATATTTTTGGCTACTGTAAAACAAAGTTGCTGTTGTGAATTCATGGTTTTTACGCGTTGCCATTATTTTGCAGGTTTATGAGTTTGTGGGGTCAAGGCTTGCAAGATGGTTGTGTGGTTTTAAATAACATTAACATGATGTATCGTGCGTGAGGCTTGCACAAATATTGGCTAAATAGGAACAAGAAATTTGGCAAACAACTCATGTTATTGCATATGAAGGTGTATCTTGCGTGAAGTATGTTGTGGGCCATTATCTTGGCCAGGGCTTTAGCTTCTATCCACTTGGTGAAGTAGTCCACGCCCACTATTAAGTATTTATTTTGGTTGGAGCCTACAAAGAAGGGTCTCAGGATGCCCATGCCTCACCAGGGGAAGGGTTACGGGGAAGACATCGCCTTGAGCTCGTTGGGTGGCGCCAGGAGCATGTCCCTGTGCTGTTGGAATTTGTCGCATTTCTTCACATGCTATTTTGCGTCGTTTTGCATGGTCGATCAATAGTGACCTGCTCGCATAGCTTTCCTCATGAGGGACCTTCCACCTAGGTGTTGGGCATTGATTCCTTTGTGGATCTCGCGTAGGACATGGGCAACCATCTCCTCTTTGACGCATTTGAGGAGGGATATGGAGAATCCTTATCTGTACATTTTGTTCTTGACCAGAACGTAGGAGCTTGATCTACATCTTACTACACTGGCTTCCTTTGGGTCGGATGGTAATTCGTTTTTAGTGAGGTAGTTGTATATTGGGGTCATCCAGTAGTGGTCATCGCCGACGACGTGTACGTCGAGGGTCGTGGGCGTTCTCTCGATGCTAGGTCGTGGGAGTATCTTCTAGATGACAAATTTGTTTCCCCCTTTCTTCTTCATGCTGGCTAGTTTTGACAGGATGTCTGCTCGGACGTTGTGTTCGCGGGGAACGTGTTTTACTTCCACAGAGGTGAACTTTGCCATCTTCTCCTTGACCAGGGCCAGGTATTCGGACAAGTTATCATTTTTGACCTGGTATTCCCCTTAGACTTGGATGGCCACTAGCTGAGAGTCGGTGCAGATGACGACTTCTTATGCTCCTAAGTCTTCGGCGAGGCGTAGATCGACCAATAAGGCTTTGTATTTAGCTTGGTTGTTGGAGGTGGGGAAGGACAGTGTGAGCAAAAATTCGATGAGGATTCCCTCCTTGTTTTCTAGGATGACACCTGCTCCGCTCCCTACTGAGCTGGATGTTCCATCAATAAATATGACCCACCTGCGGGCACCTTCGTTCGGTTGGCCGGGCAAGGTCATTTCTTCTACGAAGTCAGATAGTGCTTGTGCCTTGAGGGCCTTTCTGCTCTCGTACCGGATGTCAAATTTGGATAGTTTAAACGACCATTTGAGCATCCTTCCGGCTATGTCTGGACGACTCAATAGTTGCTTTATAGGCTGGTCCGTGCGTACCACAATAGTGCGGGCCAGAAAATAGTGCCCCAGTCTCCTTGCAGCGTTGATAAGGGCGAGGGTCATCTTCTCTATCTGTTGATACCATAACTCTGGCCCTTGTAGTGCCTTGCTTGTGAAATAGATTAGTTTCTGCCCGTCAGGGGTTTCACGGATGAGGGCGGCGCTCACAACCTCGGTTGTGATAGCGAGGTAGAGAAAAAGGGTTTCCCCATTTTCTGGCCGGGAGAGGACTGGCAGTGCAGATAGGGCTTGCTTCAAGTGAAGGAGAGCTTTGTCACATTCCTCTATCCATTTGAATGCGGCTTCCTTACAGAGGAGTTTGAAAAAGAGGAGGGCGTGTTGGACAGATTTGACTACGAAGCGGGAAAGCAATGCGAGCATCCCGTTGATGGAATGGATGGACTTTTTTGAGTTCGACGTGGGAAACTCGGAGAAGGCTCTGCACTTGTCGGGGTTGGCTTTAATTCATCGTTCTGTTAGATAGAAGTTGAGGAACTTGCCTGATCGTACCCCAAACGTGCACTTCTCCGGATTGAAGCACATCTTGTACTTTCTGGCCTGCTCGAAGACCTTCCTCATATGGGTCGTGTGATCGGATTCGTCGTGGGATTTCACGATCATGTCGTCCATATAGACTTTGAGCATGTCCTTAGTTTCTCCTCGAAAGACTTTGTTCATCATCCTTTGGTAGGTAGCACCGATACTCTTCAATTCGAAAGGCATTACGTTGTAGTAATAGTTTCACGATTCGGTCATGAAGGCCGTGTACCTCTTGTCACTTTTTGCCATGGGTATCTGGTTGCAGCCCGAATAAGCGTCCATGAAAGATAACAATTTAAAACCGGCAGAATTATCAACTAGTTTATCTATGTTGGGGAGGGGATATGCGTCTTTAGGGCAGACCCTATTAAGATCAGTATAGTCAACACACATGCGCCATTTTCCATTATTCTTTTTAACGAGTACAACATTGGACATACAAGTGGTGTACTTGGCCTCCGATATAAAGTTTGCCTCTAAAACGTCTTTAACAGCCTGTTCGGCAGCCACCATTTTCTCTGAGGACTACCTTCGTTTACGTTGGGAAACTGCTCTGACGGCGGGGTCGACGGTGAGGCGGGGACAGGCCACATCGGGGTCTAATCCGGGCATCTCCGTGACACACCACGCAAATAGGTCTGCGTTCTCCTAGAGGCATGCTCTCAGTTGTTTCCTCGCTAGCTCGAGGAGATCGGCTCCAATCTTTACTCCTCGCTTAGGATCATCACCAAGTTGGACAAGCTCGAATTCCCCATCTGGGATGGGGTGCATCGGATGGGCGGCTTCACTGCTACTGGAGGTGATGCTCGAAGATGAATGGATCTCTTTCCCCTTTGCCCTCTGAGTCTTCTGGTCGTCTTTAAAGAAGCGGCTGTCGAGTTCGATGGAATCAATGCGAGGAAGCATATTCGCCTCGTCGGAGCTGCTGGGCAGGAGTCTTCAGTCTGGCGGCGATTGCATTCAGCCTCTTGGACGCTGCTTCAAAACATCTCCTTGCGGCTTCTATGTCCTCTTGTAGAGTTACGAAGAGGCCCTTGAAGGTGTAATATTTCATCTTCAGGTGTATTGTTGAAGGTACGACCACCAGCTCGGCCAGAGTTGGTCGCCCGAAGATGCACTAGTATAGTGACGGATAATCTATAACTAGGAATTGTACCTTGATTGATCTGGCCGCTTCAGCAGATCCGAAGGTTACAATCAGCTCAACGTAACCCCATGGCCTTGTCACGGATCCATTAAAACCCTGTAGGTCAGAGCCCACGTAAGGAGTCAAATGTGATGCATCCGCCTGGAGCATGGAGAACAGCTGGGAGTACATAATGTCAACGGAGCTGCCTTGGTCGACGAGGATTCGACAAACATCAAAACTTTCCATCTGAGCCCTTACGAGCAAAGGAATGTTTGCATCGGGGGCTTCGCCGAGGAGCTCATCGTGGTAGAAGCAGATGAGGATAGACTCTCCCCGGACCCTATCGAGGGTGGAGTTCCGGTTTGAGCTGTTGTTGATAAGGTGCTCAAATTTCCTCTTGACGGATCCTACCATCACTCTATTAAAACCTCCTCCAGAGATGACCATGACGGAGGGAAATGTCTCCCACGGGCTGTGCGCGGCAAAATATGGAGAGGAGTTGAGCCCCTCGGGGATGCAGAAATCTTCAGGCCGTGAGATGCTCATGGCGACCTGGAGGCTGGCTTCCCCGGAGGAAGGCACTTCTTCTTCGACTTTCTAGGCTTCTTGGGCGTCTGGCCGAGGAGCTTCCTTTCGCTTGGCGAATTGCTTCAGATGCCCGTCCCTGATGAGTATTTCGATGGCATCCTTCAGGTGGATGCAGTCTTTAGTGTTGGGTTTGGACGATATCTGCTTTGGGAACCGGACCCTAACCTGCCAAAATTCTGAGTTGGCGCACTCAGTGAGGATCTTTTCCCTTGAAACTGTCAGGGGAGTGTATTCATGGAATCAACCAGAGGGTTCCTTGTTATCCCGGGGCTCGCGGGGACGGTCTTCTCGTTTTTTATCTCCTCGACGGGATGTCGAGGGCTCGTAGAATATGGAAGAACATACGTTTTCCCTGTGCCTAGAATCACGACCAGAGTTGGAAGCCTCTTTTCCCTCGTATTGAATGTACGCTTGGGACTTGAGGAGGAAAGCATCCAGCGTTGCCGGGGGTCCGGATGCCAACAGCTTTAGCGAATTCTGTACGGGGACGGAGCCTACTTTCGAACAATTTTTTTCATGTCATCGGTGGTAGAGACTTGGACGGCCTCCTTGTTGAATCTATCAATGTAGGCTCGCAGGGGTTCATCTCTCTCCTGAATGATGGCCTCGAGGGAGGCTTCGGTCTTTGGATGTCGGCGAGAGGCCGTGAAGTTTCTGGAGAAGAGTCTCCTCAGTTGCCTCCATGAGATGATGGAGTCGTCAGGAAGCCCTTTGTACCAGGTTATTGCCCTCTTCCTGAGTGTGGTCGGGAATAACCTACACTTGATGGCGCCCCAGACGCTGCGATAGTCGAGTAGCATATCGATGTTTTCGATGTGCTCGTCGGGGTCAGTTGTTCCGTCGTATGTGCCTAGAGAAGAAGGTTTCTCTAGTCCTTTTGGGAGGCGCATGGTCGTGATCTCTTGGGACAACGGGCCGCGAGGCTCGTCGTCGCTGCTGCTGCTGGTCCAACAAGGGGAGCCTTCATCACGTCTATAGTTAGGACGACGATCTCGTTGAGGAGACGGGGTTCGTGCTCGACCCTTGGATCTGAGCAGAGACGAACGTTGGGATTCTGTCTGGTGGCCTCTTCTAGTCCTCTTGGGTTGTGGGGAATGCTGGTTCCGGGGAGAAATCTGGTCGCGTTAGCGGATGGTCAGGGTCTTTGGCTCTGGAGGCGTCTGACGGTTCCTCTCACGCCGGGAAGGGGGACTCCGTCGTTGCTGACGTTCTTTCCTCAGCGGAGGGGATCTTGGATGACAAGACTTATCTAATGCTCCAATCCCCGCGTTCTGGTTGAGGATTAGGAGGTTGGTTTTGTTGAGGACCTTGAGAAGGGCTGCCATGGACGGGTCGACGTTGGGCGAAATTGGAATTGGTAGGTGCTGCGGGACAAGTGGGGCTTCGCTGTGATATGCACGCATAAGGGATAGAGAAGTTGTGACTCCGTCTCTTTGTCGGAGGACGTCGCTGCCATGAGAGGTGGTGGCTCCATTAGCATCAGTCTTGCTGACGAAGAGAAAAGCAAAGTTACGAGCATTAAGATTGTTGTCACGGGCAGCCATGATAAAAAATTTGAAGAATTGTTTTTGTCTTGTGTTCTACGAAGAGAGAAAAGACGGGGATAACAAGTTTCCCACAGACGGCGCCACTGATCTTACCAAATGATCAGAATCTGAGATGGGGCAAAGACAAGCGTCTGTGATGCTGAGTGTGAAAGATGAGGAGGGGGTGTACCTGCAAGGCACTCCGATGCTAAAGTATGAAAACGAGCGAGAGTGAGCAAGTACAAAATATGTGTGTTTCAGGGTGAAAATTGAATACCTGACCCTCTCAAATGAGAGGGTTTTTATAATGTCCCCAACACTTGGCCATTGGTCCCTATTTTCGAGGCGAGATAACTATTTCCTAAAGAATAGGTAACTGACAGAACTAGCCGTTGGGACGGGCTGACGTGCCCATAACTAGCCGTTGGTGCGGGCAAAGGCGTAATTACGGGCACAAGCGTCTTGGCTGTTTCTGGATGGTAAAGCCGTGCGTGACGGGCAGAGCCTGGTGGGGAGAAGTGTTGTGACCAAGGGTAAATAGGTCAGCCTCCCCTGTTGGAGGGGCATAAAAGTAAACTTTTAATCAAAGAGGTTGGAGTTAGACAATTGAACCGTTTTGAAAGCAGAATTGGATTGGACCGTTCTGAAAACAGAAGTGGATTGGATCATGCCTAATTATTGGATCAATCCGAAACAATAAATATGAGATCACCTTCACAATATAATAGTTGACACATAATAATAACAAAACAATGAAAAACAAAACTTCAACAAGAATATCTTGCTATCAATTCTTCATCTCTCTCTGTATCTCTTAATGAACCATTGTTCAAACTCTAACAAAAATGTACGTCTAGTAAACATAACTATGATGCAAGAAAAGAAAAGAAAAAACGCAACCAAACATACGCTTATACTTAAATAGATTCACATCAATATTCAATTTTACAATAAATTCAAGATAATAAATTAATTGTAGACAAAAACTTTAAATTATATTATCTTTGTGATAAAATCAACTACAAGTATATGGGAAAAGTTAGATAAATAAAATGTTGACAATTAATAACAATAACTTTTTGTTACAGAGTTGAACGAAAATCATGATCTAACTAGTAGATTTAGAAAAGCATCATTTTTGTTACCTCGAAAATAGGGTAATATGTGCAAGTATTTTGAGGATAAAGTCAATGTTTGTTTTTAATAGAATTAAATCTTAGAATAGAAGTATTAGGATGTCTTCCATTAGGGATGTTCAAATTTAAATTAATGTGAATTAAAATAAAAAATATATTAAAAATTAACAATTATATAAAATTAAATATTATTAAGTGTGTATGGATAACATCCAAATTGAATTGTGATTTTTTAAATTAAATTAATCCGCATTAATACTTTTTAAATTAGTGTGATATATTACAAATTTTTTTATCTATTCATTTATTTTCATAGTACTTATTAGTCCAATTTAACATATCATTTCTTAAATATTATATATGTGGTTGTTGTTTTTTTAATATTAATTTGTATATTTAATTACAGTTTTGATCACTTTATTTTGTTTCAATTACAAAATTAGTTCATCTATTTTTAATTTAAATAGTTTTATTCTCCGTTTATAATTTTTCACTAAAAATTGACAACGTGTCTATATTTAAATGACGTGTAACTTAAAAAATATGATAAATTATCGTATACGAATATTTGTAGAAATATATTTGTAGAATTATCAAATTATCATATAAAAGTGCACATCATTAAAAAAGAGCATATAATTTCAGTGCAAAAGTGCTAGGAGTAGAAAAAAAGTACATTTGAAACATTTTTAAGAGAGAAAAACACAAATTACATGTTATTAAAAATGTGCACACCATCAATTTTCATTGCAAACATGCGATTGAATTAAGAATATGAAGAGTATGAAGATTAATTTCGTGACTCAGGTAAAAATAGGAAAACCAAAATGATAACTTAACTTAACTTTTAATATATTATATATTATATTTTATATCCAACCTATTATTTTACAAACTTTTTATAATATTAATATTAATAAAAAATTACAAATTATATTTTGAATGTCTAAAAATAGATCAAAAATAAATTATGTTAATATGTATTTGATTAGATTGAATATTTTAAATTAGTTGTTGCAAATATCAAATTGAATCTCTTATAATTTTATCTTTATATCTCGTGAATTTTCACTCTAGAATTGATTCAAACTGCAAGGCAAACACTAGTATTTCAACCATGTATTAATAATGATATTGTAGTATAAATAATAACTTGTGCAAAGTATACCCTCAATATTTTTGGTGAATATTGTTGGAAATTCAACCACAACATATGGAGAATTTTACACAATCAATCTTGATCTTAAGATTATTTCAACTTACATAATGACAATGAAAGAAAAGTTTAGAAAGAAAGAAAGAAAGTAAATGTTGGAGAAAAAGAAGAAGATGAACAATTTTCTGCAGAGAACTATCTGCCCATAAACTGTGGAAATTATGTTATTTCACTTGCAATTGCAAACTATGAATTACAAAATATGATGATATGAGATTGTTGTGGTGAGAATCGGATATCAAGCGATTGATTAACTTGAATCATAATTCATTGAAATTCACCACCGAGCTTTGATTTATCCAAAGGAAAAGTTAAAGAAAGAAAAGTCTTTTGCGCGATGTAACAACAAAGCTAAAGATTCGGGGATCGGGGTTGGCTATGCCTAGGGTAGGTATTTCACATCCTAGACATTTGTAATACTCTACAGGAACCTTTTGTGTGTGTGTGTGTGTGTGTGTGTGTGTGTATGCTAAGTTATCTAAGTTGTTTGCTAGGGTTATTGGATCAAGGTTAGGGTAAAGTTCTAGGTAAAAACCTAAGGATAGTCCTAAGCATGTGACAACATCAAACAAATAATAAGGTTACAACCAAGTATATATTAATGAAAGAATCAAATCAAATGGTTACAACCAAAGGTAAACAGAGATGTTACAACATCTAAAAGAGGATGGTGATAAAGGTTCTTACAAGAACAAACATTTCAAGCATCAAGCATAAGTTAAGACTTTACTAATCAAAGTTCAAAGATCATGAAAGTAACAACCAACAAGAGTAAGCATGAAACATGTGTGACAACAACAAGTTTATCAATGGTAAACAAACAAAACACATTCATATAAGTTACAACTTGGCATATGAATCACACAAAGATAAATGTAACCACATTCAGGCATATTGATGACAATCAAACATGGATAAACAAGAAGAGTGACAACAATTCAAGCATGGATTAAAACTTCACATAGGGGAATATAAACAAGATCATGATAAAAACCAAGGAAAGAATCAAACCTAAATATGTTATGGTTCTAACAATACACATAAACAAGGCAAGATAAGATAAGGGGTCATGTTCAAGAGGTTACAACATCCAGAAACACACAAGGATTCATAGAGAAGTTTCAAATCATACATTTACATTCATGCACTTAAAAAGGCAAGAATCAAACCCTAATCATGTTATGGTTCTAACAAGACACATAAACAATTAAGATAAGGTCAAGGGATCATGTTCAAGAGGTTACAACATCAAGAAGCATACCACAAATCAACAAAAAAATTTCAAGGCATGGTTTTCATGTTCATACATTTACAAAGGCATGAATAAGCATGATAAAACAAATGACCAAATGTTTTTAAACATAAAAAAATGTTAGACATCCAAGAATGATTCATACAAGATCAATCATGCAAGAGAAATCAAGTACTAAGTCAAAGAAATTTATGAAAGCAAGTAAAAACTCTAAAAAGGTCATGTCTTTCAAGTGGACCAAAGTGTTTCAAAAATAACAATTCTTGAATTCTTTCTTCACACATTGAAACTAGACATAACAAGGAGAATTTTACAAAAATAATGGAATTAAAATGATAAAAACAAAAGAAGTTATGTAGTTTTGAAAATAGGGTACCAAACTAGGGCAAGGCAAGGCAAAAACCAAGTCAAGGCAAGAAAACTTTAGGCAGATTTGCAAGAGTAACCATAACTTGCTCAAAACTTAATGAAATTGAGTGGAAAAAAATTGTCTATTTTTTCACAAGAAACTCAATGGTGGTGGTAGTTTTCAAAGATCATGCATCATTTGGGAAATTCGAAGACATCATTGAAAATGGCAAGTTATGTGCAAGAACATATGGACAGTCAAATGTACATGGTTTTAACATCAAACAAGTGATCAAACACACCATATGGAACATATAAATGATGTTTACAAACATCACACATCAAGAGATGAGTTCAAACAACAAATTGCACATGAAGTGGTCAAAATGGCAAGTTCATGCAAGAACATGGTGACAGTCAGAAATGGATCATTTCAATGATCAATAAGTGATTCAACACAACACATATAACATGTAAATGATGTTCACAAACATCTAATACCTATGTTCAACCAGAAACACAATGTTGCATATGAAAATGACATGAAAAGCACACTAGCAAGTCATAACAAGTGGACAGTCACAACCATACAAGTTTAAGAACAAACCAAGGTTCAAACATGACCTATAATATATATTAAACATGTCCAAACTCAATGTACATCCAAACATCACATGTTTCTAAAAGTAGCTAGTATGAAGATCTTACCTCTTGTAGCCTCCTTACGAAAATGCACAAAGCAAGAAATCCAGTTGAGATGTGATTATCCACTCAGCTTTAAAATTCTCAAAATGAGATTTTCAAGTGATCCAAACTCCCCCAAAGTGGCTGCTTTGACAGAGTGGTGGTTTTTGCTAGAAATGACCAAGAACATTCAAAGTGAAATATCTGAAATGGTGTTACAGAAGTGTGGTGATGATTTGGATAGCACAAACAACTTATATGTGAGGTGTTTGAAGGGTTAGAGTAGCTAGAAATGCAATGGACAGAGTTGTAGCTTCAAAAGTGCAGAAGGTTAAACTATCTTGGTTTGACAGTTGACTTTTTGAATGGGATGTTTTTTGGTGAAGGTGAGTGTTTGAACAACTTCAATACTTCATTTGTGATATGTTTGAAGTATTAGGGGTGGTGTTTGATGAGTGGAGTGAGTTTTGGAAGGGTTTATGCAAAGGCAAAATTTTGTGCACTAGGGAGCAAGTTCACAACTTTGCAAGAGAGTTGTAATATGAGGAATGAGAGAGATTTTGCTTAGTTTCTAGCATAATCTAGTGTGTTTTGGATGCAAGGAGAGTGTCCTATTTATAGGAAATCTTGGAAAGCAAGTGGTATGGGCAGATTGGATCATCATCTTGCCAACTTTGCCCTTTTTGGAGGCAAAATGTGCAAGATCAACTTGTGATCTCTTTTCTGAGCTTGAGCTTCCTCCCTATGAGTTTCATCATCATTAATAGCCTGAAAATAGTGGTCTTAAAGTGAAAGAAGGAGTGCAGCTGATGTAGTAGCTGAGTCATAACAGATTTTGCAAAAAGTTTCTCTCTCCTTGCCACTTGCATCCACTTGCATGATTAAACAATTTATTTAATCCAAAATCTGAGTTTTGTTCGTGGATATGAATTGTAACCTCTTCAATTAAATCCTTAAGTATAAAATAATGAGTTAAGGAAGTTATTATAAGAGGTTTGAAGGGTTTGTGCGTCCAAATGCAAGTGCTGAACTTGGTTTTGTGACATGAAAATGCCCAACTTGCCTTCTTCGATTCTCCCTAACCACAAAGGTTGAGAAAATTCTCCTGTACTTTTTAAAAATCCCCAAAAATTTTCTACAACATTAATGTTTTACACAAGTTCAAATTCCAAAAGGAACTATGTCAAAAATCCTCTTGAAGTTTGTTGCAAAAGTTCACTTACAAGTCAAGAAACATGAAAATTTTCTAAGTGTTGAAATTCTTCACAACTTGATGAGCTCACAACTCAAAATATATGCATTTTTGGACCTTAACCCTATATGACACTTTTGTAGGGCTCCTCGAGAGCTTTCCAACAAGCTTTGAACCACTTCATTTGGATGTGTGGTTAGGAAGTTATGATCATTTTAAGTTGGCTTAAAATTAGGGTTTTTCATGAACCCTAGTTTCTTGATTTGCAAGTTATCCCTCAATCCTTGATTAAATATCCACCAAACTTACTAGTTCGCCATAAAATGATGTTGGAAGACTTGCTTGCTTCAATTTGGGGTCTAAGCCCTAAAAGTCAAAGAGTTTACTTCCTAGACAAACGAACCGAACAGTTGAAATCTTCATGATCTATCCTCAGTGTTCTGGGTTCTTGGAGCCTTCCAAACTTCTTGAGGAGAATTAAATAAGTCATAGGAGTACTACGAACCATAATTCAAGCTTTGGAAGTCCATTTAAGCAAAAATTCAAACTTCAGTTGACTTTTTCCACTAGAACCCTAATCAGAGTGTTGCACTGCAATGCTCCTATTCTTTTGGTGACAACCTCAAATAGCACTTGTTCTTGGAAAGATATGAGCCTCTTGATGATATGAAGACTTGATTTTTAGAAGATCAATCCAAAATTTTGACTGATCAGTCCACAGGATTCTTGATTTTGACAGTGTGAAACCCTAATTCATTTGCATCTTAACAAAGATTAACTTGAAAACAGTTAGGGTTAGATAACATATGCTTGATGCTTCTAAAATGATAATGTAGGGGTCAAAATTTGGGGTATGACAGTTTCCCCTATTTAAATATCTTTTACCATATGGCAATGAGAGATAACAATCTTCATAGAGTCATGGTGAAAGGTATTTAAATATAGCAAACCGAAATTTTGTCCCTTAGATATGATGGTATGCAAAAGGACAAATTTTGATCATGCTATGAGTTCTAAAAATGATGCTTTATGATGCTTGAGTGTAATAAAATGCTTACACAAAAGAAAAAGAAGAGCAAAACAAACTAGTAACCACTCACTTGGAACACCGACACACTGGGGAGAGATCCAAAGCAGACTAACCAATAGTTCAGACATGACTAAAGATGGTACTTTACGGGGATCCTCCACACACACAGACTCTACCAGGGAAGAAAAATCTCCATTGGGGAAAAGGAAAATCTCCACTGGGGAAATGAAAATTTCCAATTGGGGAAATGCAAACCTCCACTAGGGAAATGCATCAAAGGGAGACACGGATAAGAAGCCACATAAGGGAACAAAAGTCAAAAGACTCAGAATCTAACTAGGGATTCAAAAGACCAGAGACACTGCCACTATTGGGGAATAAACAAATGGGGATCTTCCTTGTAACAAAGAGTTCAAGCAGGATCTTCAAGCAAGGACCAGAAGCAAGACCAGACCCAGCGGGGATGCTAGTGACCACTAGAACTTTAAGACTTGCTGGGGATATCTAGGGATTCACTGGGGATGCTGGTAACAACCAAACATCCTAGAATCCGTTTAGATGAAAATTGCTAATAACCATTGGGCTCTTAAAGGATATGGTAACGACCAATACCGAGGTACTAACACCAATCAGACTTTAAACAATGCCAGTCAAAACATTACTGTTTTTTCCAATAAATATGGTGACAACCAAATGAGCAATGCCAATAAAAAATCGGATTTTAAACAATGCTAGTGGCTACTGGACTTCTTGAGGAATGCTAGTAATGACTAGACTTCATGGGGAGATGTTGGTAACAACTAACAATCAAAGAACATAACAAAGTTGGATGAACTTTGCCCATTACAATTGGACTTTAAAATAAGTGCTAGTCACCATTGGACTTTCTTGAAGATATGGTGACAACCAAATCAGCGATACCAATATCAATTGGATAATGAGCAATACCAATAACTACCAGACTTTGAACAGAGTCGATTAACAAATGGTACATTGACTGGGGGATAGATTTAGGTAAACACCAGATCTCAAGGATAAACTACAACATTAGTAACGACTAAGGTTTGGTAACCACTAATTAGCAGTATCAGATAGGGGTCAACGATCGACCTATTGCTAGTCACTGCTAGACTTCACAGGGGAATTTGGTGACGATCAGACGAGCAAAATCAATAGGGAGCTGGTAACAACTAGACTTCCTGGGGAATCTAGAGAGAAATAAAACCTTCTTTGGGGATTAAACCAAAAACAAAGATTTTCCTTATAGTGAAGAGTTCGAACGGGATCTCCAGGAAACAACTGGAAGTGTATGTGACAAACAGAACATCCTAAGATGCACTAGGAGTATTGGTAACAACCAATCGTTCCAAGACTTACTGAGGATACTGGTAACTATCATCCATCCTGAGAGAAACGATGCCAATAACCATTGGACTTTTAAACAACGTCAGTCAAGACATTACTATACTTACTAGGGATAGGGTGACAAACCTGATCCACAACACTAATAATAATTAGATTTTTGCATAGAAAGCCAGTCAAGACATTACTGGACTTCAAGTGGGGATAACCAACAAACAATACCAATAACAATTGGATTTGAAACAACACTAGTCAAAATATTACTGGGCTTTAGGGGATTGCTAGTAACGACTAGTCTTCAAAGAGGATATGTTGATAACCAAATAGTGATACCAATAACCATCGTATTTACATGATGCCAGTAACTACTGGACTTTCTGGGGATATAAGTATTTATCACAATAATACCTAATCCAGATAACTCGACAAAGTTAAGGTAATAACCAAAGGGTAAGCCTGTGACATTAGGTCTGAAGCAAAGAAGTTGGTAACGACCAAAGGATCTCAAGATGACATCCAGTAACCACTGAGGAAGAAACACCTGATAGATTTATTGACAAAGAAAACCATCTAATTGGATCACAAAGGCTACATCTAGAACAAACCAAGAGGTATGTTGAAAAATGCATATGCTAATGGTATGATGTAGATGTAATGCTGAACAAACCGCAGGGGAAAGTAACGAAAGATAGATAACGATCTATCACAGGGGAAACAAAAGAATCACACTGAACCCCAATGCTGGAGAATGGTCTCAATCCTCTGGCGATTCTGCTGGGGAAAGGATCCCTATTCTTGCAAACTGGCTGGATATAGGTCACAACTTCAATACAGCTGACGACACTTCGTAGCACGGCGGCGTGAGGGAAGAAATATTCATAGAATCTCATATTGCTGAAATGATGGTATCAAGGTTTCAACCATTATGTCTTCATGAAAGAGGTCTAGATTTACATCGTCATGTCGCAATCAAAGTTACGTCTTGCTTGTTAATTTTCTCCAAAACAAACTTTTTTGTTGTTTCAAAAACTTTTGCTTTCAAAAATCATTATTAACGAATAAGTGATATTTGCATAACAAAAAAGGTAGAGCATAATAGAGCAAAAACAAAAATTGGTCCAAATCTAATTTTATTCAAGGATGGGAATTTGCGAAAGGCAAAGTCTCATGGAACGATTACAAATTTAGAAAAATGGCAATATAAGTAAAGGTTACAAAAATACAATGATCATCCATTCCTAACTAGCTAAGAGTCGGTCCAAAATGCTGCCTCTAACGAGAGTAGTGGAGAGTGAGCCTTTTTTGATGATCTTCTACAGTAGTGACAACTCCTGATGCAGCGAAATATTTTTGTCGCTCATTTTTTTCTAAGCCGCCTTTCTAGGTTTTCGACTTAGTGAGCCTTTCTTTTCTTTTGTTTTATCCCTAATTTTTTCCTGGATCTCCTTCATAGGTTATGATCCACCGGGATGCTCTTTTATTTTGCCTAAGTTGCCTTTCTAGGTTTTCAACTTAGCGGGTTTTTACTTTTTTAGGCATAATATTTCCTTACTGCATCTGAGTTCACGGGATGAGGGAGCTGTTCACCATCCATTTTTGCCAAGATTAGAGAGCCTCCAAAAAAGATCGTCTTCACAATGAATGGGCCTTCATAGTTTGGTATCCATTTTCTGCGCATGTCTCGATGTACTGGGAAAATCTTTCTGAGTACTAGCTCACCCTCTTTATACTCTTTGACCTGGACTCTTTTGTCGAAGGCTCTATTAATTCTCTTTTGGTAGAGCCGACTGTGGCACATTTCCGTCATCCTATTCTCGTAAATGAGATTCAGAGTATTGAACCTTTCTTTCACCCATTCAGCTTCTTCGAGCTTGGCTTCCATCAAGACCCTTAACAAAGGTATCTCAACCTCAATAGGAAATACTACGTCCATCCCATAGACCAGGGAGAAAGGGGTTTCCCCTGTTGAAGTGCGTACAAATGTTATATATCCGTGTAAAGCGAACGGTAGCATTTCGTGCCAATCTTTGTAGGTCACAACCATTTTCTGCACGATCTTCTTAATGTTTTTGTTTGCAGCTTCAACAACGCCGTTCATCTTAGGTCGGTAAGGAGAAGAGTTGTGATGTTTAATTTTGAAATTGTCACAGAGCTCTTTCATTATTTTGTTGTTCATATTTTTCCCATTATTTGTAATGATCTAGTCAGGGATTCCGTAACGACAAATAATCTCCTTTTTGATGAACTGGGCAACCACCTGCTTCGTTACATTCGCATAGGACACAACTTCTACCCATTTGGTAAAATAGTCGATAGCGACGAGGATGAACCGATGGCCATTAGACGCTTTGGGTTCAATTTCTCTGATCATATCAATGTCCCACATTGAGAACGGCCAAGGCGATGTTAACGCGTTTAGAGGATGTGGTGGCACGTGTACCTTGTCTGCGTAAATCTGGCACTTATGGCATTTTCGGGAAAATAGGATACAATCAGTCTCTAAGGTCAACCAGTAATAAACAACCCTCAAGATTTTCTTTACCATGGCATGGCCGCTTGCATGAGTACCGAAGGCACCTTCATGAATTTCTATCATTAGCATGTCTGCTTCTCTTTTGTCAACACATTCGAGTAAGACCATGTTGTGGTTTCTCTTATACAGAATATCGTTGCTAATGAAGAACTTGGATGACAATCTTTGCACGTCTCTTTTATTGATTTTAGAGGAATCGGCCGGATACTCTTGATTCTGAAGGTAGTTTTTGATGTCATAGAACCATGGTTTTCCATCATACTCTTCTTCAGCCATCATGACGTATGTTGGCGCAGTCTGGATATGATTTTCAGACTGACTAAAGTATCAGTAATATGATTTTCAGACCTCGGGACGTGTCTAAAAGTGATCTCGTCAAAATAATCGATCATCTCCAAAATGTAGTCCTTGTGAGGAATCAGTTTTTCGTCTCGGGTCTCCCATTCGCCCTTGAGCTGATAAATCACCAAGGCAGACTCGCCAATTACTTCCAGAATCTTGATGCGAAGGTCGATGGCAGCTTCAAGACCTAAGATGCAAGCTTCATACTTAGCTATATTGTTTGTGCAGTTGAAGCATAATGCGGCAGTAACAATAGTGTATCCTCCGGTAGGATTTTCCGGAACAGCACCAGCACCATGACCTTTTTTGTTGGATACACCGTCGAACATCATCTTCCAACGGGAACCAGGTTCAGGGCCCTCCTCAAGACTGGGTTCTTATTTAGCTTTGTAGAGAAACCTGACATCTTCGTCGAGGAAGTCAAATTTGAGCGGCTGATAATCTTCAACAGGTTGATCAGCAAGGTAGTCTGACAAGACACTTCCTTTAGCGAATTTTGTGCAACATATTGAATGTCATACTCTGACAAGAGCATGTGCCATATTGCAAGTATTCCTATTTGAGCAGGTTTCTCGAATATGTACTTTATTAGATCCATTTTGCATATCAACATAGTAGTGTGACAGATCATGTACTGTCTCAGACGTTTGGCCGCCCAAACCAACGCGCAACAAGCTTTTTCCAATGGGGAGTAATGACTCTTGCAATCGGTGGACTTCTTGCTCAAGTAGTAGATTGCATGCTCTTGCTTCCCCGATTCATCTGTCTGGCCTAAGACACAACCCATTGATTCTTCGAGCACAGTCATGTACATGAAGAAAGTTCTTCCAGGAACGGGAGGGATCAATATTGGAGGCTCCTGTAGGTATCCCTTGATCTTTTCAAACACCGACTGGAAATTTTCATTCCACACAATCGCTTGATCTTTTCATAACAACTTGAATATTGGCGTGCAGGTAAGAGTCAGGTTGGAGATGAACATAAAGATATAGTTCAGTCTGTCAAGGAAAGCTCTGATCTGTTTCTCCGTTTGTGGTGCAAGCATTTCCTGGATGGATCGTATCTTGTCAGAATCCACTTTGATTCCATGCCGACTAACAATGAAGCTGAATAGTTTTCCAAATCTGACTCCGGAGGTACATTTGGCGGGGTTTAGTCTCAATTGATACTTCCTAAGTCTTTCAAACAGTTTCAACAGATGATCAAGGTGATCTTCTTCACGCTGAGACTTGGAAATCATATCATCGACGTAAACCTTTATTTCTTGGTGCATCATGTCATGAAATAATGCTACCATGGCTCGTTGATATGTGGCCCCAACATTTTTCAAACCAAAAGGCATAACCTTATAACAATAGGTGCCCCGGGGTGTGATGAAGGTTGTCTTTTCCATATCAGTTGGGTCCATTTTTATATGGTTATAGCCGGAGAATCCATCCATAAATGAAAATACTGCGAAACTGGTTGTATTATCTACCAAAGTGTCAATATGCGGCAGAGGGAAATCGTCCTTTAGGCTAACTTTGTTCAGATCCCTGTAGTCTACGCACATTATAACTTTTCCATCCTTCTTTGGCACTGGCACAATGTTGGCTACCCATTCGGGGTATTTTGATACTGCTAAGAAGCCTGTATCTATCTGTTTTTTGACCTCATATCTGATCTTGAGAGCCATGTCAAGTCTGGACCTTCGAAGCTTTTGCTTAACCGGAGGGCACTCAGGTTTGAGAGGGAGTTTGTGCATTACAATGTCGGTATCCAACCCAGGCATATCTTGGTAGGACCAAGCAAACACATCAGTATACTCTTTAAGAATCATTATCAACCTGTCTTTAACCTCTGCCCCTAGTGATGCCCCAATCTTGACCTCTTTCCTCTCTTCTTCAGAGCCCAAGTTGATGACGTCAATATGTTCTTTGTACGGTTCAAGGTAAGCATCCTCATACTCGGTCATTTTTATAAGTTCTTCGGGGACTTCAAAATCCTCATCGCTCTCGTCTTCAACTTGGAATACCAGTGAACCAAAGTCAGAAAGAACTGGATGATCATTGGATTCAACAGGTGATGGAGGTTCTTTGCATGTGTAATGGGCTTAAAATGAGCAAACACACACAAAGAGATGCAGATGATGAATTCTTTTTAAGTATTTCAAAAAGATTGTCATTTTTCCTTTTTTACAAAAAAGTGAAAACAATAAAACACAATGAACAACAAAATGGAGGTTTAACAAAACACTCATTCATTCATTGATCTTTTTAATTGCAAAAGTGTGGCCCATACAAAATTATCCACTGGCCCCGGGCATGACCATGGATTTAAACAGAGAAAATGCTAACAAGCAAAACAAGCAAACTACTCGAAGAGCGGTAACATGGCGAGAACTTCGACGACCTCCCAATTGCACAAAATGTCTTCGCTTCAGAACACCAAGTTGTCTATGAAGCTTACTTCCTCGTCTTCTTCGATAGTGTTTACTTGAACACCGCCACTTACGAAGATCTCCTTCAGGGTCTTTAGGCGTTTGTCGTTGGCTTCTGATTCTTCATCTAGAGTTGGTTTGTAAATCAACCCTTGACGGTCATTCTTCGCTCGAGCCTTGACTTTGATTACCTCTCCCCAACCTTGCGAAAGTCCTTCCTTTATAGCATTTTTAATACTTTGGGCAGAGGCGAAAGATGGACCACGTGGAACGACAGTGTCCTCGACCAGCACATTATGTGCAATTTCTAATGCTTGAAAGGCTATTTCCGAGGCATCTTCATCAACTTCAATGTATCGGAAGGAGGATAGATTGCTCACTATCAGGTCCTCTTTACCGTGCACTATGACCAATTGATCTTTAGTAATGAACTTCATCTTTTGATGTAGCGTGGATGTGACAATGCCCGCTGCATGTATCCATGACCTTCCCAACATACAACTATATGTCGGATTTATGTCTATTACCTGGAAGGTGATTTCAAAAACCTAGGGTCCCATCATGATCAGCAAATAAACCTCTCTAATTACGATCCTCCTCGATCCATCGAAGGCCTTCACAATCAAAGATGTGGGTCTTGTCTCAACTCCTTTGTATGCCAACTTGGCTAATGTTCTTTTGGTCATTATATTAAGGGTTGACCCATTGTCGACAAGTACTCTAGTGAGTGTATCCTCTTCATACTTAACAGACACGTGTAAGGCACGATTATGCTTGCGACCCTCAGTAGCCAAGTCACTGTTGTCGAAGCTCAGTGTATTGCAGGATGTGATGTTAGCAACTACGAAGTCAAATTGCCCCACATTGATGTCTTTCGTTACGTGAGCTTGTGTTAGTATCCTCAACAGAGCTTGTCAATGAGCGGGAGAACTCAGTAGTAATGATATAATCGAGATCTTGGACGGTGTCTGGTTGAGTTGGTCCACCACTCGATAATCGCTCCGGCGAATTATCCTCAGCAATTCTTCCTCATCCTACTTTGGGACTTCTTTCCCTTTCGTTTTTTCGATAACAGGTTCCTAGGAGATGGTTTCCTTAGGAGTGGTAGTGGTTTCTTTGGGAACAACGACATCTTCCTGAGGAACAGTAAAATTTGCCCTGGGTTGATATATACGGCCGCTCTGGGTCATTTTGCTTATCCCGACAATGTTTATCACATCCTCCTACTTTCTTATGACTTTCATGTTGTACCAAGAGTAGTCACATTTCCAAGACATGACTTTTGGATTAGGACCCGATCCCCTCCTTGGATCAAACCTTGTCTTTGACTGGTTTGCGGTTGACGCAGGGTTGTTATGAAACACATGCCTAACAGCAGGGGGAGAAGCAGACTTGTTACTCACAGTATTGAATACTGGCCTCTTTTCAGATTTCTTGGGTAAATTGAATATTGGCTCAACCACTGAGACATCTTCTTTTTTCTTCTTCCCACATATTTGTAGCAAACCTCTATCGACTATTGACTGAATATCCTTCTGCACTAGGTTACAACCCTACGGATTATGATGACAATTGTTGTACCTCAAAATTTGCCCAACCTTTTTCTTGTACTTGGCTTATGTTTCTTTGCATTTTTGCATTGTTGCATAGCATAACATTTGTTCTTGAGACAGGGGATCAAGGTTTTCGTGTGGCTCAAAGATTTCTTTGGTGCGAGAGACCAAACAGCGAGCGTTAGAGGCTCCGACATTTGTTTTACCCATCGATCGGACGGTCGATTTTATTTTATTTTGCAGGATATTTTTAGATCAGATGGCAGCATTCAGGCTATCTCAAGCATTCTCACAGTTATAGCATTCAAAGGCAAGTTTTAGAGGCTGAATAGAGCTCAAAACGGTTGAAAACGGGAAAATGTGCAGATTTCCCTCCAAAAGGCGCCAAAATTCAAATTTTGAAGGTGTTAACCGATTAACCAAGTCAAAATCATGTCAAATTTGAAGTTTTGAGGGTTTTAATCTATTAACCATATGGTTAACCGATTAACCAGTGTAAATTTCAGCTCTGCACGTGATTTTTTCAAGAGAAGTCACTTTGGGGGTCCAATTTTGATCACATGAGAAATTGATTTTACACCATGGAATCATTGATTTCTAAGAGCTAAACCTTCATCCTTCATAATCATCATCTCCATTTTTCCATTCAATTTTCGTGCAAGTTTGAATCTGAATTTCAAAGTCGATCTAGAGGAGCTTATTTGGATAATTCTTGCTTAATTTTGGTGGATCTTCATTTCTACTACAAGCAATCACTTGGATCTTGAAGTAATTCCGGATTTCTTGCTTGGATCTGCTAATTTGCATAATCATCATGTTGATCTTCATTTTTGATTGATTTTGTTGATGTTTGATCCATATGATCTGTGATCTTGCTGGTTTAATGTGTTTACATGTTGACTGGATCACTGTTTTCTGGTTTAAATTCGTGCATAATTGATTATGTGATCATCCAGATTATCGGATAAGTGCTCATTTGCTGGAAATGCTGTTATCTTGCTGTTTTTCTGCTTCTGGCACCGTGTTAACCGATTAACCAACCCGAATTTTCAAATTTTCAGGCATATTTGACTGGTTAATCGATTAACCCCTGGTGTTAATCGATTAACACTGTGCCAGCATGCCTGTTTTGCTATTTTTTATGCTTATTTTGGTATCGTTTCACTTCGAATCTTCATGGATCAGTATGATGCATTAGGAGTGAGATGTTTTAGATATATGTCGCTGGTCTTGACTGTTTAATCGTGATTCCTTCGACACGCGTGTTCGTTTTCCACTTGAATACATACTCTCGTATACGTTATTCAAAGTGATGTTTATCATTGGTCTTTGCATGAGTTTGAAGAATGATTTGGTTGAGATGTGCTTGTGGTGGCTGCTGTCCCACACTTTTTCCTCCCACTTTTCTTCGGTGATTGATGCTTGAATGGTTGTAGGAGTCATGACTTCTCCCATTGCATCTCACTTTTGGCTTGAACTTGTTTAAGCTCATTTGTATGCTTCGTGTGCTTTCATTTCTTTGTTCTTGCATCTTCTCATATGCATGCTTGAGGCTGAGATGTGCTTGTGGAGGCTACTGCCCCACACTCTGTTCCTCCCTCACTTTCATTCTAATTGTGCATTACATGTTTGCATACTTTCATTTTCTTATGCCTTCTTCTTCTTCTTCTTCTTCTTTCTTCTTTGCCTCGTTCCCTTAGGACCTCTAATCTTCTGTGTTCAAGGTTGATTATGATAGACCTTAGGTTTGAACCCATGCATGATAACATTAGGTAGCATTCCCTTTCATCCCAATCATAGGTGCACTTTGTATGAGAACATTAGGTTGAGTCTTAGTCTCCCCTTAGAGTGTCTCTCTCTTCTCATCTTCAAACTTTCTCAAAACATCTAATAAAGTTCAAGGATTGTTGTACGTTACGAGCCTTAAGTACTTGGGAAATGGTGATTGGGGGGCCTCCTCTCAATTGTCTAGAGTGTTTAGCATATGTCCTTTGGACGATATGCGACACATTCGCTCCTAAGTCATAGTCTTTAGTGCAACATGAATTACAAACAACAATCAATGCACTTCTTCTCTAAAAAACACAAAAACAAACTTCAAACTTTTTTATCCTTCAGGATCTTAATTTGGAAAACCTTTTTCATAAGGAGAGTGCTGTTAACTCTTGGTTCTACTGCAAACAGGTAACGCCTAAGTCTCCAATGGTCGAGCTGCATACGCCTAACTGCTAGAACTAAGTTTTAACCTACTCGGATAAAACATTTGAACCAACCTGTGGTTTTGTTAGCCCGAACTACATTTGCTCTGACTTCTCATACCAGATGAGGATACGTAGGCACAAGACGGCGATGTCTTGGCGAGCAACTTTCCCCTCCTTTCACCCGTAGTTAGCCGAACTACGTTGACTCTGGCTTTCCCATTGCACGAGGGAGTACGTAGGCATAGATCGGCGATGCTCTATCGAGTCTCTTTTCTTTTCTTTTGCCCCCGAGCCGTAGCTTAGATAGTAAACACCCTTTTAGATAGACAATAAAGTTTGGATCCCGTAGAGTACGACGGACGTGAGGGGTGCTAACACCTTCCCCTTGCGTAACCGACTCACGAACCCAAGATTTGGTTGTGATGACCTGTCTTCTCCCTTTTTGATAGGTTTTCTCTGATTGTTTCCTTTCTTTCTTTTGGGATAAATAACAAACGGTGGCGACTCTTCTATCCTTGTTGGCCCCTCTTCGCAGCGATGCGACTGCTGGCGACTCTGTTGGGGAATAATGTATCCCCTATGCGAGTCAATCCTATCGCTTGGTTGTTTATCTTTGGGTGTGTATATGTGTTTTACTTTATTTTCCTGCATTTACTTTCAACATTGTATATATCAGTTCTGCTGTGCTGTTAGGGGGGAGCGTTCCATTGAGAGATAAGCCAAAACCCAGGCTTGAGTACAAACATACCATTAGAAGTGGAAAGTAGTGGTGAACCTGTATGTTTGGCATGCACTAGTTCCCACGAAATTCACACTCAGACGAGATTTTCTTGGATGACTTCTTTTCCGGCCCTTTGGGCTTGAGGGGATTTTGTTTCTGAGGATTGTCAACTCTGGGAACCGATCATTTGGAAGTCATCTAAGTGAGGCCGCTTTGTTAGACTATGATGCCAAACCAGATATGGTGAATGTCTCATCGTTTCTCGAAAGTCTGTGACACTGATGACCGCATAGGATGTCGTACCTTGTCAGTGATAGGTTCATACCTGTGAGTTGGGAGGGTTATGCAGGAAACCTTTACCTCCAACCTACTCGGTTTTCTCGTCGGTGCGAACTTTTGATCTTGATACAGTGGGTTCTAATTATCAGTGATATGTTCTTGTCAAAGTGGAGTGCTGGTTCTTCTCAATCAACATCACAGCAGTCTTGATCCCTTGTTTGCATTTGCATTTGCATTTTCACATTGCATATTCATTAACATGTATTTATGCTGCAGGTATACATTTCCCTTTGATTCTAGTGTTCTTATTTCTCTGACATGGAGCCTATCCTGAGGAAGACAGTGGTATACAAGTTTCCAACACCTGACATCAGATCTCTGATGCGTTTGATTTCTGTGGCTGAAAGGAAAGTGATGGAAGACTTCAAAGAATCCTATGGGAAGCTTCTGAGTATTGTCTGCAAGCAATCCGTATATGAATTGAATGGTCTTTATGCTCTCTTGCAGTTTTATGACCCGCAGTTGAGGTGCTTTATTTTTCCTGGTCATATTCTGGCGCCTACCTTAGAGGAGTTCTCTGTGTTGTTGGGAGTGCCTATTCTTGATCAGATGCCATTCTATCACACCGAAGCTAGGCCTGGTCTGGCTAAGCTTGCTGCTGCTTTGCATCTGGATATTTCTGAGCTGAAGGGGCATTTGGCTAAGAGGAGTGGAATGCCTGGTTTCCCTTTTGAAGGTGAGAAAATACTTAGAAGGGGGGGTTGAATAAGGATTTAGAAAATATTATGGCACTAAAAACACAATGATTTTTATCCTGGTTCGTTGAACTCAACTAATCCAGTCCACCCTATCAAGAGTGATTTGTCTTTCTCCACAAGGACTTAATCCACTATAATTAAACTGATTAATATATCAACCACTAAGAACAACTGTCTTAGTCTTCTCAAGAACTACTGACCATAACTTGGTATTCTTAAGGAACTTTTACAATCAAATGTAAACTTAACAAGTGTTTGAAATGCTTCTAAGTAAGCTGTATCACAACTGTGATTTACACTTAAGTTTAAGAACGTATGAAACAAATTCAGCAAAGAGTAATAATTTGTATGAGAGCTTTTCAATGAATTTTTGTCAAATTACGTCAACTGTAGAAAGATGTTGAAGGCTTGCTTATATATACAAAGAAGTCCAAGACGTTGCAAGCTTGAAGACCGTGTACTGCAAAGTAGCTGTAGCCTTTTGTCTTCACATCACTTGACCTTTCCTAGAAGTAGAATGTTCAGAGAAATCTTTTTTGCCTGAGTTCTTGTGTCTAGCATGAAAGAGGAAAGAGTCGTTTGGCATAACCAATAGATATAACTTTGAATAATCTTCTTCAACAAGTTTCTAATTCACAACATTTAACATCAGAGCCTTGAGTGATCAGAGTCTTGATGTCTTCAGAGTTTGTTGTATCAGAGTGTTGCAGCAAGTGTGCTTCAGCGTGAAATCATTCAGAGCAGAGTTTGGAGATCAGATCCTCAGTACTTGCAGGGAACAGTACTATCAGAGTCTTCTGAAAAATAGTGCTTGAAAATCTTCATACAAAGTCTTCAGTTTACGCTTCAGATGCTTTTGTAGCTTCTGCTTCAGAGTCTTCTATAGGCAGCGCTCAGAGTCATCTGTAAGCAACACTCAGAGTCTTGTGTAGTTCAACATTCAGATCCATTTTTGCTTTCAGAAGAATATTAAATTTAATATCTGCAGCAAAAATACTTGAACAAATTTAGAGTATATAATTTCTTAATACAAAATTTCATTAGTGTTATCATCAAAACATAGAGATATAACTAAGAACCAATCTGTGTTCTAACAATCTCCCCCTATTTTGATGATGACAGAAACATAGGAAATTTTGTTCAATAAAGAGATAAATATAACTCCCCCTGAGATTATGAATCTCCCCCTGAATTGAATACTAAGAAAGAATAGAAACTTCCCTTTTTGCATGAGTATTCTTTTCAGAATCAGAGCCTGAAAGTTCGAAATTAGAGCTTGATTTGGATGAACGTTTCTGAATCAGAGCCTGATTGGTTAAACCTTGATCTGGGGATCTCAGAGTTACTTTGAAGAATTTTGTCAGATTTATCATTATAGTTCTGAAAAACTCAAAATTCATGTTAGTTGTGATTTGATATGTCTGAATTCCATTCAGGTAAAGTTTATTTGAACAGTCAGAATTTCATTTTCTCCCCCTTTTTGTCATAATCAAAAAGAAGACTTTTAAAGACAAATAAAAGGAAATAGAGAGAAAAGATATAATCAAATAGTGAAAACATTCAGATTCATTCATTCAAATATTCAGATAAAACAGACAAAACATCAGATGAGAAATTCAAAAATAAGTGCTCAAACATCAGATAAAGAAAACATAAATCTAAGATTGTTTTGAGAGAAGCATCTTCAGAAGGTGGGTGATCTCAGAAGAAGATTCTTCTTGCTTTGACATCCATTTCTCAATGTTGTCAGTCTTCTGATCTTGCCTTGCCATCCAGGACTTTATCTCAGATTGACCAGCTTCCAGCACAACAATCTTATCTTCTAAGTCTGGGTTCTCTTTCTTAATCTAAGAAGAAGTAGACGGAGCAGATTCTGATGCAGGAGTAGGAGCAGAGTCAATATCCATTGGAGTTGCAGATTCTTGAATCACAGATTCAGATGATTTGTCCACAATCATCAGAGCTAAAGGATTTTCTTCTAGACTGACTTTAGAAGCAGATTCTTCAAGAGTCTCAGAAGTGGCAGACACTCCAGAAGATGAAGGTGCATTCTCAAGAAGCAATGTAAGAGATCTGGTCACATTCCAAAGTATTGTTCTGGTAAGCTCAACGAATCTGATCTTTGCATCATCAGAGCAAACACTCTTCAGATTTGAAGCAACAATGTTGAATCTGGCAATGAACTTATCCCAACATTCTTCAAAAGCTTCTGGATTGATGCTTGAAATACATTTCTCCTCCATAGAGTTTAGACTCATTCTGATTTCCTTCTTGAAACTAGAAAACAGAGTATTAACATCTAATCTGGATTTGGGTTTAAGGTAGGTTTCTAGAGGTGTTGGTTTGGGTTGTTCTGGTGGAGGTGGTATGATGAAAGTTGGGATGATGAACAGAGGACGAGGATAAGAAGGAAAAGAGGGTTGTTCAGAAGATGAAGTGAAATTTCTGAATCTGGATGAGGATGAAGTGGGAAACAGAAATGGTTTAAAATTTGATGCAGAGGGAATGACATCAAATGGTGTAGAAGTGTAGGGGATAAAAACAGAGTTTTGAGAAAGCAAAGGTGCTGATGGAATGATATCAAGTTGTTGTTTAAGATAGGTTTGAAGAACAGATGGAGGGATAGTTGAAGAACGAGGTTTGTATGGAGTGGTAGGGTCAGATGGTTCTATTCTGGTATAAAAGTTTTAAGTTTTAGACCAGAAGGAAGGGGATCAGAGGGATGTGGTTTAAAGGATGCAAAAGAAACAAACTCAGATGTTCTTGGTTTAGGTTTTGGAGTGGGTTTAGGAAAGATAGCATCAGATGAAATAGATGTATTTGGTTGTTTAGGTTCATATCCTTTGAGAGAGGGGGGTGAGCTTACTTCTGGGTGAACATCAGATTCAGATGAATCAGATGAAGTAGAAGAGGGACAAGATGTGGAAGATACATCAAACAGAGTTTTGAGGGGTTGGACATCCAGAACCTCAGAATCAGATATGTATGATTCAGTAGGTTTGGGTTGCTCTGGTTGAGGATTTGGTTGTGGATTGGAAGCTATAGATTTTGGTGGTTCAGATACAATAGGTTCAGATTGTATTGGTTCAGGTACAGAAGTTTGTTGATATTCAAGTTATTATGGAGAAGGTTCTTGTGGTGTTGGTTCTGCTGGTGTTGAGGTTGGTGGTTCTAGTGGGGGAATTTCAGATGATTTTGGTGTAGGAGTTTGTTTGACAGATGGGGAATTATCATATGGTTTATAAGGTGTTGGTTCAGATGGATACTTTTCATATGGAGTTGCAATAGGTTGGGTTACAGATGGTCTAGCAGAAGGTTTCTTAGGTTTAGAAACATGAGGAGGAGAAGGCGAAGGTGATGGTATAGGTTCATGAAGAGTTTGATCAGATGTTAATACCTCTTTTACAGTTTCCAGAATTTCGCCTAGACTTGCCTCTGGAGGATTGATTTCTGACTTCTTGACCCTCTTTGGCTTGACAGCAGCAGCATCACCAGTAGCCTTTCTCTTGGGTTTAGAAGGTTCTTCTGTAGCAACCTTTCTCTTCTTCTTATGTCTGGCTTCATAAAGATCTGGAGCAGGTTCACCTGCCTTTTGAACCAAATTTGCTGGCAGAGGAATTCCTTCATTCAGATAATCTGTGATGTATTGTAGAATAATCTCCCTTGGTTCATTGGCAAAGAACATAGGGAAATTTGCAACAGAAACTCTTCTTTGAGTGACCTTGATCGGGAAAATAGCAAGTGTACTATTTTTTACCGATTGTAGTAATAAGGGAAAAAGTCCCAAGTATCGATCTCGAGGACTGCATAGTAATTAACAGGAGTTTTAGTATTCAAAGGAACAAAAATGCCTTAGGGGTTGTTTGGTAGAAAAGTATCAAAGCGAGTAAATAATGACTTTTAGATTAATCTAAGAACAATGTTAGGGAAGTGGACAAATTGCGAGTAAAGACCATGTAGGATTATTCTGAGATAATTGTTTTTAACCTTAATACATCAGTTTTCAAAATCAGTTCTCCTTAATTCCTTAATGAAAAACTCTTTGATGAATTTCATGCACACTAATACCTCATTGCCCATGAAAATCATCAAGCAATAGCTCTGACATAAAACACGTGCTACGAGATATCCCCATTCCTAAGCAATATCTACCGTAATGTTATTTTGAAAAAGCATTAGGCTGACTTTCCATTCCAAAACCTAATCGTAAATCAAATTATATTTTCCAATATGAATAAGCACTAAGATCGTTGCAAAATAAAAGATATAAGGTGAATAAAAATAACTCTCATAGAATAATCCAAACAAATGTCAATACAACGCAATTTAGGACCACCCCCTAACAAATGGGGTTTTAGCCACTCACGTTCTTAATCAAAACGAATGCACTTAGAAATAAAAGGGAAAAGATCATTACAATTGAAATTGGTTCACTTGGATCATCAATTGCTTCCGCTTTTGATCGATCCTTCGTTCTCCAGAAATCTCCTTCTTCAGTTCTGTAAATTCTATTCCAATCCAAAAGTGTCCAGTCTTAGCCAAAAAGCGGCTCATATATCTAAATTCAAATTACATCACAAAATGTCTAAAATGCCCTTCGAAACAGGTCCGATAGCACAAAAATCAAAAAAACGACAAATTCACTATCAGTGGCCCTGACACGGGCCGTGTCATGGGACACGGGTGGCCGTGTCAGGCTGCTGCATCAAGAAGCGCATTTTTCATATTCAGGGGCTGCAACACGGGCCGTGTTGTGTGACACGGGCACCCGTGTTGCTCTTATGTTCTCCATTTTCCTCTTCTCATCTTGGCCGTGTCCTTCCTGACACGGGCCGTGTTGTTCAACACGGGTACCCGTGTCAGGCCTCTGATTTCCACTTTTTCGGTTTTTCTTTGCCTCCGAAACGGTACGGATGTCGGGCCACCAATCCCTGCCAAAAACACACTAAAAGCAACCAAATCAAATGCACCAGCGGCAAAAGTAATACAAACCTCAAAATAAGACTTACACAAAAACGACTGCAAATAACTAAGACAACATAAACCAAAGATTCGAAAACGGATAAAAACAGTGCAAATCCAACGACACACACAGTTTGAAAAACACAAGTAAACTCCACCGATCAAACTCCCCCGAACTTTAACTTTTGCTTGACCTCAAGAAAAAAGCTCGCCAAACAGAACTATATATATATATATATATCTTTTCGCACAACTGAACCGTCCATAAAACTGCGAGTTGCGGTAATGATACTCATACGTGAGTTTCTCGTTCCAAGTCCCATGAGGATTAATCTCGGCTTACTCCGTCAAAATAGGTAACACACAAACACTAGACCGTGGCAAAACCACAGACCTCAATCTCCTTATTGGTAACCTCTCCGACTATGCTTTGTACTTAAGTCTTCTTTTTCGATTTTCATCCCTTTCATTCGGACAATCACTATAAAGGCTTTTATGACTTTTCCTCGCGTGCACAAAATTGATCAACGATTTTTTTTCTTTTTCTGGCACTGTTATTATTTTTGAATGGCTTTCAGGTTCGACCGTCGTTGGGCTGAATAACCGGGTGAGGGTTACCCAACTTAGAAGGATTAGTCGTCTAATTGCCTTTTTTTTTCTCTGTGCCTTTGCTCAATATTTTTTTTCCATCAACCTTGCACACACGATTCTTATTGATTAAACCCGATTGTCAAAATAAACTACTAGGGATACTTCTCAGATCAAAGCACTATGGTACAAATCTACATGTTGGACTCGTTCCTATTCGGGAAACCCAGGGTGTTTACATTTTACCTACCTCTCAAGATTATTCCGATTTCCTCCTCACTGTTCTTTTTCTGAGCATTCTATATACTTTTCATCACCTCACTCGCAGACATCTCAACCAAACAGTTCTCAAACCAAAATTTATTTATTAGCTCAATATTAGGGGGTTTTCACTGTGGAACTTCCATCATGCTTTCAAACTTACACTTAAAATAAATAACAACATAAAGAAAAACAAAAACACACAAAATAAAAATAAAAAAAACACACAAATAAATACCCCCACACTTGAGTTCAACAGTGTCCCCACTGTTGAAACACTAGTAGAAGGGGACTCACAGAGTTCATGGTTGAGGAGGTCGGTCCCGCAGCATCATCTGTCACATCCATTCGTGCATTTCACCTATCATTCTTCCTTGGCGGATTTGCTCGTTACCTTGCCTCGTTTGTTCCTCTCCTTGCCTTGTCTGTTCGCTCCGGAGGTAACGTACCTCATTCTCCATCCAATCCCACTCTTTCTGTGACAAGCTCCAAGAGCCGGAGCCGGACTCCTGATGGGGGGAGACTCGAGTAGTCGGTATAGGGGCTTCTTCTGCCTGATCTCCTTCCTCATCAAAAAAATCTGTACCTGTACCATCATAAAATTGGTCGTCTTCATCCTGCATTGTGTTCTCATACAACCAGTTATTCACATTTTGAATACTAATAAAGTCAGGTGCAGGTAAAGCTAGGAGATGACTGTTTCAGCTTACCAAGGAGTAGTAATTATCAAAGACTTGAATCATACCTTGGGCGGTGAGTGTGGCTAGGTCTATCTTTGTCTTACCTGCGACCGTGGGTTCCTCTATCAGGAAAGGACCATGACCAAAGTGATTGGCGATTTGAGTTATCATTCCGCCGACATTTATTTCTCCTGAAGGCGCGTTAGCAACCCGCTTCAGATGGTCAGCTGCAAAGGCAGCTATATTGATTAGCTCTTGATCCGCCATGCCATACAATAAGTACAGCTCCCTCTGGGTCACCACTCCCGTGCTGTCACCCCTGCCAAAAAGTGTGTATGCCAGCCCTTTTTGTGCATACCTGAAACACGGGTTATGAATGCCAGAGGCTTTTGCCGCTTTCGCGACATAATCAGTTTTACCTGTAATGGCCTTCCAAAAGTCACCTGCACTGAAATTACCCGGAGGCGCTCCGGGTCCAAAACTGGGGAGCTTTAGAATATCTCCCAATTCCGCTACCGTCAGACTGTGATCGGTATCGAACAGACGAAATTTCAGCGTCCCGTAGTATTCCTCCTCCGTACCTGTCCATCGATGCTTGAGATGAAATTCTAAAGTACTCAGAAATTCAAGATTTATGCGCTCATAAGTCGGCGCTTCAAATTGCATAAATTCCAACATACCGAGAATGTGAAACATTCTATGTACTTCTATTCTCAGCCCTAAATTATCAAGCATATTGTTGCAGATATACCTGGTCGAAATAATCTTACGTTTTACCATGCTTGAATACTTCCTCTGGTGTGACGGGTCTTCAAACAGTATGTTATGAGGATTCGCCATTTGGTGTGCTCTTTTTCTAGGGCACGAAGTTTCGGCCACAACTTTACCGGTGTCTCTACGCGGCGGCATGCTTTATCCTGCAAAACAACAACAACAACAAAAACACAGAAAATTTGAAGTTACCGTTAGAGAAAAACGTCACCGTAGAATCGACCACAAGGCTGAGGGGAACATTTTTTGTGAAGAGCGGAAGTGCTTTTGATGAGTGGGTGTTGTGGAAAATGAAGCTTTTGCAGAGAGGAGGCAATGAGGTTTTAGGTTTTGTGAGGGGGAAGAAGGTAGGAGATGAATGTGATAAGGTAAAATGAGGTAAATGATGGGTTATAAGAGATAAGTGGGAAGTAAAGAGGTGGGCCCCACACGGGTAAAAATCAATTTTTACTGCGCGCCTTGCAACACGGGTCGTGTCACACAACACGGGCACCCGTGTTGCGCCCCTGTAGCTTAATGCACTTCAACTGATCTCTGCAACGCGGGCCGTGTAACACAACATAGGCACCCGTGTTGCGCCCCCTGTAGCATAATGCAATTCAGCTGATCTCTGTGACACGGGCACCCGTGTCACGCCACTGAATTCACACATTTTGCCCAGTTTTTGTGTCAGCCTGACACGACCCGTGTTGTGCAACACGGCCACCCGTGTCAGGGTGCTGATTTTTCAAAATTTTCGCCTTCTTCTGGTTTTCGACAACCTTCTTTCACTGATGAACTGCGGGTCAACCAAAACCTGTTAAAACAAGAAACAAAATGAAAACGTTAGTATAAAATGCGTGGTTTGCCTCCCACGAAGCGCTTCGTTTTACGTCGCATGGCTCGATGGTCCTTCATCTTATCCTGTGAGATGAACGACATCATTTCGATCCTTCTGCTGCCCCTCGTAGTAAGGTTTCAATCGCTGACCGTTGACTTTAAAAATGTCTCTGTTTGCTTGATTTTTCAGCTCTATTACTCCGTGCGGAAACACCTTATCTACGATAAACGGTCCTGACCATTTTGATTTAAGCTTTCCCGGAAAGAGTTTCAGCCGGGAGTTTTACAACAACACTAACTGTCCTTCCCAAAATTCCTTCGTCTGAATTCTTCGATCATGCCATTTCTTTGTTTGATCTTTGTAAATTTTGGCATTCTCATACGCCCGATTCCGGAATTCCTCTAGCTCATGGAGTTGGAGAGTTCTAGACTCTCCTACTTTGGTGAGGTCTAGGTTGAGGACTTTTGATGCCCATAACGCCTTGTGTTCCAACTCTAGAGGCAGATGGCAAGCTTTACCATAGACTAGTTGGTAAGGGGACATACCGATGGATGTCTTGTACGCAGTGCGGTACGCCCAAAGAGCATCATCCAGCTTTACTGCCCAATCCTTACGGGAGGCACGCACTGTCTTCTCTAGTATTTGTTTGAGTTGTCTATTTGACACCTCAACTTGCCCATTGGTTTGAGGATGGTAAGGGGTAGCTATTTTGTGCTTCACATTATACTTAAGGAGTAACCTTTCCATGAGATGATTCAAGAAGTGAGTTCCTTCATCACTTATAAGAGCCCTCGGTACTCCAAACCGCGAAAATATGTTCTCCTTCAGGAACCTGACCACTACCTTCGCATCATTAGTTGGTAGTGCTACTGCTTCTACCCACTTCAAAACATAGTCAACTGCCACCAGTATATAGTTTTTTCCAAAGGATGGTGGGAATGGCCCCATAAAGTCAATCCCCCAAACATCAAACAATTCTACTTCCAACATGGAATTTTGCAGCATCTGGTTTCTTTTGGAGATATTTCCAGTCCGTTGACATCTGTCACATTCCTTCACTACTTCCTGGGCATCCTTGAACAAAGACGGCCAATATAACCCCGATTGGAGGACTTTGGCCGCGGTGCGGTCACCACTGAAATGCCCTCCATAATCCGAATTATGACATGCTTCGAGCACCTTCCTCTGCTCATTTTCAGGAACACATCTTCTGACCAGTCCATCCACCCCTCTTTTGTAAAGAAACGGGTCATCCCATAAGTAAAACCTGCAGTCATGAACAAACTTTTTTTTCTTGTTAGAATCAAAGTCGTCAGGTATTATACCCCCGACCAAATAATTTGCGTAATCAGCAAACCACAGAACACCATTAATAACTAGGATGTGTTCATCAACAAACTCATCCTTTATCAGACGCTTGTCCTTGTTTTCTTCAATCGGAGACATCCGCGAGAGGTGATCAGCTACAGTGTTTTCACACCATCTCTTATCACGAATCTCCACATCAAATTCTTGGAGAAGTAGGATCCATCTCAGGAGCCTGGGCTTTGATTCCTGCTTAGCAAAAAGATATTTTAAGGCAGCATGGTCAATATAAACAATCACTTTGAAACCCAACAGATATTTGCCTAAATTTGTCAAAGGCGTACACCACAGCTAACAACTCCTTCTCGGTAGTTGTGTAATTCATCTGTGCAGGGTTCAACACGTGACTGTCGCTACTGCGAAAATCGGCGCCGGCTGAACAGAAGAGTCGCCACCGTGCGTTATTTATCCCACGGGAGGGAAAGGAAACGCTCAGAGTAAACCTCGCACAACACGGGAAAGGTATGGTCGTCGCAACCAAAACCTGGATTCGGGAGTCGGTTACGCAAGGGGAAGGTATTAGCACCCCTCACGTCCATCGTACTCGATGGGATCCACGCTTGTTTTCGGGTATGGATTGTTATTCTATCTAAACTATAGGTCAAGGGTTAAAAAGAAAATAAAATGAAAGTAAAAATGACTCGGCAAAGTATCGCACTTTATGCCTACGTATTCCCGTCTGGAACGAGAAATCAGAGTCAACGTAGTTCGCCTACCTACGGGAAAGGAGGGGAAGGTTGCTCGCTAGGATATCGCATCCTATGCCTACGTACTTCCACACAGCATGGAAGATCAGAGCAAACGTAGTTCGGGCCACGTACGACACAAGCTTGTCTTGGTTGATTTTATTCCTTCTGAAAAAGGTTTTTCTGATTAGCAGTCCAAGCGGACAAAAATGACGTTTTGATGAGTTCACATTCTTTTACGAAAGAAGTGTCTTTTATTGTGTTTGAAATCTTTATGTGTTTTTCTGTTTGTTTTGAGAAAGAAAGAGACAGAACTCTAACCTACGGTTGCGAAGGGAAACAAACTAACCTAATGTTATCATGCATGGGTTAAGACCTAGTGTCTATCATGCTCCTCTCTTGCACAGAGAGAAACAGAGATCCTACGGGATAGGCAGAAACAGAAACAATAACAGATATATACAGTAAAACAGTAAAATGCATGGATGCAACAGTACAAGCGAGGCAAGGGAGTCCCACTCAACCTCGAACCTAGAAAACAATAGGCGAAAGTGAACAGGCTTCACTTTCAACCCAGCAGGGTAAACAGCAAACAATACAGTTCAGAAAACCAATCAATACATCAACAAATGAAATGCAGCAATAAAACAAACAGCTTCAGCAGCTCTGAATCAACATCTGTCTTCAAGCAATCTCCCATCAGTTACAGGCTTCAACAAGCATCAATCTCCATCTTCATGACCTTCAGGCAAGGGTTTTGATCATCAGTCTTCCATCTGCAATGGTTTTTCTTCAAGCCCAAACCTCCAGGATGAGGGATCAGTCACCAGAGTGAATTGGGTGTTAAGCAATCAGCTGACTACCAAAGGTGGTGAACAGACTGCTCCTAACACAAAAGACATTTTCTCTCAAGAGTTCTATCTCATAGACCCTATCACCAAGCCTTCCAAAGGAAGGGGGTGAGTGTCTTAGAGAGACTCTGAATCACAGAGAAGAATGGATGCAGACAAGGCAATCCATGTTTGAGAAACAATCATTCTAATATAGAGCTCTGCCTAGCTCCTAAACCCTAGTCTCCTCAGCAACTGATAGCAAGAATCTTCTCTTCAACTCTGACAGTTGAGCTTCAATCTTTTGAATCTTCAATGGCTCCATCTCCACAAATTCTCAGCTTCCCCAGGGCCCCAGACAAACCCAATACCCATACAAACAATCAATAAACCCCAGAGGGCACCCCACACCAAACAACAGATATACAAACAGTAATAATATCAGTAGGGGAATCCTAACTGTTCTCTAAGGGATCTAATAACTACCCATAGCCCCTATAGTCCCATAACTAATCTATTCAAACCCTAAATCCTAAGGGAGAAAATTGAACTTCCTAAGTTGTCACCTAAAAACCCTAGTTTTGTTCATGATATTCAAGCATTTATTAATCACCTAAAATTAACCTCTAAAAATGGGAGCTAAAATATTTCTACAAGCTTAACATCTTATCTAAACAAAATGAAAAGAATGATCAAAAAATATTAAAGCATGTGAGAGAACAAAAATCATTAAAATGATGCATGAAATGAATCTATTTAATATGACATTTATTTAGAAAATATGAAAAAAATATGAAATAAAACTAAAAATGCAATTTTATTTGATGAAAATTTTCTAGACATTTTAATGAAAAGGATGTAAAAAGAATGAAGTGAAATGCATTTTTTATGGATTTATTATGAATTTATGAAAATTGATGAAATATTAAAATGAAATAAGAAAAATAAAATGAATGAAATGAGGGAGGGGGTATGAAAAGAAATTCGCTCAGTTCAGAATCACAATGGGCCAACAATAGGGGGGCGCGCTTAGCATCCAGGAACTAAGCCCAAAACGAAAATAAGAAAATCCCAGGAAAATGGAAAAAGTGTGTGCTGAATAGCAATGATTCCTAGTTCAAATCCAACGTGGGCCTCAAGGTAGGGTGTGGAAAGCAAGCTGAGTCCAAGGCCCAAACGAAACTTAAATGAAACGAAGCGTTTTGCTTCACAAACTCAGTCTCTCTTCCAAATCCAATCGTGGCCATCCGTTCTTGGTTCCAGTCAAAGGTCAAATGTGAATCCAACGATCATGGCATCATCTTCTCCAAATAACTCAGGCCACCTCAAAATTACCAGACGGTGGTTCACGGTGGAAACCACCGTCTTCTCCGGTGAGCCTCCACTTTCAGGTCATCAAGCATAACAAAACCCTACATCATCTTGCTCGATTTTTCACGTAGATCATGATTCTAACCTCAGAATTCCTTGAATCTCACTCCAAATCAAAAGACGATGGAATCTTCAGAATGCACCAAGTTCTTGATCAACTCAATTCTTAAAACAAAAGGTATTGATCTAATCTACATGTTACACTGATCAATTTCCACTATCACACTTGTCCTAAATCATCAAGATCATGACTAACTAACTCTTAACAGAATTCACACTCCATGATCAAACATCAACAATTGCTATCAAACCTATCCAGAAACGTTCCTTGTTCATACTAGATTCTAACCACATGAAGAATTCTACCTAATTCAGCCTAGAATGGTGTAGAAAATGGAAGTTACATACCTGAAAAAATCTTGCTAACAGAGATACTTGGAGGCACAAAACAAGCTCCACGATGATTCAAACACCTTCAGTGAAGCTATGAGAAGCTTTTCCACACCTCAATTGTGCTTGATCAAGCCTTGATCTCCAAAACCGAATTCTGTTATGAACCTTGAAAATTCAGTTACCAACTCTCTCCTCAACTCGAATTCTCCAACCCCCTCTATCTGCACTCATTCTAATACTTATATATGACTCAATCATGGGCTTTTGATCCACTTTTAAAGCCCAAACAGCTTGATTCACAAAACTGATTTTCCTCTTAAAATTCCATACTCATCAGTCGTGTATCCATGTTTCAGTTAGCTTAAACTCATCCCTTTCATTCATATGGCCCTTGGTGAACATGTTGGAACCAATGAATTAGCCTGAATTGGCTTGTGTTGGATTTTGGATGAGTGACTTGTAATTCAAGCAAGAGGTTTACAAAGGAACTCCATGATTCTGACCTCAACTCAAAATTCTAATAATGCCAATGATTTTAGAATCCCATTTCCACTCAAAATCATATATTGGAAGTCTCCATTTGGACTTGTAAATCTCCCAAACCATTTTCCAACTTGAAATTATTCACTTTATAAGCCTTTTTAGTTCATATTTTGACCAATTGTGTAATTCCATACTATGAGCTTCTCCAATAACTTGTGACCTTCTTTCTAGACTTAAAATCCCATTTGGAGCAAGTTTGATGTTGTAAGTTTTTCCATTTGAGGCCTCCTTGTATGAGTTTTGGACATAGGTTAAAATGACCTGTAATTCACAAATGCCCAAAATACCCTTTGCTTGTCAAGACCATAAGTTGAGTTCTCCACATCATATGAAGGCATGCCATACCATTCTAGAAAGCTAAGACAATGAGGAACAACTCTTATGTTGACCAAGAATTCATTTGAAATCTCCTTGAGGGGCAAAACTAGCTTGGAAGTCAAGTCACTTTCACAGACAAAAATTCAGACACCCCAGATGACCTATAACTTGCAAGGACCATAACTTGAGTTCTATAAATCTCCTTGAGGTCTTCCACCACTCAAATTAAAGGTCTTGAGATCCTCTACAAGTTTCATGTTGGCCAAGAAGCCATTTGAAACTAGCATTTTGACTTATCTTGCTTGGAAATTTGACCTAAACTAGGGGATTTTACAGAGAAACCCTAATTTAGTAACTCCTCTTCTCCTTGATTTCTCTTGAATTCTCCTTGTCATATCTCCATATCCTTCTTTATATGCTCAATGATGATCCCCACATCTCTCCAATAGACTTGAATGCCCTCCTAAGTCAGTCAATTGACCTAGGGTTGACCTAGGGTTGACCCAGATGAAACCCTAGTTGACTGTCTTCCACTATAGCTCTTGTGCTTTCATCAATGACTTGCTTTCTTCTCCAAATGACTTTGTAAGTCTCTCAAGGTGTCTAGATCCCCTCCATGTCTTCATTTCATAGCTCATAACCCTCTTATTGATCCTCAAACACCCTCAGCTAGGAGATGGACTCAAGGCTTGATCTGCTGAACTCTTTGCTTTCAAATTCTTTCCTGATGACTTGAATGAGATTGAATTATGATGATAACCTCTTGCTAGGCCTCTAGAGATGAGAATAATGATTGGTCCCCTGTTGAATGCCTTGCTATGCTCATGCTATGCAGATGGTTAGTCTATGTACATGACTCTATATGCAAATGCTAATGATAATGAAACATAAATCCAAGGAGTAAGGTTGAGCAAATTTTAGGGTGCAACAGTTGCCCCTATTCAAGCGACTTGGACCCGATTGGATGAAGAGCCCGGAGCCTTCAGACATTCGCGGTACGAGACGGTTGAATACTAGTGAAACCAGAAATTTGCCAACCGCAGAAATAAACTGCGCTCCTGCTTGAGGAATGACATTCATCAGCTGAATCTGACTGTTAGAGTAACCCACTGATCTCGCGCGACCGTGCTGGGGATTGGCTTCATCGTTCTGAAGAGGATTTTGTCCTACCAGACTGCTTGCTTGTCCACGTTAGAACTCTGTCTGTCGTCAATACAAAGAAATCTCAACTAAAACCTGTCCACGTTAGGACTCCACTTACTGTTAACCCAGAAAAAATCTCGGCAACTCCACTGGGGACAATTCATCTGCATTTCCGTAAACTGAATCGCCCATGTTAGGAATAACACTCTTCCACGTTAGGAGTAACACCTGTCCACGTTAGGAATCACATCGTCCACGTTAGGAGTAACGTTTTTATCTTTCCACGTTAGGAAGCAATCTTCTTTCCGCGTAAGGAGAACTTCATCAATCTGTCCGCGTAAGGACTCCAATACCACTTGACATGTCCGCGTCGGGACTCCAACCTTTCCACGTAAGGAATACAACTATTTCTGAACTTGTCCACGTCAGGACTCCCATTTCTCCGCGTAAGGAATAAACTTCTTCTTCCACGTTAGGAATATCTTGTTATGATCTGTCCGCGCCAGGACTAGACTTTTCCACGTCAGGAATAATCCATTTCTTTCCCCGTCAGGAATCAATCTTGATATGTCCGCGTCAGGACTTTGATCTTTCCACGTAAGGAATAAACTCGCCTTTCCACGTAAGGAAACCACTTTTCTTCCACGTAAGGAATGCTCTTGATATGCCCACGTAAGGACTCTGATCTTTCCACGTAAGGAATAAACTCGTCTTTCCACGTCAGGAATCAATTCTTGCTCAATTTATCCGCGTCAGGACTCATTTTTCCACGTAAGGAATTTATCTTTTTCCACGTAAGGAATCATCTCAATCTGTCCACGTAAGGACTTTCTCCTTTCCCCGTTAAGGATACGGTCATTTCCGCGTAAGGAAACTATCTTCTGATGTGTCCGCGTAAGGACTACATCTTTCCACGTAAGGAATAATAATCTCTTTGATCTGTCCGCGTTAGGACACTGATCTCGTCTTGATTCGTCCACGTTAGGACTCAGGCGTCTTCGACTCACCGAGGAAATAAGACTTGTCCACGTAAGGACTCACCCGTCTTCGACTTGCTGGGGAAATACCCGTGTCAGGACTTACACTTTGCCAACAACATGAAGAAGGATGAATTTGTCCACGTCAGGATTCTTGTACCTTGTCATCACAAAGAACTACAAACTGGTCCCCGTCAGGACGCACATTTCACCATTACGAATAAAGATATCTTACCAATCCGGTAAAACAAACCTGTCCACGTTAGGACGCCCACTTCTGAAGAAACCCCGTCATTCTAGGAGTAAATGGTCCACGTCAGGACTTAATTCTTCCATGATCCTTTCCCACAAACTGCTCAGCACTGACGTGACAGCGACTTCGAGATGAACTTTACTGGGGATGTCTGAAAACTAACTATCGGACACCTGCTTCGAAATTCTGATTCATGCGACTCGTTGATGACAAACGAACTTTGCTTGGGAATAAGGAGATTCTTATCCTGGCCACTCTGGCTGGGGAAAATAAGATACATTTGCATGAATGATTCTGCTAGAGGCAAAGAGAGTTTTATCACGATAACTCTGTGGGGAATACCACCGAAACTGACATTATCATTGAATATCTCCTGCCGAGATCTTGACTGTTTGGTAATTTATTTGAGCAAGAGCTCTCTCCACCTGAACTACTAGAGTACAGAAACTGCTTCAGCAAAATAAATGCTGGAAGGATAACGCAGACTCGCCGGGGATAGCCTGATGCTACAAAATTATTCCAGCCAAAATAAGTGCTGGTAGGATGAAGTCGACTCAGCTGGGAAATTAGGAACTTAAACCAAACACCTTGTTGAAGTAGCATCCTGCTGGGGAATATAACTCTGCTGGGGAATAGCAGATGTGCACAGTACGATTGGATTTTTCTGCTGGAACATGAACTGATATCACCAGTATTTCTGCCAAAATAAATGACAGGACCCACCATCGACTCTGCGTTGGAGAGCCTTGACCTTCGAATTCCACTGGAAGGAAAGAACATTTACTGAAAAGAGAACTCCGCTGGGGATGACTGGATTCTCTTGGGGAAAATTAACTGACTCCACTGGGGGAGAGTGCATGACCCTGCGGGGGGAAATGAACCTGTCTGAATACAGCCTGACGATCTCGGAATCGCCAAACTCTGCTGAGGACGAGTAACTCCTCTGGAGCACGTCCTTTGGATAAGCTACGGCTAGCTGGGGAATTCCATCCTTCTTCAGGAAGAACATGCATGACCTGCGTGAGGATCAAGCCTTTCACTATTGCAATCTTTTGATCACCTTCCTCGTACAGTTATGAAACCTGCAACAACACAAACAAGACACGACAAGCCTATGCAATCCAAATCAATTCAGGTTAGTGACGTTACACTCAGTTAATTCAAAGCTTTAACAACTGTTGGCAAGGGCCAGTGATGTTATACTCATGCTAGCTTCATCAAACTTAGGCGTTTTATCATGCGCAAAACAGTAAAGAACAGGCATCAAGTACTGAATAACACATTTTCATTGATTGGGCCCCTGAATGGGCGGAGTTTTTGTACACGGGATGTAACTCCTGAAAAGAGGAAGCTACGCAAAGCAAATATACAAGTATGCAAGTATTCACAAGAAGCATAAATATTGACAAATTAAATTTTGTACACATGTCGGCAACTGGATGCAGATGAACACCACGAACTGATCCTCCCATGACTCGTCCGACTCTAATACTTTCCCGGTATCCCTACTTCTGAAGAGGTTGTATCCGATAACTAATTCCTCAAATATATTCTCCCGCATTGATACTCATTGAATTCGAATTCGGACCGCAGTCATTTGCTTTTCTCATCCCTAACTTTTGCGTGAACCGCCCTTTACGGGTTTTCAGTTCACCGGGATACCCCTTTTTGCCGAAGCCGCCCAGTGTAGGTTTTCAACTTCGCGGGTGTACATTTTTTCCATTTTATCCCTAACTTTTGCCCGAACCTTTCATTCTGTTTTTGGTTCGCCAGGATGCCCCATTTTTGCCTGGACTCTCTTTTTTTGCCCAGCGGGTCTATTTTAAGCAAAGTATTTTTTAACTGCGTCCGAATTCACAGGTGATGCAAAGTCTTCCCCGTCCATTGTGGACAACAATAAAGCTCCTCCTGAAAAGACCTTCTTGACAACGTATGGCCCTTCGTAGTTGGGGGTCCACTTGCCCCTGTGATCTGCTTGCGGCGGGAGAATCCTTTTCAACACAAGGTCGCCCGTCTGAAAGCTCCGCGGAAGTATCTTCTTGTCGTACGCTTTCTTCATTCGTCTTTGATACAAACGACCGTATGCCAGAGAAGCTAGCCTCTTCTCATCCATCAAACTCAGTTGGTTCAATCTATTCGTTACCCATTCTGCCTCGTCCAGCTGAACGTCTCGCAATACCCTTAGAGAAGGGATCTCAACTTCTAATGGTAATACCGCTTCCATTCCGTATACCAACGAGAACGGGGTTGCCCCGGTTGATGTGCGTACCGTCGTACGATAACCGTGCAAAGCGAAAGGTAGCATTTCATGCCAATCTTTATAAGTCACCACCATTTTCTGGACGATTTTCTTGATATTCTTATTGGCTGCTTCGACAGCGCCATTCATCTTGGGTCGGTAAGGGGAGGAGTTGTGATGTTCGATCCTGAAATTCTGCCAGAGCTCCTTCATCATTTTGTTGTTCAGATTAGAACCATTATCCGTGATTATCCGCTCAGGAATTCCGTATCGGCAAATGATATCTCTTTTGATGAATCTAGCCACCACTTGCTTCGTGACATTTGCGTAAGACGCCGCTTCCACCCACTTGGTGAAATAATCGATTGCTACTAGTATGAACCGATGCCCGTTAGAAGCCGTCGGCTCAATCTTTCCGATCATATCAATTCCCCACATTGAGAATGGCCATGGAGATGACATCACATTCAGAGGACTCGGAGGTACATGTATTTTGTCAGCATAAATTTGGCACTTGTGGCACTTTCTCGCGAACTTGAAACAATCAGTTTCCATTGTCAGCCAAAAGTAACCTGCCCGCAGCAACTTTCTCGTCATAGCATGCCCACCAGCATGCGTGCCAAATGCACCTTCGTGAATTTCCTCCATGAGAAGCTTGGCCTCTTTCTCGTCTACACAACGCAACAACACCAAGTCGTGGTTTCTTCTGTACAAGACGCCATCCGGGTTCAAATAGAAATTACCCGCTAATCTCCTGAGAGTCTTCTGATCTTGACTGGATGCCCCAGCCGGATACTCTTTATTCTTCAGGAAATTAAGGATATCAAAATACCACGGTTTGCCATCAGACGCTTCATCAATAGCAAATACATAAGCTGGCCTGTCCAACCGAGAGATAGTGATTTGGGGAGCTTCGTTCCAGAAATTGACCTTGTACATGGAAGACAAGGTGGCAAGGGCGTCAGCCATTTGATTTTCTGCCCGTGGCACGTGATGCAATTCAACTTTGTCGAAGAAAGGCAACAATCTCCTTGCATAATTCATATAATGTATCAAATTGGGCTGCCGTGTCTCCCATTCCCCTTTGATCTGATTCACCACCAGAGCTGAGTCTCCGTATACGTCTAAATGTTTGATTCGCAAATCAATGGCTTCTTCAAGCCCCATTATACAAGCTTCGTATTCGGCCTCATTGTTGGTAACGGCAAAGGTCAATCGGGCAGTAAACGGGATATGGGACCCGTGCGGCGTAGTGATAATTGCCCCGATTCCGCTACCGTAAGCATTCACAGCTCCGTCAAATATCATCTGCCATTTGGACCCCGGCTCTGGTCCTTCATCTGGTAACGGCTCTTCGCAATCCTTCATCTTGAGATACATGATATCCTCGTCAGGAAAGTCAAATCTCATCGATTGGTACTCTTCAATAGGCTGCTCCGCCAGATACTCAGACAACACACTCCCCTTTATCGCCTTTTGCGAGACATATTGAATATCATATTCGGTCAAGATCATCTGCCACCTGGCAATTCTACCTGACAACGCCTGCTTTTCGAATATATATTTGATCGGATCCATCTTCGAGATGAGCATGGTTGTATGATTCAGCATGTACTGCCTCAAACGCTTGGCGGCCCAGGCTAGCGCGCAACAAGTTTTCTCCAGCATTGAGTATCGAGATTCACAGTCTGTAAATTTCTTACTCAGATAGTAGATTGCATGCTCTTTTCTCCCCGTCTCGTCGTGTTGACCGAGAACACAACCCATGCTTCCCTCAAGAACCGTCAAATACATTATCAAGGGTCTCCCTGCCACCGGGGGTATCAAAATAGGAGGCTCCTGCAAGTACTTCTTTATTTTGTCGAACGCCTTTTGACAATTTTCGTTCCATGTTACAGCTTGATCTTTCTTTAGCAACTTGAATAATGGTTCACACGTGGCCGTCAGGTGAGATATGAACCGAGCAATGTAGTTCACTCTCCCCAAAAACCCGCGCACCTCTTTCTCTGTTTTAGGCGTCGGCATTTCTTGAATCGCTTTTATTTTAGCAGGATCGACCTCTATTCCTCTTTCGCTTACTATGAACCCCAGGAGCTTACCCGATCTCACCCCAAAGGTGCATTTGTTAGGGTTCAGCCTCAGCCTGAACTTCCTAAGCCTTTTAAACAACTTCAACAGATTCACCAGATGCTCTTCCTCTGTCTGGGATTTGGCAATCATATCGTCAACATAAACTTCAATCTCTTTATGCATCATGTCATGAAAGAGAGTTGTCATCGCACGCTGATACGTTGCCCCAGCATTTTTCAAACCAAAGGGCATCACTTTATAGCAAAATGTTCCCCAAGGCGTTATGAAAGTAGTTTTCTCCATATCCTCTGGCGCCATTTTAATTTGATTATAGCCTGAAAAGCCATCCATGAAGGAGAATACAGAGTACTGAGCAGTATTATCAACTAATACATCAATATGAGGAAGTGGAAAATCGTCTTTTGGGCTTGCTTTATTCAAATCTCTGTAATCCACGCACATTCGAACCTTGCCATCTTTCTTTGGCACTGGTACGATGTTAGCAACCCAGGAGGGATATTTCGTCACAGCCAGGAACCCAGCGTCCCACTGTTTCTGAACCTCCTCTTTGATCTTCATTGCCATATCTGGGCGAGTCCTGCGAAGTTTTTGTTTGACAGGCGGACAGTCTTCTTTCAGTGGCAGGCGATGCACAACCATATCAGTATCGAGCCCTGGCATATCTTGATACGACCAAGCGAATACATCATTATACTCTCGGAGCATTTCAACCAGTTTTCGCTTGATATCACTCTGCAGTGCGGCTCCGATACGAATGTTTTTCTCAACCCCTTCCGACCCCAAGTTGATAATCTCGATAACCTCGTCGTGAGGCAGAATGGCTCTTTCCTCTTGCTTCACCAACCAAGACAGTTCTTCAGGAACGTCGCTATCTTCGACAACCTCTTCTTCGGTCTGGAATACCGGGTGCTCGAAGTCGGGACGAGTCATAGGTGGTTCAAGGATGTCATCTGAAAATGTTATCCTGCAAAAGAAAGGGTTAAGTGCTTCAAAATGCGTATAAAGCGGATAACCACATTGCCATTTTATTGAAAAAATACAAAACAAGAAAGACAGGGATTACAGTATTTGCACATGAAAAAACGCCATTTATTTAATGATTAACGAAGCGATGTTTATAACAACACAGCCCTAAGCAAATCCTGATGCCCCGGGCAAGACATCAGATTATTCAACAATTAATAAAGCAAAGCATTACTGTTTAAAAGTCACAGGAACAAGCTCCTGAATGGACCAGTTGCATAGTCCTTGTCCTGGCGTGCTTGGCTGAATCCAGGCATCCATATCACAGTCGCTGTCCCCTTCATCGGATTCTGAAGCTGCATTGACAGATTCATGGCATACTCCACTGGCAGAGATGGTGATTGACTTTCTGAAATGAGGGGCCCCCACAGAAGGAGTTGATGACGACGGTCGGTACCCCAGTCCGAACCGGTCCATTTTCACAGGAATGTCCAATACTTTGCCCCAGCCCGTGGCTTCTCCTGCCTTCACTAGCGCTTGAGCCTCTTTATACGAAGAAACAGCTATCTCTGGCACTCTGCTTGGCCCGGGACTCTTGTCCTTAATGCGCAAACCTTCGAATGCTTGGCATGGCGTCTCGTGGATCTCCCCGTCGACTTCCACATATTTGAACGAAGAAAGATGGCTGACCAGGATGTCTTCTTCTCCGCACACGGTGACTACACTGTCTCCGACCATATACTTTAACTTCTGATGCAGGGTTGACGTGACTGCCCCGGCCCCATGAATCCAAGGTCTTCCCAGCAAGCAGCTGTACGCAGGCTGTATATCCATGATATAAAACTCCGTTGCAAACACTTCCGGACCCACTTGCAGAGGCAATGTGATCGATCCGAAGACTGTTCTCCGCGTGCCGTCAACCGCTCTGACTACCAAATCACTTGGTGTGCACAAAATTCCTCGAACATCCAGCTTCATCATAGCCTTCTTAGGCAGCACATTCAAAGACGACCCGGTGTCAACCAATACGTGCGACATTGTTGACCCTCTGCACTCAACAGATACATGTAATGCCATATTATGATCCCTTCCTTTCGGAGTCAAGTCGAAATCAGTAAAGCCCAGACTGTGGCCTGCATTTACATGTGCCAATACTCCTTCTAGCTGATTGACGGAGACATCCTGTGGTACAAAAGAAGTGTCCAGGACTTTCAGCAAAGCATTTCGGTGAGCTTCCGAACACAACAGCAATGACAGAATAGATATCTTGGACGGTGTTTGCTGCAGATGCTCCACAATTTTATAATCACTTTTCCGAATTAAGCGCATGAATTCTTCGACATCCTTAGATGCTGCTTCTTTTTCATTTGCTTGAACCGGAACATTTTCCACCGCTTTCCCTTTTCCTTTCGCTATCCTTTCGGCTTCCACTTCAGGAGATATAAAGATCCTGCCGCTTCTTGTCATGCCTCCTGAGCCCACAACATTATCCACAACCTCCGCTGACTGCTTGTTAACATCGATTTTAATCCCGTCACAATACACCTCTAGCCCATATGACCATGGGACCGCTTTCGTGTTCTCATACGGGATTGGCCCGGCTTTAGTTATAGTAATCGGTGGTCGCTGAGCTGGTGCTGAAATAGTGATCGTCTTCCTAGGAATTGTCACTGTGGCAACATCACTCCGATTATCCACTACTGCCCCTGCCGGCTCATCAGTTGCTGTTCTATCAAACTGCAATACACCTTCATCAATCAAGGCCTGGATGCCTTTCTTCAGATCCTCACACCCCCCAGACAGGGCCCAACAATCCAAACAGTACTCATTACAACCCGGGTAAACACCCCCCTGCAACAGTCGGCTTTTTATTTCGCTCAGCGGCGTCTTCAAATCCTCAACATTCATAATCAGATTCAGACCTTCCTCAGTCAGCACGGCATTCGCCCCATGATTAGGCATGGGTTTCTGGACTATATTCGCACCGGTCGTTCCGAAGTTGATAGACTTGTTGTCCAAGAGATCCTGCACAACGTGCTTAAAAGCATGACAACCTTCTATATCATGGCCCGGGGCCCCAGAATGAAACTCGCAGCGCCTGTTTGCATCATAGCCGAACGGGGGAGTTCCCGTTATCGGTGCCAAGGTTCTTTTCTCCACCAGATTCAATCCCAACAAGGTCTGCAATAAATCAGCATAGTTAGAGGGAGGCTTCTCGAACACCCTTCTCGGCTTATTACCCTGAAATCTTCTCTGAGCCTGCTGTGCCCCTGCTGAGGCTGCTGCTGCTGTGGCATTGGTTGCTGCTGAACCTGCTGTTGCTGCTGGATTGGCTGCTGTTGATAAGGAATAGTCACACTCGACACTTGCTGCTGCTGACGATATTGATTTCTTCCCCTGCCTCGGCCTCGGCCTCGGCCTCCAAATACAGCACTAGCTTCGCCCTGACGGCGCCCACCATAAGCTTTCCTGTTACTGCCAGATGCAGTTGATTCATCGACTTGGAACTTTCCTTGCTTAATGTTCCGCTCAATCTTTTCACCCATCAAAATCAGATCTGAAAAACTAGCCAGAGACGTATGAAACAACATATCATGAAACAGCCCGGTGAATGTGCCGACAAACATATCGTTCATTTCTTTATCTTCCACAGGAGGACGGACCCTGGCAGCCATATCGCGCCACCTTTGCGCGTATTCTTTAAAACTCTCCCCCTTCTTCTGCGAAAGCCCGGCCAACTGGACCCGATTGGGCGCCAGATCGCTGTTATATTTGTAATGGGCTACGAACGCCTCTGCTAATTGCTTCCAAGTCTTGATATCAGTGGGCTCCAACCCCATGTACCACTCTAAGGAAGGACCCGATAGACTATCCTGAAAGAAATGCATGAGCATTCTTTCATCAGTGGAGTATGCAGACATCTTTCTGTAATAAGCTCGCACATGCACTTTCGGGCATGTATCTCCTTTGTACTTATCGAACGCAGGCGCTTTGAACTTAATTGGCACCCTCAGCCCAGGTACCAAGCCCATTGTTGCCATGTCCAGACCCACAGCACTCTGGTTTAGGACTCCTTTCATTTGCTCTTCCAGCATTCTAATCTTTTGAGAATCATCCATCGGCCCTTCAAAGCCCCCTCCAGAGAAGGCGTCCTCCTGCTGATCCTCTTGCCACATACCGTTTCCAGCCCCGTATCCATCATATGCATTATTGCGTCCAGCTCTGACCTGATTCATCCCCGGAACTCGGCCTCTGTTGCCATACCCTTGAACACCTCCAGCAGGACCACCAGCCATAAATCCAGCACCGTTTCCGTTTCCAAAGCCTCCGTAGCCCTGATTGACCATACCATAACCATCTTGCCCAAAGCCTTGAGCATTAAAGCCATACTTGCCAGCGTTGTCGAATCCCTGATCGTTGAATCCGAACCCAGCGTTGACAAAGCCATTGCCTCCGAGATTATCTCCTACATTGACATCACCCAGCCCAGCGTTGTGGACAGCAGTTTCATTTCCACCTCCAACGTTACCATTCACAGCAGTGGTAGCGTTGTTGACGTTAGCAGCATTCACATTGACGACAGGCGGGGCCACCGGCGTTGGAGTGCCATCTCCATGAGCAGTATCAACCCGGACAGACTGATGATCTTCGTTGCCATGACCAGCGTTGCGAGCCAACAGAGGCTGGACCATGGCCTGCAAATTCTCTTGCCCTTTTGCTATAGCCTCCATGGTCTGCATGAAGAGGGCGAGCTTCTCGCGTACATCCTGCATCTCATTCTGAATCTGGTCCATGACTTTCCGACAGTTGGATCGTGTAGAATAGCGGTGCGGATGTTGATCTGGAATCCTGTTAAGTACCTGAATCAAAGCAGGAGATAAGACACCATTCAAAGATTACCTGTTATGCAAGATGAATATGAATGCAATGCAATGTGTCTGTGCATTAGGGAAGTTCATTCCCCCAGTTCTAGTGCGAAGGTGCCGGTGCAGTGACAGTGTTGACAATAGGAATATCGGAGCTGGATCATAGAAAGCCTCATATATAACAGAGAGAATCAATAAGCCCAGGGTACAATATCACTGAGAGTACAAAGAAGGCATGACCTCAACCAACAATCCTGGTGATGGTCAGCACTATGCAAATAAAGCATACAAATAATGGGATGATCAAATCCTCCCAAAAGTCTGGTACTCCTCTATCAACTTCTTGGTCTCCGGATGGCTTGGTCGATCAAGCAGCCCTTCAACAAGCTGGTTTCTCTTCTTAAGAACACGGCGTATGTCTTCAGCAGTTTCTTCCCATGCCGCTTCTCCGAAGCAATCTTCTAACTTTCGCTTCTGGGACACTGCTTCATCTCTGGATTTGATTGCCTTGTTCAGTGCATGCTGGACACTATACCGGTTCATCACTTCCTCCTCACATTTCTTGATGCTAGACTTCAACTTCTCCTCGAGGTCGGAAATTTGCTGCTTTAGCTTATCTTCCCTCTGCTTGTTGTTGGTGAGTGTAGCATTCCAAGTCTTGTTGCAAGAAGATATCTCTCGGTGTGCTGCGTCGAGCGCCTTCTTTTTGGCTTCCAGCATGTCATGGGAGCTTCTGAACTCTTGCCCCAGACGTTCGCGCTTTTTCTTTTCCTCGGTCAACTCAGATCCTAACCTGTTTACCAGCTCAATCTGTTGCTGGAAAGCATACACGGCCTTGTTTTTCTCACTGCGTGCCTGGGCTAGCTCTTGCTCTAACCCTTCGTTAATCTTCATCAAGGCTTCTTTCTCCTTCACAACCTGTTCATATGCTTCTCTAGAAACAGTAGTCGGCTCTTCTACCGGAATAGGATCAAGAATTGGTGCATCTGGAAACGGCATCTTCAACTGACTAGCCCTCTCTTGAATCCAAGCTCTATAAGGTGCATAGGCCTGACAGTCATTCTTTCCCAACAACGGCTTCCCTTTGCGGTTAATACGCGTCCAAGCATGTCGCAACTTGGCTAATAACTCCCCCTTCACGTCACCGGTGAAGTACAGAGATTCCTGTACTTCTTCCTCCTGAGGTGGATTCTTCAGCGCATATCCGAACTGGCGAATGAATAGAGAAGGGTTGTAATTGATACACCCTTTCCTTCCTATCAATGGCACATTAGGGTAACCAGCACAACTGAAGATGAGCTCCGATCCCAACAAATCTCTATCAAACCACTCCATATCTTCCGACGATAACCTCATCAAACGCTCCGGCCAACCAACTGGAACTGTAGTCTCTGCAGCAGATCCTCTCTTAGGAAGATGACTCTCAAACCACATACTCAACAAGGGCACACACAGATGAACATTCTTCCCTCTTCCCTTCTCATTCTTGTAGTGCAGTGAATGGTAGAGATCTCCGAGTAAGGTAGGTACAGGATTACCAGCGGCGAACAAGTAGAAAGCATCGAAGTCCACAAAATCTGGTATATTGGGGAACAGTACTATGCCATAAATGCACAAGGCCAACACAGCATTGAAAGCAACCCAGCACCCATTCTTGGCGTACTCTTGGGCTTTACCAACTAAGAACTGAAATGAGAAGCCTGGAACTCCACGAGAAACAGTAGTCACAAGTTCAGAAGCATCCACATGCAAGGCTTTGGCCAATTCCTCCGGCTTAGGTTTGGCATCATAATGAATGAATGGAACCTGGTTCTGCACAGGCAGCTCAACATACTCAGCGTATTCCTCAAGGGTTGGTCCCATAATAAAGTCAGAGAACGTGAAGCACCTCAAAGCAGGGTCGTAGAATTGCAACAAAGCATACAGCCCATCTAACTCTACCTCTGTAGGTTTGCACACCAATCTCAATAATCTACCATAGCTCATCCGGAAACTCCTACGAACACCCTCATCAGCAAGAGAGATCAACCCCAGTAAAGGAACAATATCAGGCGTAGGCAATTTGTAAGCAACCGTTCTCCGTAGGCTAGTCATGATCAAATACTCAGAAGTCTGGGCACTAGAACTAGGGAAATGCAAATGCACCTGCAGCACAGACACACGTTAGTAAAATGCAAATGATAATGTATATGCGGGGATGCAATGCAAGTAACATTCAACAGGGACCAACGCTGCAGCTGAATAGCCTAAACCCAATCAAGAAAGGTCTCAGATAGACCATCCAGAAGTCATCAAACCCTGGTCTCAGATAGACCTAAAATAGAACTCCAACACTGGTCTCTGACAGACCTCAAACCATAACTCACTGGTCTCTGATAGACCTCAAATCCCATCTATAACTGGTCTCTGACAGACCTCGTAACACATCTCCCAATGGTCTCTGACAGACCTCAGAATACATCTCCAAATGGTCTCTGACAGCCCTCAGAATAAATCTCCACATGGTCTCTGACAGACCTCAGAATACATCTCCAAATGGTCTCTGACAGACCTCAGAATAAGTCTCCACATGGTCTCTGACAGACCTCAGAATAAGTCTCCACATGGTCTCTGACAGACCTCAGAATACATCTCCAAATGGTCTCTGACAGACCTCAGAATAAGTCTCCACATGGTCTCTGACAGACCTCATAACTCTCCATAAATAACCAGGATCTCTGATCAAGAAATAACCGGTAGTCTGGAGGTCTAGTTACCTGCATAACCCTGAATCCCCTCACAGGTGGGTGGCCCTATAACTGGCACAAGGTACGGCATCCTATGCGGTCGTCGGCGTCACAGACTTTCAGGGTTGATGATACGATTCCCAGAAGGAGTGGCATCATCAATTCCTGAAGAGGCCTCACTCAGCCAACTTCCAAATGATCGGTCCCCAGAGTCGACAATCCAACTAACCAGCAACCCACGCCAACCAAAGGAAGGGGCAGGAGGCCAACCAGAGGAACCTCGTCTGAGTGTAGATTTCATGGGACACCGAAGCAAGCAAAGCAAGCGGGCGCCCACTAATTTCTACTCTAATTCTAGGTGCACTCAAGCCCAGGTCCGGCTTATCTCTCAATATCAGAACACCCGTCACACCCCAGATACAGCAACAATAATCAATATATAAAGCTGAAAATACAAGGTTAGAAATATAAAATAACTCCATGCAAAATCCTCGACGGGAAAACAAGCGTTAGGATTGACTCTCTCAAGGGACGTTGGATCCCAAATGCATAAGAACCATCGCAGTCCTTAGCAGCCAGGGGACGCTGATCCCCAGCAGAGTCGCCAGCTGTCGCTACTGCGAAAATCGGCGCCGGCTGAACAGAAGAGTCGCCACCGTGCGTTATTTATCCCACGGGAGGGAAAGGAAACGCTCAGAGTAAACCTCGCACAACACGGGAAAGGTATGGTCGTCGCAACCAAAACCTGGATTCGGGAGTCGGTTACGCAAGGGGAAGGTATTAGCACCCCTCACGTCCATCGTACTCGATGGGATCCACGCTTGTTTTCGGGTATGGATTGTTATTCTATCTAAACTATAGGTCAAGGGTTAAAAAGAAAATAAAATGAAAGTAAAAATGACTCGGCAAAGTATCGCACTTTATGCCTACGTATTCCCGTCTGGAACGAGAAATCAGAGTCAACGTAGTTCGCCTACCTACGGGAAAGGAGGGGAAGGTTGCTCGCTAGGATATCGCATCCTATGCCTACGTACTTCCACACAGCATGGAAGATCAGAGCAAACGTAGTTCGGGCCACGTACGACACAAGCTTGTCTTGGTTGATTTTATTCCTTCTGAAAAAGGTTTTTCTGATTAGCAGTCCAAGCGGACAAAAATGACGTTTTGATGAGTTCACATTCTTTTACGAAAGAAGTGTCTTTTATTGTGTTTGAAATCTTTATGTGTTTTTCTGTTTGTTTTGAGAAAGAAAGAGACAGAACTCTAACCTACGGTTGCGAAGGGAAACAAACTAACCTAATGTTATCATGCATGGGTTAAGACCTAGTGTCTATCATGCTCCTCTCTTGCACAGAGAGAAACAGAGATCCTACGGGATAGGCAGAAACAGAAACAATAACAGATATATACAGTAAAACAGTAAAATGCATGGATGCAACAGTACAAGCGAGGCAAGGGAGTCCCACTCAACCTCGAACCTAGAAAACAATAGGCGAAAGTGAACAGGCTTCACTTTCAACCCAGCAGGGTAAACAGCAAACAATACAGTTCAGAAAACCAATCAATACATCAACAAATGAAATGCAGCAATAAAACAAACAGCTTCAGCAGCTCTGAATCAACATCTGTCTTCAAGCAATCTCCCATCAGTTACAGGCTTCAACAAGCATCAATCTCCATCTTCATGACCTTCAGGCAAGGGTTTTGATCATCAGTCTTCCATCTGCAATGGTTTTTCTTCAAGCCCAAACCTCCAGGATGAGGGATCAGTCACCAGAGTGAATTGGGTGTTAAGCAATCAGCTGACTACCAAAGGTGGTGAACAGACTGCTCCTAACACAAAAGACATTTTCTCTCAAGAGTTCTATCTCATAGACCCTATCACCAAGCCTTCCAAAGGAAGGGGGTGAGTGTCTTAGAGAGACTCTGAATCACAGAGAAGAATGGATGCAGACAAGGCAATCCATGTTTGAGAAACAATCATTCTAATATAGAGCTCTGCCTAGCTCCTAAACCCTAGTCTCCTCAGCAACTGATAGCAAGAATCTTCTCTTCAACTCTGACAGTTGAGCTTCAATCTTTTGAATCTTCAATGGCTCCATCTCCACAAATTCTCAGCTTCCCCAGGGCCCCAGACAAACCCAATACCCATACAAACAATCAATAAACCCCAGAGGGCACCCCACACCAAACAACAGATATACAAACAGTAATAATATCAGTAGGGGAATCCTAACTGTTCTCTAAGGGATCTAATAACTACCCATAGCCCCTATAGTCCCATAACTAATCTATTCAAACCCTAAATCCTAAGGGAGAAAATTGAACTTCCTAAGTTGTCACCTAAAAACCCTAGTTTTGTTCATGATATTCAAGCATTTATTAATCACCTAAAATTAACCTCTAAAAATGGGAGCTAAAATATTTCTACAAGCTTAACATCTTATCTAAACAAAATGAAAAGAATGATCAAAAAATATTAAAGCATGTGAGAGAACAAAAATCATTAAAATGATGCATGAAATGAATCTATTTAATATGACATTTATTTAGAAAATATGAAAAAAATATGAAATAAAACTAAAAATGCAATTTTATTTGATGAAAATTTTCTAGACATTTTAATGAAAAGGATGTAAAAAGAATGAAGTGAAATGCATTTTTTATGGATTTATTATGAATTTATGAAAATTGATGAAATATTAAAATGAAATAAGAAAAATAAAATGAATGAAATGAGGGAGGGGGTATGAAAAGAAATTCGCTCAGTTCAGAATCACAATGGGCCAACAATAGGGGGGCGCGCTTAGCATCCAGGAACTAAGCCCAAAACGAAAATAAGAAAATCCCAGGAAAATGGAAAAAGTGTGTGCTGAATAGCAATGATTCCTAGTTCAAATCCAACGTGGGCCTCAAGGTAGGGTGTGGAAAGCAAGCTGAGTCCAAGGCCCAAACGAAACTTAAATGAAACGAAGCGTTTTGCTTCACAAACTCAGTCTCTCTTCCAAATCCAATCGTGGCCATCCGTTCTTGGTTCCAGTCAAAGGTCAAATGTGAATCCAACGATCATGGCATCATCTTCTCCAAATAACTCAGGCCACCTCAAAATTACCAGACGGTGGTTCACGGTGGAAACCACCGTCTTCTCCGGTGAGCCTCCACTTTCAGGTCATCAAGCATAACAAAACCCTACATCATCTTGCTCGATTTTTCACGTAGATCATGATTCTAACCTCAGAATTCCTTGAATCTCACTCCAAATCAAAAGACGATGGAATCTTCAGAATGCACCAAGTTCTTGATCAACTCAATTCTTAAAACAAAAGGTATTGATCTAATCTACATGTTACACTGATCAATTTCCACTATCACACTTGTCCTAAATCATCAAGATCATGACTAACTAACTCTTAACAGAATTCACACTCCATGATCAAACATCAACAATTGCTATCAAACCTATCCAGAAACGTTCCTTGTTCATACTAGATTCTAACCACATGAAGAATTCTACCTAATTCAGCCTAGAATGGTGTAGAAAATGGAAGTTACATACCTGAAAAAATCTTGCTAACAGAGATACTTGGAGGCACAAAACAAGCTCCACGATGATTCAAACACCTTCAGTGAAGCTATGAGAAGCTTTTCCACACCTCAATTGTGCTTGATCAAGCCTTGATCTCCAAAACCGAATTCTGTTATGAACCTTGAAAATTCAGTTACCAACTCTCTCCTCAACTCGAATTCTCCAACCCCCTCTATCTGCACTCATTCTAATACTTATATATGACTCAATCATGGGCTTTTGATCCACTTTTAAAGCCCAAACAGCTTGATTCACAAAACTGATTTTCCTCTTAAAATTCCATACTCATCAGTCGTGTATCCATGTTTCAGTTAGCTTAAACTCATCCCTTTCATTCATATGGCCCTTGGTGAACATGTTGGAACCAATGAATTAGCCTGAATTGGCTTGTGTTGGATTTTGGATGAGTGACTTGTAATTCAAGCAAGAGGTTTACAAAGGAACTCCATGATTCTGACCTCAACTCAAAATTCTAATAATGCCAATGATTTTAGAATCCCATTTCCACTCAAAATCATATATTGGAAGTCTCCATTTGGACTTGTAAATCTCCCAAACCATTTTCCAACTTGAAATTATTCACTTTATAAGCCTTTTTAGTTCATATTTTGACCAATTGTGTAATTCCATACTATGAGCTTCTCCAATAACTTGTGACCTTCTTTCTAGACTTAAAATCCCATTTGGAGCAAGTTTGATGTTGTAAGTTTTTCCATTTGAGGCCTCCTTGTATGAGTTTTGGACATAGGTTAAAATGACCTGTAATTCACAAATGCCCAAAATACCCTTTGCTTGTCAAGACCATAAGTTGAGTTCTCCACATCATATGAAGGCATGCCATACCATTCTAGAAAGCTAAGACAATGAGGAACAACTCTTATGTTGACCAAGAATTCATTTGAAATCTCCTTGAGGGGCAAAACTAGCTTGGAAGTCAAGTCACTTTCACAGACAAAAATTCAGACACCCCAGATGACCTATAACTTGCAAGGACCATAACTTGAGTTCTATAAATCTCCTTGAGGTCTTCCACCACTCAAATTAAAGGTCTTGAGATCCTCTACAAGTTTCATGTTGGCCAAGAAGCCATTTTAAACTAGCATTTTGACTTATCTTGCTTGGAAATTTGACCTAAACTAGGGGATTTTACAGAGAAACCCTAATTTAGTAACTCCTCTTCTCCTTGATTTCTCTTGAATTCTCCTTGTCATATCTCCATATCCTTCTTTATATGCTCAATGATGATCCCCACATCTCTCCAATAGACTTGAATGCCCTCCTAAGTCAGTCAATTGACCTAGGGTTGACCTAGGGTTGACCCAGATGAAACCCTAGTTGACTGTCTTCCACTATAGCTCTTGTGCTTTCATCAATGACTTGCTTTCTTCTCCAAATGACTTTGTAAGTCTCTCAAGGTGTCTAGATCCCCTCCATGTCTTCATTTCATAGCTCATAACCCTCTTATTGATCCTCAAACACCCTCAGCTAGGAGATGGACTCAAGGCTTGATCTGCTGAACTCTTTGCTTTCAAATTCTTTCCTGATGACTTGAATGAGATTGAATTATGATGATAACCTCTTGCTAGGCCTCTAGAGATGAGAATAATGATTGGTCCCCTGTTGAATGCCTTGCTATGCTCATGCTATGCAGATGGTTAGTCTATGTACATGACTCTATATGCAAATGCTAATGATAATGAAACATAAATCCAAGGAGTAAGGTTGAGCAAATTTTAGGGTGCAACAGTGACTAGCATAGTAAATAACATGCAACAGCTTCTCTCTCCGCTGCCCCAACACAGCCCCCACGGCGATGTCACTGGCATCATACATGATCTCAAACGGTAGAGACCAATCAGGGGCAATCATAATCGGTGCTGACACTAACTTATTTTTCAGGTTTTCGAACGCGTCAGCACACTCCTCATTGAACACAAACGCTTTGTCCTTGACTAACAAGGAAGTCAACGATTTAGCTATCTTGGAAAAAACTCTTATAAACCTACGGTAGAAACCCGCGTGGCCTAAGAAACTTCGAATACCTTTCTCGTTCACAGGTGGTGGTAACTTAGATATCACCTCCACTTTTGCTTGATCAACTTCGATCCCCTTGTGTGAGATTTTGTGACCAAGGACAATGCCTTCTCGTACCATAAAATGGCATTTCTCCCAATTTAGGATCAAGTTACTTTCCTGACATCTCTGCAAAACAAGTGAAAGGTTAGTCAAACAATCATCAAACGATGAACCAAAAACAGAAAAGTCATCTATAAAGACTTCCATATGCTTCTCAAGCATATCAGCAAAAATAGAAGTCATGCATCTTTGAAATGTCGCTGGGGCATTACATAACCCGAATGACATTCTCCTGTAAGCAAAAATCCCATACGGGCATGTGAAAGCCGTCTTCTCTTGATCCTCCGGCGCAACCACAATTTGGTTGTAACCGGAGTACCCATCCAGAAAACAATAGTAGTCATGCCCAGCTAATCTCTCTAACATCTGGTCAATGAATGGCAACGGAAAGTGATCTTTTCTCGTGGCTAAATTAAGTCTCCTATAATCAATACACACCCTCCAACCAGTGACCGTACGCGTAGGAATCAATTCATTCTTTTCATTGGTCACCACAGTTGTACCTCCTTTCTTGGGCACCACGTGCACAGGGCTCACCCATGAACTGTCTGATATAGGATAGATAAGTCCCGCATCCAACAGCTTCACGACTTCCTTTCTTACTACCTCCTTCATAACGGGGTTCAGTCTCCTTTGGGGCTACACGACCAGTTTGTGATCTTCTTCCATAAGAATTTTGTGCATGCAAACTGTAGGACTTATACCCTTGAGGTCTTCGATTTTCCACCCGATAGCACTCTTAAATCTTTTTAAAACTCCAATCAACTTTTCCTCTTGGACATTTTTCAAACTAGAGCTAATAATGGCGGGACATTTTTCTTTAGTGTCGAGAAATACATATTTGAGATTCTCGGGCAGTTGTTTCAATTCTGAACCTTTAGGCTTTTCTTCATTTCCTTCCAACTCTATAGGTTGCCTTAAGTCTTCCCATCGGCGTGGTCGGGATCCTCTTTGAATTTGTTGAGTCTCCAACATTTCAACCACTTCCATGTCATTCTCATCCACTTCTTTATCTTCTTTAAAAATTGACATGCTTAACACTCTCTCAAGGGGCAGTTGGGTCACACTTTCCAAATGTTCACTCTCTACAACTTGTTCTAGCACTTGTATGTTGCTACTCGTGCCAAAATCCTGTTTATGCTTCATGGTATTCTGAACATCAATTTTTAACTCCTCGTCATAAACCTTCAAGGTAAGGGTACCACCTTCCATATCTATCATGACTCTCCCGGTTTCCAAGAATGGCCGGCCCAAAATTAAAGGAATTTCATCATCTTCCGGCATCTCAAGTATCACAAAATCAACCGGAAACAAAAATTTATCTACCTTAACCAGAACATCTTGAACCACTCCATAAGGCCGCTTAACCAAATGATCCGCAAATTGGAGGGTCATTCAAATGTCTTGAACAACACCAATACCCAACTTTTTGTAAATGGACAATGGCATGAGACTAATACTTGCTCCCAAATCGATTAGAGCTCTCTTAAATGACCTATCATCAATAGTGCATGGAATAGTAACAGCTCCACTGTCTTTCTTCTTCACCGGAATCTTCAGACCCTGCAAAATAGCACTACAAGTTTCAGTTAGAATAACAGGTTTGGACTCACTAGTCCGCTTCTTAGCGATGATGTCCTTCATGAATTTAGCATAGGTGGGCATTTGTTCTAGTGCCTCCAACAACAGAATGTTCAGCTCTAACTTTTTAAACAATTCAAGGAACTTCTTGAAATTCTTCTCTTGTTGTCCCTTCTTTTTATTTCTTGATGGATAAGGTTGCTTGATCACCGATTTCGGTTCTACAACTTTTTCTTTAGCTACCGGTGCTGGTGTTGCCATTTCTTCTTCAACCACGTCATTTTCTTTCAATTCCAGTTCCACTTCAATCATATGATCATTTAGCTCAGTTTCCTCTTCCTCCACTTCCTTGGATTTTCTACTTCTTGTTACTACCTCCTTAACTTGGTGGTGATCTTTCGGATTTGGTACTGTAGCACTTGGAAGTGTACCAGGCGCTTGCGAACTCGCTAGTTGTTGAGCAATTTGACTCATCTGTACTTCCAGATTTTTAATGGATGCACCAGTATTCCTTAAGTTGCTCCTTGTCTCTTCTTGAAATTGAGAACTTTGGGCAGCCATTTTCTCAATGGCGACCTCCCAATCAGCTTTCCTAGGAGCTTGTTGTTGCGGTTGTTGATATTGAGGTTGGTACGGTGGCTATTGGTATTGTTGCTGCTGAGGTTGATATGGTTGTTGGCCTTGAACCGGTTTTTGTACATTTCCTTGCTGATCTTTCCATGAAAAATTGGGGTGATTTTTCCAACCCGGATTATATGTGTTGGCATAAGGATTGTTCTTCCTCAACATATTAATCTGTTCCACCTGCTCTTGAGTTGCTACACAATGCACGGTAAAGTGCGGTCCACCGCATATTTCATAAGGTGGTGCTTGAACTGGTTTGACTTGGGCCACTGTCTGAGTTCCAATATTCATCTTCTTTAACCTTCTCTCTACCTCGGCGGTAATTTGGTCCTCCATTTTAACGACCTGATCAGCCAGCTTCAAATCAATCTTACCCTCCGGTTGGCTCACAGTGCGATCATACAACTCAAGATGCTCGTTGGCTGCAATTGCTTCTATGATCCTTTTGATACCAGTGGTTGTTGAGAAGTTGGTTGAACCACCAGCCGCTGTGTCAATAAGCTGTTTTGTTTTGAGTCGTAATCCATTCACAAAATTCTGCATCTGCTCGGTGGCGTCCATGTTATGAGTAGGACATGTCGTCAGACACCTCTTAAACCGCTTATATGCATCCCCTAAAGATTCCCCTTCTTTTTTCTTGAAGTTGACAATGTCATATCTTTTTCGGATAAACACTGAAGCAGGGAAATACTCATTCAGGAACACAGTTTCTATCTCTTGCCATGTTGTGATACTCCCAGCTGGAAGCGAGTAAAACCATTCTTCCGCATCATCAGTGAGTGTGAACGGGAACATAACCAATCTCTTGGCCTCTTCGGAATATCCTTCTATCTTCAAAGATGTAGTAGTCGTAAGGAATCTCTGAAGATGCTTGTTTGCATCTTCGTTGATTCTTCCAGCGAACGACTTGCTCTCCAACTGACGGATGGTGGAAGGGTGTAGCTGAAAATGTGCAACATTCACCGGTTGATTCACAATGGTCATCTGGTTTGGTTGAGCATTGGCCCCTCCATAGTCTCCTAACAGTCTTTCAGGCTGAGGTGGATTCCCAACCATTTGAACAGTTTTAAGTGTTGTCTCTCTCTGCTTCGGAGTCACTATGCACAGATATAATTTCCTCTATTTCTTCCAGTCTTTTAACTTTAGCTTTTCTCCGTCTTTCGTGTAATGCTCGTTCTGGTTCTGTATCAAAAGAATATTTAGCTGAGGCCTGACCTCGCATACACAATTAGACAAACATTAGATAATACAAGCACAGAGAGAATGCAGCGAATAAAAAAATTTTAGTCGCAGAGCAACAAAATTTATTTTGGATCCTAAAAACAACGTTAATTTGACAGTCCCCAGCAACGGCGCCAAAAACTTGATCGGGAAAATAGCAAGTGTACTATTTTTACCGATTGTAGTAATAAGGGAAAAAGTCCCAAGTATCGATCTTGAGGACTGCGTATTAATTAACAAGAGTTTTAGTATTCAAAGGAACAAAAATGCCTTGGGGGTTGTTTGGTAGCAAAGTATCAAAGCGAGTAAATAATGACTTTTAGATTAATCTAAAAACAATGTTAGGGAAGTGGACAAATTGCGAGTAAAGACCATGTAGGATTATTCTGAGATAATTGTTTTTAACCTTAATACATCAGTTTTCAAAATCAGTTCTCCTTAATTCCTTAATGAAAATTTCTTTGATGAATTTCATGCACACTAATTCCTCAGTGTCAATGAAAAGCATCAAGCAATAGCTCTGACATAAAACACGTGTTACGGGATATCCCCATTCCTAAGCAATATCTACCGTAATGTTATTTTGCAAAAGCATTAGGTTAACTTTCCAGCCCAAAACCTAATCGTAAATCAAATTATATTTTCCAATATGAATAAGCACTAAGATCGTTGAAAAATAAAAGATATAAGGTGAATAAAAATAACTCTCATAGAATAATCCAAACAAATGTCAATACAATGCAATTTAGGACCACCCCCTAACAAATGGGGTTTTAGCCACTCATGTTCTTAATCAAAACGAATGCACTTAGAAACAAAAGGGAAAAGATCATTACAATTGAAATTGGTTCACTTGGATCATCAATTGCTTCCGCTTTTGATCGATCCTTCGTTCTCCAGAAATCTCCTTCTTCAGTTCTGTAAATTCTATTCCAATGCCAAAAAGCGGCTCATATATCTAAATTCAAATTACATCACAAAATGTCTAAAATGCCCTTCGAAACAGGTCCGATAGCACAAAAATCAGAAAAACGACAAATCCACTATCAGTGGCCCTGACACGGGCCGTGTCATGGGACACGGGTGGCCGTGTCAGGCTGTTGCATCAAGAAGCGCATTTTTCATCTTCAGGGGCTGCAACACGGGCCGTGTTGTGTGACACGGGCACCCGTGTTGCTCTTATGTTCTCCATTTTCCTCTTCTCATCTTGGCCGTGTCCTTCCAACCGTGTCCTTCCTGACACGGGCCGTGTTGTGCAACATAGGTACCCGTGTCAGGCCTCTGATTTCCACTTTTTCGGCTTTTCTTTGCCTCCAAAATGGTACGAATGTCGGGCCACCAATCCCTGCCAAAAACACACTAAAAGCAACCAAATCAAATGCACCAGCGGCAAAAGTAATACAAACCTCGAAATAAGACTTACACAAAAACGACTGCAAATAACTAAGACAACATAAACCAAAGATTCAAAAACGGATAAAAACAGTGCAAAACCAACGACACACACAGTTTGAAAAACACAAGTAAACACCACCGATCAGACCTCTTCAGTGTTGAATTTCTTTGGAGCAGAAGTAACTTCTTCTACAACTTTCATCCTCTAAAGACTTTTCCCGTTCAGAGGTTTTCCAACTACAGAAGTCAATTCTTCCTTCATTCCAGCTTAAACAGATGACCAACAAGACCATTCTCAGTCAGAATGTCTGAGATAAGTCTTCCCATTGGAATCCAGTTTCTAAGCTTCTGGTGCTTGTTTCTGAACTCTTCCCTTGACTGTTTAACATGCGTCCACAGATGATTAAACAGAAGATATGGCAGATCCACCTTGGTGCTCTGACTCAGACAATACATGAAGTAAAGCTGACCAGTGTTGACATAATCTGGAGAATTTGAAGATTTTCTGTGGTGAATGCAGCTCATGAAAATCTTAGCCCAGATTCTGTAAACTGATTTCAGATCCTTAACCTTGTTAGAAGCTACTCCAGATGAGCAAACTTCTCTATATACTTCAGTCATGTCCACACGCCCAAATGGTAGATTAGTGACTCCATTAGTCTCCTCATATCCTATGAGTTTCCTTATCAAAGCTTCAGTAATGATGATTCTTTCCCCAGAACAAAAAAAACTATGAACTTAGGGCAACAAGAAGCATGTATCCAAAATTCCTTTACCAGACGAGGGTAAACTGGTCCCATTAATCTGTCAAAGAACTTGGTCCAACACTGTGCATCAATGATGGGACGAAGATCATACCCATTCTTTGCAAATGATTCAAAGTTGACTATGGACTCACACAAAACTTCCAACTTGTCAACCGGTGTGAGTAATGTTCTGATAGGTTCCTTAAATGGGACAACACCCATGTTTGATGAAGAAATAGCAACCATTGTAGATTGGAACTGAGCTGAGGTTGAAGATGAAGTAGCCATTGTTGAAGATGTTGAAGAAATAGGTTTACGAACAGATTTGGGTTTTGGGTTTAGATGAAGGCAAAAGAACAAGCAGAAATGCATATAAGTGTTTGTGAGAGTGAAAAGTGTGAAATGGTGAGATTTGTGGAATTTATAGAAGAAATTTAGGGCACACAAAAGGTCACACGTTCAACACGTACACAATTATCATTTAATGGCATTTAATAAAAAGAAATTAATCATTTCAAACCATTAATGATTCTGACAATTGGGAGGAAAACGAGAAACCAAATATTCAAACAGTACCTCAAACGTCTCTTCAGTATAGTGCACGCCATCTTTTCAGATTCAGAGTTACACGTGTTTGCTTGCATGTGCTTCTGAAACCTCTTTGAGAAATGAAACGTTAGCCAATGTTCAGATCCTCTGAGACTTGTTAGTTCAGATACACACAGAAATAATAATTCAAGAGATTAAATAAATGACAGATGAAATACTTCAGAGTTTAAACATTTTGCATCTGAGAAAGGTGCTTCTGATAAATATTATTCTGGACAAAATTCCATACCAATATTTTTCAGAATAAACTTAAACCTATCTTTAGCAAGGGTTTTTGTGAAAATATCAGCCCATTGATGATCTGTATCAACAAAGTCTAGATTTATAATACCCTTCTGAACATAGTCTCTGATGAAGTGATGTTTAATTTCTATATGCTTAGCTTTAGAGTGTAAAATTGGGTTTTTAGATAAGCATATAGCAGAAGTATTATCACAGAATATAGAAATATTACTCTCAAAGATCTGATAGTCTTCTAGCTGACTTTTCATCCAGAGCATCTGTGTGCTACATCCAGCAGCAGCAATATATTCTGCTTCTGTAGTTGATAGCACAATTGTAGGTTGTTTCTTGCTGTACCAGGAGATTAAATTTCTTCCCAGAAATTGACAACTTCCAGAAGTACTTTTTCTTTCAACTCTGTCTCCAGCGTAATTAGCATCACAGAATTCAACTAGTTTAAATTCATCAGATTTATTGTAACACAAACCCACATTAGTAGTACCTTTCAGATACCTTAAAATCCTCTTAATAGCTGTTAAGTGTGATTCTCTAGGATCTGATTGGAATCTTGCACACAAGCATACACTGAATAAAATGTTAGGTCTCAAAGCAGTTAAGTATAGAAGAGATCCAATCATACCTCTGTAGAGTTTCTGATCTACTTTCTTACTTACCTCTTCCTTACCAAGAGTGCTCGTTGGATGCATTGGAGTCTTGGCCAACTTACTATAAGTCATGTTGAACTTCTTCAGAAGCTCTTTTACATATTTAGTTTGATGAATGTAAGTGCAGTCTGAAGTCTGGTTGACTTGAATTCCCAGAAAGAATCTCAATTCTCCCATCATGCTCATCTCAAATTCAGCCTGCATACATTGAGCAAACTCCTTTCCCAGCATAACATTGGTAGATCCAAATATAATATCATCTACATATATTTGACAAGTTAACAGATCTTTCTTAAATGTTTTACAGAAGAGAGTTGTGTCCACTTTGCCTCTGATAAAAATTTTCTCCAGAAGAAAATTACTTAATCTCTCATACCAAGCTCTGGGAGCTTGTTTTAAACCATAAAGAGATTTCTTAAGTTTAAAAACATGTTATGGAAATTTATCACTTTCAAAACCAGGAGGTTGATGAACATAAACTTCCTCTTCTATAATCCCATTTAAGAAGGCACTCTTAACATCCATCTAATATAGAGTGATGTTGTTTTGTGCAGCAAAAGAAATGAGTAAACGAATAGACTCTAACCTGGCCACAGGGGTATAAGTCTTTGTGTAATCAATTCCTTCTTGCTGGATATAACCTTGAGTAACAAGCCTTGCTTTGTTTCTTTCAACTTCTCCTTTTTCATTCAACTTGTTTCTGAAGACCCATTTAGTTCCAATTATATTGAATCCTTTTGGTCTTGGAACCAAATCCCAAACGTCATTTCTTGTGAACCGATTGAGCTCTTCTTGCATGACAATTATCCAGTCATTGTCTTGCAGAGCTTCATCCACAAAAGTTGGTTCAATAACTGACACCAAACCAAATAATGACGCTTTAGATGATCTGAGGTAGGATCTTGTTCTTATAGGGTCATCCTTCTTTCCAATGATCACATCCTCTAGGTGAGAGGCCTTGATTCTGGAAGATGATCCTCTAACGTGATCTTGTTTAGATCCTTAGCTAGCTTCAGAGCTGTGACCATTGGTCTCCATCTGTTGGGCAAACTTCTGATGATCTTCTTCACATGATCAGCAGTTGAATAGCCTTTGTCCAACACTTTTAATCCAGCTGTGAGGATCTGGAATCTAGAGAACATAGCTTCTATAGATTCGGATTCTTCCATTTTAAAGGCTTCATATTTCTGGATCAGCGCCAGAGCCTTGGTCTCTTTAACTTGTGAGTTCCCTTCATGAGTCATCTTCAAATACTCAAACAAATCAAATGTTGTTTCTCTGTTGGTAATCTTCTCATACTCAGTATGAGATATAACATTTAATAAGATTGTTCTTGCTTTGTGATGATTTGTGAACTCCTTCTTCTGAGCTTCAGTCATAGATTTTCTATCAATTTTCTTGCCATCCCCATCAGTGGGGTGAACATAACCATCAATGACTAAGTCCCAAAGATCAGCATCATAACCAAGGAAGAAACTCTCTATTCTTTCCTTCCAATAGTCAAACTTCTCCCCATCAAACATAGGGGGTTTTGTGCTGATTCTATCCCTTTCTTCATATTTGTTGTTGCTGTTGGATGTTGAAGCTTCAGCCATAATATCAACCAAGAAATATCAATAGTTTTCTCACTGGATCTTTTCTGTTCACGGTGAAGTGATAGCACACACAGAACCGGAGCTCTGATGCCAACTGAAGGTGAGAAAATACTTAGAAGGGGGGTTGAATAAGGATTTAGAAAATATTATGGAAATAAAAACACAATGATTTTTATCCTGGTTCGTTGAACTCAACTAATCCAGTCCACCCTATCAAGAGTGATTTGCCTTTCTCCACAAGGACTTAATCCACTATAATCAAACTGATTACAATATCAACCACTAAGAATAACTGTCTTAGTCTTCTCAAGAACTACTGACCACAACTTGGTCTTCTTAAGGAACTTTTACAATCAAATGTAAACTTAACAAGTGTTTGAAATGCTTCTAAGTAAGCTGTATCACAACTGTGATTTACACTTAAGTTTAAGAACGTATGAAACAAATTCAGCAAAGAGTAATAACTTGTATGAGAGCTTTTCAATGAATTTTTGTCAAAGTACGTCAACTGTAGAAAGATGTTGAAGGCTTGCTTATATAGACAAAGAAGTCCAAGACGTTGCAAGCTTGAAGACTGTGTACTGCAAAGTAGCTGTAGCCTTTTGTCTTCACATCACTTGACCTTTTCTAGAAGTAGAACGTTCAGAGAAATCCTTTTTGCCTGAGTTCTTGTGTCTAGCCTGAAAGAGGAAAGAGTCGTTTAGCATAACCAACGGATATAACTTTGAATAATCTTCTTCAATAAGTTTCTAATTCACAGCATTTAACATCAGAGCCTTGAGTGATCAGAGTCTTGATGTCTTCAGAGTTTGCTGTATCAGAGTGTTGCAGCAAGTGTGGAATCATTCAGACCAGAGTTTGGAGATCAGATCCTCAGTACTTGCAGTGAATAGTACTATCAGAGTCTTCTGAAAAATAGTGCTTGAAACTCTTCATAAAAAGTCTTCAGTCTACGCTTCAGATGCTTCTGTAGCTTCTGCTTCAGAGTTTTCTGTAGGCAGCGCTCAGAGTCTTCTATAGGCAGCGCTTAGAGTCTTCTGTAAGCAGCACTCAGAGTCTTGCGTAGTTCAACATTCAGATCCATTTTTGCTTTCAGAAGAATATTAAATTTAATATCTGCAGCAAACATACTTGAACAAATTTAGAGTATATAATTTCTTAATACAAAATTTCATTAGTGTTATCATCAAAACATAGAGATATAACTAAGAACCAATCTGTGTTCTAACACCTTTATCTTTTCTGGTGGAGAAAGCTCAACAGTTTGCCAAAGATGGTTGTTGGGTGGTGTTTAATGCTATCCTAGCACTCTGTATCTACGATATCATGATATTTCCTAACATTCTGGATTTTGTAGATTCGGATGCGTTCCATATCTTTGCTTCAGGGAATCCTATACCTATGCTGCTATGCGATGTCTATCATTCTGTGCACTAAAAGAATGAGAACAGAAGAGGGAAGAACGTATCTTGATGTGTGCCTTTGTTGTATATGTGGTTTGTGAGCCATCTTCCCAAATCTGGTCCCTTCATTACTACTGCAGGCACTTCAGAATTGTCTAAGAGGTTGATGGGGTTGTCTGCTGAGAACATTATCTGGTTTGATAGAGATATGCTTGGCATAAAAATTGTTTATAGTTGCGGTGTATTTCCTAACGTCCCGTTGGTCGGAAGGAAAGGTTGCATCAATTATAACCCATCCTTGTTGGTTAGGCAGTTTGGGTACGCTACGAGAGATCCTCCTAAGGAAGAGGAGATACAGGAATCTCTGTATCTCACTGGCTTGTTGGAGGGTGATACTTTGCTTAGAGTTGAGGCTGCTTGGAGCAGAATCCATAGGAAAGGGAAAGTTTCTCTGGGGAAGAGTAATAGTCGAGCTTACGACCCTTATTTGACTTGGATCCAGGATAGAGAAAAGAGGTTATTGATGCCTTTCCCATCTGTAAAGCCTTTGTATCCTCTCATGATTGAGGAACCCACCACTGTGGATATCCAGAAGTACAACCAGTTGTGGTCTGAGAAAGAGGAGCTTCGGAAAGCTAATGAAGAGTTAGAGAAAGAAATCATTTAGCTCCGAAATGAGAAGATTGAAGTTGTGTATTTTTCTAAGAGGCAGACTGAGCTTGTGAACAGGTTGGGTACAGATTTGACTAAGGAGACTCATTCCCGTGAACGTTTGAGTTTAGATCTGAAAGCTATCAGCGATGTTCTCGCTTCTAAGAAGAAGGACTTGGATAGGGCTTATTTGGAGATTTCTAAGTTCAAGGATCAGTGGAAGATACTCTTACCAACAATAAGGAGCATGAGGATAAGCCAAAGCAGCAAATCTCTAGACTGAAGACTCAGCTCAGGGCGAAGGATGAGAGGATTGCCGCTGAAGCCTCACTCAGACGTGACAATGATTGCAGACTGAACGAAGCTCTTTCAACCTTGGAGGATTACAAGCTGGGGGCTGATTCAAAGAGGTGCAAGCTAGAGGAAGTCTTTGGTGAGGGAGCCTGAGAGGACTATACTCAGGGTTTACAAACTACGATCAGACAAAGAGAGGTGCTCATTCAGGGGTTACTCGTCAGACCAGACCATCCTGAGACACAGGAGCTGTTGGAGGAGTTTCGTGCTCATGGCCGTACATGATGTCTTTCATTTCCTTTGTAGCTTGTTGCTTATGTTTGTATTGACCATCACCAGACCTGTTGGCTGAGGTCCTTCTGTTGATTCTTTATACTCAGTTGTATGCTTGTACCTTGCCTGTTGGGCCTTTTCTTGTATATATGAGATGTTTGGCTCTATGCTTGGCTATGGATTTCCTTATGTCTCATTGTTCGTGCAGGAACTAGAATCAAGGGGAAACGTCCCTAATGCATATATACATGTCTGCATTTTACATAGCAGGTGCAGTGGAACTATTGACCTTATTCTCCTGTGGTTCATAGCTTGTTTCAGGATAGACAATCAGACAGTTCACCATTACGGTACCAGAGGGAATCAACGCAGGATAATGGAACAAGTGAAGGCTGAGATGCAGGAGATGAGGGACAGGATGACTCAGTTTATGGAGCTGATGCAGGGTGTGGCACATGGTTAGGAGCAACTAAGGACCTTGGTGCAGCCATTGATTGCCAGAGTTGACAATAATGGTGTGCTTCATGGAGGAACTGCTGCTAATCCTCCTCGTGGTGATGGTACGCCACATGCTCACGCTATTCCTACAACAGTTATCCCTTCGGGAGGAGGCAACGTAGGTGGAATCCCTGAAGTGGTATGTGTTATGCATGGCAACAATGTTCCTCAATGGGATGAGGACCAGTAGGAAGACGCAATTTCTATGCGAGATATCGGTGCTGGATTGTCGTCTTAGGCTGATAAGAGGTTTAGGCTGATCGAAGAAAAAATGAGATCTTTTAAAAACCAAAATTCCATAGGCTTGGACATGGCTAACCTGGGGCTGATCCCTGGTCTAAAAGTTCCGTTGAAGTTCAAAGTCCCTGACTTTAACAAGTATAAAGGAACTACTTGCCCAAGGGTCCATTTGCATTCTTATTACCGTAAAATGTCCGCTTACTCAGATGACGAAAAATTGCTGATGCATTTTTTCCAAGACAGCCTTTCTGGACCTTCTCTTGATTGGTATATGAGCTTGGAACCGGTTAATATCCGCAGTTGGAGAGATTTAGCTGAAGCCTTTGTGAAACACTATCAGTACAACAACGACCTTTTGGCTAATAAGGTCCAGTTGCAGAATCTTTCCCAGAAGAATAACAAATGCTTTAAGGAGTACGCCTAGAGGTGACGCAAACTCGCAGCAAGAGTGCAGTCTCCGATGGTGGAGCGTGAACTGATTGATATATTTATGGCCACGTTGCCTGGTGTCTAGCATGTCTGATCATCACTTGGGAGAGGGTAGAGAATGGCATTAAGCTCAGTAAAATTCATGCTGGCGAGGTATCCTCAGCTGGAGGAGGAAGAAAGCCATTTGGCAATAAAAAGAAGGAATGTGAGACTAACACAGTGTCTGGCTCTCGTAACATGAATAAAAATCAACGCCAGCAATATCGTCAGCAGTAACCCCAGGTTGCGAGTATCACAATTCCTGCAGTACCTCAACAACAACAACCACAACAACAACAACAACAACAAAATCAACAGGGTTATAGAAGATTTCAGGATCGAGGCCGGGTGGTGAATAGACAATTTGACGCGCCTTCGATGCCGTATTCTCAATTGCTTCAACATCTGTTACAGTTACAATTGGTACAAAAGAGAACCATGGCTCCTCTGACAGGACCACCACCACCCGGTTATGATGCAAATGCTCGTTGTGAGTTCCATTCCGGGACACCTGGGCATAACATTGATAATTGCAAGGCCTTTAAACACAAAGTTCAGGATTTGGTGGATAGTGTCGCATCGCTGCGAAGAGGGGCTGGCAAGGACAGAAGAGTCGCCATCGTTCGTTATTTATCCCAAAAGAGGGAAAGGAAACGATTATAGAAAACCTAACGAAAACGGGAAAAGACAGGTCATCGCAACCATGTCTCGGGTTCGGGAGTCGATTACGCAAGGGGAAGGTGTTAGCACCCCTCACGTCTGTCGTACTCGACGGGATCCACGCTTCGCTGTCTATCTAAAAGGGTGTTTACTATCTAAGCTACGACTCAAGGACAAAAGAAAAGAAAAGAGACTCGATAGAGCATCGCCGCTCTATGCCTACGTATTCCCTCGTGCAATGGGAAAGTCAGAGTCAACGTAGTTCGGCTAACTATGGGTGAAGGTGGGGGAAGGTTGCTCGCCAAGACATCGTCGTCTTATGCCTATGTATTCTCATCTGGTATGAGAAATCAGAGCAAACGTAGTTCGGGCTAATGAGAACACCGGTTGATTCAAAATGTTTTAGGCCCGAGTAGGGTTAAACCTTCGTTCTAGCAGTTAGGGACGATGCCTGTTTGCGGTAGAACCAGAGCTTAACAACACTCTTTTTCTAAAAAACGTTTTCCAAATTAAGATCCCAAAGGATAAAAAGATTTGAAGTTTGTTTTTTTGTTTTTTAGAGAAGAAGTGCATTGATTTTTGTTTGTAATTCATGTTGCACTAAAGGCTATGACCTAGGAGCGAATGCGTCGCATATCGTCCAAAGGACATATGCTAAACACTCTAGATGATTGAGAGAAGGCCCCCCAATCACCATTTCCCAAGTACTTAAGGCTCGTAACGCATAACAATCCTTAGCCTTTATTAAGTGTTTTGAAGATGTTTGAAGATGAGAAGAGAGACACACTCTAAAGGGAGACTAAGACTCAACCTAAAGTTATCATACAAAGTCCACCTATGATTGGGATAAAAGGGAATGCTACCTAATGTTATCATGCATGGGTTTAAGCCTAAGGTCTATCATAATCAACCTTGAACAAGGAAGATTAGAGGTCCTAAGGGAACATGGCAAAGACAAACAAAAGAAGAAGAAGAAGAAAGCATAAGAAAAATGCAAGTATGCAAACATGTAATGCACAATTAGAATGAAAGTAAGGGAGGAACAAAGTGTGGGCCAACAGCCACCACAAGCACATCTCAACCTTAAGCATACAAATGGAAATGCAAGAACCAAAAGAAAATGCACACATAAGCAAAAAAAAAAAGAGCTCAAACAAGTTCAAGCCAAAAGTGAGATGCAATGGGAGAAGTCATGCACCATTCAAGCATCAATCACCAAAGAAAAACAGAAGGAAAAAGTGTAGGACAGTAGCCGCCACAAGCGCGTCTCAACCGAATCGTTCTTCAAACTCAAGCAAAGACCAAAGATAAACATCACTTTGAACAACATATACGAGAGTATGCATTCAAGTGGAAAACGAAACGCATGTCGACAAAATCATGATTAAACAATCAAGAACAACGACATATATCCGAAACAACTCACTCCTAATGCGTCGTATTGATCTATGAAGATTCGAAGTGAGTGAGCACCAAAACATGCAAGAAAAACAGCAAAACAGGCCTACTGGCACACTGTTAATCGATTAACACCAGGGGTTAATCGGTTAACCATTGAAAAATGCTTGAAATTTTGAAAATGCGCAACAGTTAATCGGTTAACACCCTGGGTTAATCGGTTATGAAGGTAGGAAAAACACTTAGAAGGAGGGGGATGAATAAGGGTTTTAAAAACAATTAAGATGATAGAAAAAATAACAAGGTATTTTTTATCCTGGTTCGTTTGAACTCAAAATAATCCAGTCCACCCTACCAAGGTGATTTGCCTTTCTCAACAAGGACTTAATCCACTATATCAAACTGATTACAGTGTTAACCACTAAGATAACTGTCTTAGTCTTCTCAAGAAATCTGACCACACTTGGTCTCTTAAGGAATCTTTTACAAAAGATAAACTAACAATGTGTTTAAGATTTTCTTCTAAAAAGCTTTATCACAACAATGATTTTTACACAAGTTAAAGAACGAAATAAAAACTATTCAGATTTGAAGAATGTTTGCATGAGTTGCTTGTTGAAATAATTTTTCAAGTGATGCGTGAATAATTTCGTCAATAAAAACGTCAACTTTGAAGTGATGTTAAAACTTGCTTTTATAGTACTTGAAGTCCATTTCACAAAGACTGTGCAACGTTGTGCATTCTGTTGCTTTTGTCTTCTATTGACTTTCCCTTTCTCAAAAGGGGAATGTTCTGACAAATCCTTTTTGTCTGAATTCCTGTGTCATGCACAAATGAGGAAAGAGCCGTTTGGATAAGGACAAGGAATATGCCAACGGATCTTTATTTGAACAACATCTTCTTCAACACCTTTGAAACGTCTTGCATCAGATCCTCTGATGATGTTCCTAGTTCTTCAGATCAGAGTTTTGCATAAAAGTGCTTTAAGCGTGAATATCTTTATCAAAGCATACTTGCTTATCAGAGCCTCTGTACTTGCAGCGTTAAGTACTTCCAGAGTCTTCTGAAACTATAATGTATGTTCTTTACTCAAATTCTTCTCAGCTTCGCTCAGAGTCATCTGCAGTAAATCAGAGTCTTCTGATGTATTGCTTCTGACGCTCAGAGTTTTATTGTTCTGTAGTGTTCAGAGGCGTTCTTGCTTCCAGAATAATATTAATTTTGATATCTGAAACAAATAAACACTTGAACAAAATTAGAGTATATAAATTCTCTATACAAAATTTCATTAATGTTATCATCAAAACAATGAGATATATTAAACACCAATCTGTGTTCTAACAATCTCCCCCTTTTTGATGATGACAAAAACTATGGGAAATTTTGTTCAAATAGAAAAAAATATCTCTCCCCCTAAGAAAATTAATCTCCCCCTGAAATGAATACTTCTGGAAAAAAATTAAATACTTCCCTTTCAGCTTCTATATTCTTTTCAGCGTTAGAGCACACTTGTAGATTCTCAGACTTTAGTTCAGAGTTAATTCTTAGAATTTTATCAAATGAGAATTATTAGATCTGAAACACTCAAAAAATATGATTAGATAGGATATATCATGTATGAGTTGCCTTTAGGTATCTGTTTATGTGAATTATCAAAATTACCATTTTTCTCCCCTTTTTTGTCATATAAAAAAGAATCTGATTAAGAAAAACTTAAAGATAAAAAAAATAACAGAGGAAAACAATAAATCATATGATAGATTCAGTTGGAAAAACACAACATTCAGATGCATTGATAAAAATAATCCAAAACAGAAACAGACAAACAGTTAACACATAAGTGCACCAACAACAAAGAAACTAAGAAGAAGAACGGGAAGCCAAAATCCTCAGAAGATTCATTATCTCAGAGGTCGACTCGTCTTGCTTCGCCATCCAAGTATTGATTTCTTCGGTGGTCTTTTCCTGCTTTACCATCCAAGATCTTATCTCAGTGTTGCTAGCCTTTAGCTGAGCAAACTTAACATGCAGATCTTCATCTTCTTTCTTCACTTCAGATGACTCAGGAGCAGATGCAGAAGCAAAGGCATTGTGAATAACCAAATAACCAGATGCATTCTGTACAATCATGTCAGAAGGTTTAACAGGGTCAAGAGTTTCTTCAGGACCAGGAGCAAAACCTTCTGGAACGACTTCTTCAGGACTAGACAGTTCAGCAATCTCAGAAGCAACAAAGTCTTCAGAAGGAAGGCACACATCCTTTGCAGGTGTGTTTTCCAGAAGCAAAGTTGGATTTCTGCTAACTCTTAGAAGAGCGAGTCTGATAGCTTCAGCAAATCTGACCTTTTCATCCTCAGAGCAAATCTCTTGAAAATTTGAAGCAACAGAGTTGAATCTATTTTTGAATCTCTTCCAGATAGCTTCAGAATCATCAGGATTCATACTTGAAAGGCATTCCTTCTTAACAGTAGATAGACACATTTTTATCTCTTTTTCAAAACCAGCAAACAGAGTACCAACATCTAGCCTAGGTTTGGGTTTCAGGTAGGCTTCTAATGGTGGTGTTTTGGTGGGAGCAGAAGTTGAAGGTATGGAAAAAGAAGGAATAATGATAACAGGTGGATATGATGAAGATGGAATATGGACATATGAAGTATTAACAGTCTTAGGTTCAGATGGGGTTTGTTCAGAAGAAAAAGTATCATCCTCAGGGTCAGATGGGATAGAAACAAAGGGTTTGAGAAAAGATGAGATGACATCTAATCTATCAGAATCAGTGGAATCATATGAATAAGAAGATTCAGATGATCCAGATAGAACTGGATAGACAGTCGTGAGAGGTTAAAGATCAAGAATGACAGGTTCAGGATCAGATGGTATGGTTTCTGGTTTATGGTTCAGATGTTTGATTTTCAGATGGTGGATGTCCAGAAGGTTGGTTTACAGAAGGGTTTGGTTCAGATGTTTGTGGAACAGAAGATGGGGTTATAACAGGGGTTGTTTTCTGATGTAAGTTGAAGGAAGGTGTGGATGGTACATATGATTGTGGTTGTTATGGTTCAGAAGTTTGATGTTCTTGAGGTTCAGAGTGTAGTGGTTGAGCTTTTGTGGTTCAGAGGAAATGGGTTCAGAGTTGTGAGGACGAGAAGGTGTGGGAATTGGGTCATAAGGAGGAGGAGGTTCAGATGTTAGTGCTTTTATTACTTGTTCTAAAATAGAAGATAAATTTGCAGAAGGGTTACCTTTCTGCTTCTTGAAGCGTTTTGGCTTTGCAGAAGATGCTTCTCCAAAAGCTTTCCTCTTAGGCTTCGTAGATCCTTCCTCTGAGACCTTTCTTCTCTTTCTCTGTTTCTCCCCATAGAAATCTGATCCAGGTTCATTTCTTCTTTGGATCAGATTTGCTGGCAAGGAGGTTCCATCTGCTAAGCATGCAACGATGTAATTCAGAATGACTTCCTTTGGTTCTTCAGCAGAGAAGAGAGGAAAATCATCTAAAGGAATTCTTCTCTGGCTTACTTCGTCAATGTTGAACTGAACTGGTGCAGAAGTAAGTTCTTCCACTATCCTCATCCTTTGTAGACTCTTTCCATTCAAAGGCTTTCCAATAGTTGAAGCTAACTCTTCTGTCTGACCAACCTCTGTCAGATGAGCCACTAATCCATTTTCAGTCAGAGTATCTGAGATCAGCCTTCCCATAGGGATCCAGTTTCTCACCTTCTGATGCTTTGTTTTGACAGATTCTCTGGACATTTTTACATGTCCCCACAGATGAGTAAAAAGTAATTAAGGCAGATCCACCTTGATGCCTTTACCCAAACAGTACATGAAATACATCTGATCTATGTTGATATAGTCAGGAGAATTAGTAGATTTCCTGTGATGTATGCAGCTTAAGAAGATCTTAGCCCAAATCTTGTAATGAACCTTTAAATCCTTTATCTTGCTTGAAGCTTCCCCAGAAGTGAAAACTTCATTATACACCTCATTCATATTAATACGACCTGCTGGCAGATGAGTAACACCATCTGTTTCTTGATATCCTATCAACTTGCGAATCAGATCTTCAGTGATGATAATCTCTTTACCCAGAACTGAAGAAATGATGAATTTGGGGTAAACGGTTGCATGGATCCAAAACTCTTTAACCAAGCAAGGATAAACTAGACCTATCAGTCTATCAAAATACTTTGTCCATCCTTGTGATGACACAGTTGGACACAAATCATAACTATTCACAGCAATACATTCAAAATCTACCAAGAACTCACATAAAACTTCCAGTTGATCAATAGGCGTGAGAAGAGTTCTTATAGGTTCTTTGAATGGAGCAGGACCCATATTAGAAGATGAAACCGCAGCCATTGTAGATTCAAATTGTTGAGAGGTTGAAGATGAAGTTGCCATTTCTGATCTTGAGAGATAACGAGTTCTTCTTTGAGATTTAGGTTTGGAGGAGAGGAAAAAGCAATGGAGCAAACAGAAATGCATATAGGTGTGAGAGAGAGTGAAAAAAATGTGAGAAGTGTTGTGTTGTGGAATATATAGGGGCAAAAATTAGGGCACACATTCACACGTTCAGCATTTAATTCAATTAATTTAAAATAAAAAGTCACATAAAAAAGAATAATAATTTAAGAGCATTAAATAATACTGACAAGCGTGGGGAGGAAAACGAGGAATTGAGAATTCAAACAGTACCTCTAAACGGTGTCTCATTGTGTACACTCCACCTTTTCAGATTTCATGTGACACGTGTTTGATGTTGATGTGCCTCTGAATCTCTTTAGAATAAGAAACGTTAATCAACACTCAGATCTTCGGAGACTTGTTAGATCAGAGTTTCACAAAAATAAATAACGTACCAAAAGAAATAATCATATGAATTACTTCAGAGTATAGATATTATTCATATTTCATCTGAATAAATTTCCTTCTGAAAAATAATTTTATTCTGGATAAAAATCCATACTAATATTCTTCAGAATAAATTTAAACCTATCTTCAGCAAGGGGTTTTGTGAAGATATCAACCCATTGATGGTCTGTATCAACAATGTTCAAACTTATAATTCCGTTCTGAACATAGTCTCTGATGAAATGATGCTTAATTTTTATATGCTTTGCCTTAGAATGTAAAATAGGGTTTTTAGATAGGAAAATAGCAGAAGTATTATCACAGAAGATAGAAATGTTACTCTCATGTATCTGATAATCTTCTAGTTGACTTTTCATCCAGAGCATCTGTGTGCTACAACCAGCAGCAACAATATATTCTGCTTCTGTTATTGAAAGCGCTATTGTGGGTTGCTTCTTGCTGAACCATGAGATCAGATGACTTCCCAGAAACTGGCAGCTTTCAGAAGTACTTTTACGTTCTATTCTATCTCCAGCATAATCAGAATCACAGAATCCAACTAATCTGTATTCATCAGATCTTCTGTAATACAAACCCATGTTAGTAGTACCTTTCAGATACCTCAGAATCCTCTTAACAGCTGTTAAGTGAGATTCTCTAGGATCTGATTGGAATCTAGCACATAGACAAACACTAAAGAGGATGTCAGGTCTAGAAGCAGTTAAGTACAAAAGAGGACCAATCATACCTCTGTAGAGCTTCTGATCTACCTTTTTACTTACCACTTCTTTACCTAGAGTGCTTGTTGGATGCATTGGAGTCTTTGCTAGCTTACTTTCTGTCATGTTGAATTTCTTCAGAAGTTCCTTTACATACTTTGTCTGATGTATGTAGGTGCCTTCTGGAGTTTGATTCACTTGAGTTCCTAGAAAGAATCTGAGTTCTCCCATCATGCTCATTTCAAACTCTGCCTGCATAGATTGAGGAAACTCCTTTCCAAGTGTAATATTGGTAGTTCCAAAAATAATGTCATCAACATAAATCTGACAGATTAAAATGTCTTTCTTAATTAATTTATGGAAGAGAGTAGTATCAACTTTTCCTCTGATAAAATTATTTTCCAGAAGAAAATTACTCAGCCTCTCATACTAAGCTCTGGGAGCTTGTTTTAAGCCATAGAGTGATTTCTTCAATTTAAAAACGTGTTCTGGAAACTTTTCATTTTCAAAACCAGGGGGTTGATGAACATAAACTTCCTCTTCTATGAAGCCATTTAAGAAATCCTTTTAACATCCATCTGATATAGAGTGATGTTATTCTGCGCAGCAAAAGAAATAAGCAAGCGAATAGATTCTAACCTTGCCACAGAAGCATATGTCTCTGTGTAATCTATACCTTCTTGCTGACTATATCCTTGAGCAACCAGTCTAGCCTTGTTTCTGATAACTTCTCCTTGCTCGTTCAACTTGTTTCTGAAGACCCATTTTGTTCCAATGATGTTGAATCCCTTTGGTCTTGGAACCAGATCCCAAACATCATTCCTTGTGAATTGGTTAAGCTCTTCTTGCATAGAAAGTATCCAATCATTATCTTACAGAGCCTCATCCATAGAGGTAGGTTCAATGATAGATACCAAACCAAACAATGACGTTCTAGATGATATGAGAAATGATCTTGTTCTGATAGGGTCATCCTTCTTTCCAATTATCATTTCCTCTGGATGAGAGGCTTTGATTCTGGATGATCCTTTAACAGTTGGTTCTTCAGAAATTGTCAAGTTGTCCATTTGAGCTGTCAAAGGAGTAGCATCTGACGTTGCTTCTGGTGCTTTTACTTGAGCTTTGTCTGCCTCTGATTCTTCAGAGTCTGTGAGAAGGACTTCTCTATCTACATAAATTTCAAGCTGCTTTGGCTTTTGATTGCCAAGCTTATCATCAAATCTAACATGAATTGATTCCTCTACAGTCTGTGTCTCAGTATTGTATACTCTATAGCCTTTAGAGCGTTTAGAATATCCAAGCATGAAACACGTCTGAGCTTTAGAATCAAACTTGTTCAGATTTTCCTTAGTATTCAAAATAAAACAAACACATCCAAAAGGATGGAAATAAGAAATGTTAGGATTTCTATTCCTCCACAATTCATAGGGAGTCTTCTCCAGAAGAGGTCTTACAGACACTCTGTTCTGAATATAACATGTATTCACTGCTTCTGCCAAAAAATGTTTTGCCATGTTAGTCTCGTTGATAATGGTTTTGGCCATTTCTTGCAATGTTATATTTTTCCTTTCTACAACTCCATTATGTTGAGGAGTTCTAGGACAAGAAAAATCATGTGCAATGCCTTTTTCTTTAAAATATTTTTCAAAGTAATTATTTTCAAACTCTCTACCATGATCACTTCTAACTTTAATAATTTTAAATTCTTTTTCGTTTTGGACTTGATTGCAGAAGTCAAAGAATACAGAATGTGACTCATCCTTGTGTTTCAGGAATTTCACCCATGTCCATCTGTTGTAGTCATTAACTATGGCTAATCCATACTTCTTGCCTTTGATGGATGCAGTTTTCACTGGTCCAAACAGATCAATATGAAGCAGCTCTAATGGTCTAGAGGTAGAAACAACACTTTTCTTGCCTCTGATGACTGATATAGTTCCTTTGTACAGGATATCTTGTCTGTTTGTTCATTTTTGCATGGTCGCTACCCTTGGGGCAATTCGTCAGAGGTGTATCTCCGGTATGATCACCATTTCCCCCAGCTATTGAAGTTTGAACATCTCTATCCCCGGTAGAGTTGTATGCAGGTGGACCAAGCAGTTAAGTATGTACGCTCATTCCCAACAGTTGGTTGGTACATATTTAGCTCTCCGCAATTCGAGACCGAGGTCTCCAACAGAGTATGGCTATCCCCAGAGAGTCGAGATTGATATTCCTCATGCAGATCAGATTAAGTGTGTACGCTTATCCCCAGCAGTTGGTTAGTACACATTTAATCCCCGCAGATTGCAGGTATGCACTTACTCTCCTCAGCAAGTCAAGATTGGATTTCTTTCCACCGTACAGGTGTGGAACTTTTCCCAGCAACAGGGGCAATGTCAGGTGTTGCCTCCCCACAGAGTTTGAACGTATAACTTTGTGTCCCCTTAGAGTCCAAGTTGTTGACTCATCCCCAAGCAGAGGTCGATGTTGTTCCCTCATTGGGCGATCCCTAATAGAGTTGGCTTTTCTCCTTGCAGGTTAGCAGAGGTGTCTCTCTACCCTCAGAAAAGTCAGCATGAAGTAATTCTATCTCCCCGCAAATTCGATAAGTTTGTGGTCCCCTGGCAGAGATAGATTGTGCCTCAGGTGAGTAATTCCCGACAGGTTGGATTTTGACTGCTTCCCTAGTAAGTTATCACTTTCAAGTGAGTATTGGTGAGCCATTCAAGGCTGTTTTCTTCAGCAGGGCGTGTTGTGAATCTCGGTGTTTGATTCTGGATTCCCCGCAAATTTGTTGGTTCCCTAGTTGGTTGAATCTATTTCCAATGTTTGGTTGTCTATCCGGCAGAACTGTCTTTTCCCCAGAAGAGTTGCATCCTGGAAGGCCGTTCAGGGCATTTTCCTCAGCAGGTTTTGACGTGAATCCCCTGCTGAGTTTGAACTTCTTGTTCTCTTAAGAACTTTGTTCCCCAGTAAAGAAGTCGTCCAAGGCTCGTTTCCCGGTTTAAGTCCAGCTGCGATTGGCATGTGATAACCTTTTCCCCAGCAGGATGGCTCTGGGTTTTCTCTTCAACATTTATTTTGCTGATTTAGTTCCGTTGCATTTTGCATGTTGTGCATAGCATCCTCCAAACGCATAGCATTTCCATTTCGTATGGAGCATTACACCATTTTCAAACATATGCATGTGAAACATAAGCCAGGTGGTTACCTCTTTGTTTGCAGGTGTATCTCCGACAAATGACTGATATCTTTGCCCGAATGGTATCCATACCATGGAAGTTTCAGTTAGCCCGCGTGGTATCCAGACCCCAACTTATGTTTTTTCCAGCGGCGTCGCCGGACTTCATCTGTTGTTATAAACTCATGTGGTATCCAGACCCTAATGAGTATATTTGTGGTGTATCCCTTTTTCCGTCGAGTATACAGACTCCGGTTATTACGTTGAGTGTTCAGACTCCGAAAAATTTTGTTGATTCATTTTGTTCGTTGAGTATTCAGACTCCGACAATTCGAAATGTTACCCTTCAGCCCATATGGTATCCAGACCATGGTGCAATCTTGGATAGGACGTGTTCATCTTATTTTGTGTTACCCAACAGAGTTACTTGGTTAAGTTTCTCTTGGTTCCTCGGAAGAGTTACTTGGTTAAGTTTCTTCGCACTCCCAAAGCAAAGTTATATGGTTAAATTTCTCTTTCTTCTCCCTGCCAGAGTTGCTTTGTTAAGTTTCTCTCTTCTCCCAGTGGAGTATTCTCAAGATGTGTTTATCAGCTTCAGTTGATCTGACCTTTGGGTTCGATGCTCGCTTTTATTTAGCGAATGCCTGACGGCGATGTCAGATGTCCTTACCTTTGGGTTCAATGCTCGCTTTTATTTAGCGAATGCCTAACGGCGATGTCAGATGTCCTTACCTTCAGGTCTGTTGCCTATTGGTTGCAATAGATGCCTAACGACAATGTGCGATGTTTCTCAACTGTGTAGATACTTGATAGCGAGGTCAGATGTTTTATCCCCTGCAGATGCCTGGCGGCGATGTCAGATGTGTATCAACTTTGTGGATTCCTGACGGTGATGTAAGATGTTTTTATCAACTCAATAGAGGCATGACAGCGATGTCAGATGCTATGTGTTGACCCGGTTTTCAATTTTGTTACTCACTTTTATTTAGTGAATGCCTGGCGGGGAAGTTAGAGGTCCGCGTTTTTGGATTCAATACATGTTTTTATTTAACTGTTTCCTGATAGTGATGTCAGATGTTTCTTCTCAGCTGTGGGTTGAGCCAGCCTTCGGGTTCAATGCTTATTGTGTTCAATGATTCTGACGGCAATGTCAGATGTTTTACCGACTTGATGTCGATGCCTGACAGCAAGGTCAGATGCCTGACAGTGATGTCAGATGATTTACCGACTTGATGTCGGTGCCTGATGGCGAGGTTAGACGCCTGACGGCGATGTCAGATGATTTACCGACTTGATGTCAATGCCTGATGGCAGGGTCAGATGCTTGACGGTGATGTCAGATGTTTTCCCAAATTGATGCAGAGGCCTGATGGTGAAGTTAGAGGTTCAGTATCCGCTACGTGATATCAGATGATCTTTCTGACTTAGTGTCGATGATTTGAAATTGGTAATCAGTTCGCTCTTTACCGTTGCAACTATCAGTTCAGTTATTTTCGGAGATTTTTATCCCCAATCAGAGTTTGCAGTTTATTTCTGCGGTTGGCAAATTTCCGGGTTCTTTGGTATTCAACCTTCTTTTACCTTGATTGTTTGAAAGCCATTCGCTTTTCACTCATTCAGGTCCAAGTCGCTTGAACATGGGTAGTTGTTGTACCCCAAAATTTGCCCAACCTTTTTCTTGTACTTGGCTTATGTTTCTTTTCATTTTTGCATTGTTGCATAGCATAACATTTGTTCTTGAGACAGGGGATCAAGGTTTTCGTGTGGCTCAGGGTTTTCTTTGGTGCGAGAGACCAAACAGCGAGCGTTAGAGGCTCCGACATTTGTTTTGCCCAATGATCGGGCGGTCGATTTTATTTTATTTTGCAGGATATTTTCATATCAGAAGGCAGCATTCAGGCTATCTCAAGCATTCTCACAGTTATAGCATTCAAAGGCAAGTTTCAGAGGTTGAATAGAGCTCAAAACGGTTGAAAACGGGCAAATGTGCAGATTTCCCTCCAAAAGGCACCAAAATTCAAATTTTGAAGGTGTTAACCGATTAACCAAAGGGTTAACCGATTAACCAAGTCAAAATCAAGTCAAATTTGAAGTTTTAAGGGTGTTAATCGATTAACCATATCGTTAACCGATTAACCAGTGCATGTTTTAGCTCTGCACGTGATTTTTTCAAGAGAAGTCACTTTAGGGGTCCAATTTTGATCACATGAGAAATTGATTTTACACCAAGGGAAGGATCTAGAACCATTTTAAATTTTGGTTAATTTTCAAATTAATTAAAATTCCCTCCAAATTCCCATTCCTAATTCCATTCCCATTTTCACAAACCACACTCCAAACCTCATTTGGATCCAAACTTAAGGGGTATTTAATTGATTTACTCCAAACCTCACTAAGATAATCCTCATAATTTCATTTCATTTCAGAATTCATTCTCACTCTCTCAATTTTCTCTCAACTTCTCCACTCCCAAAACTTCACCAAATCTCTCTTTGTTTGAATTCTTTGATTCTCCATTGGAATCATTGATTTCTAAGAGCTAAACCTTCATCCTTCATCATCATCATCTCCATTTTTCCATTCAATTTTCGTGCAAGTTTGAATCTGAATTTCGAAGTTGATCTAGAGGAGCTTATTTGGATAATTCTTGCTTAATTTTGGTGGATCTTCATTTCTACTACAAGCAATCACTTGGATCTTGAAGTAATTCTGGATTTCTTGCTTGGATCTGCTTAATTGGAGTAAATCAACAATTACCAAAGCAATTCTCCGCTTCGTAGGTTGGAATTCTTGATCCAATTCTGTTTTTGAGCTTATTTGTATAATCATCATGTTGATCTTCATTTTTGATTGATTTTGTTGATGTTTGATCCATATGATCTGTGATCTTACTGGTTTAATATGCTTACATGTTGATTGGATCACTGTTTTATGGTTTAAATTCGTGCATAATTGATTATGTGATCATCCGGATTATCGGATAAGTGCTTATTTGCTGGAAATGTTGTTATCTTGCTGTTTTTCTGCTTCTGGCACAGTGTTAACCGATTAACCAACCCGAATTTTCAAATTTTTAAGCATTTTTTACTGGTTAATCGATTAACCCCTGGTGTTAATCGATTAACATTGTGCCAGCAGGCCTGTTTTGCTGTTTTTCATGCTTGTTTTGGTATGGTTTCACTTCGAATCTTCATGGATCAGTATGATGCATTAGGAGTGAGATGTTTTAGATATATGTCGCTGGTCTTGACTGTTTAATCGTGATTCCTTCGACACGCGTGTTCGTTTTCCACTTGAATGCATACTCTCGTATATGTTATTCAAAGTGATGTTTATCATTGGTCTTTGCATGACTTTGAAGAATGATTTGGTTGAGATGTGCTTGTGGTGGCTGCTGTCCTACACTTTTTCCTCCCGCTTTTCTTCGGTGATTGATGCTTGAATGGTTGTAGGAGTCATGACTTCTCCCATTGCATCTCACTTTTGGCTTGAACTTGTTTAAGCTCATTTGTGTGCTTCGTGTGCTTTCATTTCTTTGTTCTTGCATCTTCTGATATGCATGCTTGAGGTTGAGATGTGCTTGTGGAGGCTACTGCCCCACACTTTGTTCCTCCCTCACTTTCATTCTAATTGTGCATTACATGTTTGCATACTTGTATTTTCTTATGCCTTCTTCTTCTTTCTTCTTTGCCTTGTTCCCTTAGGACCTCTAATCTTCCTTGTTCAAGGTTGATTATGATAGACCTTAGGTTTGAACCCATGCATGATAATATTAGGTAGCATTCCCTTTCATCCCAATCATAGGTGCACTTTGTATGAGAATATTAGGTTGAGTCTTAGTCTCCCTTTAGAATGTCTCTCTCTTCTCATCTTCAAACTTTTTCAAAACATCTAATAAAGGTCAAGTATTGTTGTAAATTACGAGCCTTAAGTACTTGGGAAATGGTTATTGGGGGGGCTCCTCTCAATTGTCTAGAGTGTTTAGCGTATGTCCTTTGGACGATATGCGACACATTCGCTCCTAAGTCATAGTCTTTAGTGTAACATGAATTACAAACAACAACCAATGCACTTCTTCTCTAAAAAACAGAAAAACAAACTTCAAACTTTTTTATCCTTAGGGATCTTAATTGGGAAAACCTTTTTCATAAGGAGAGTGTTATTAACTCTTGGTTCTACCGCAAACAGGTAACGCCTAAGTCTCCAATGGTCGAGTTGCATACGCCTAACTGGTAGAATTAAGTTTTAACCCTACTCAGATAAAACATTTGAACCAACCTGTGGTTTTGTTAGCCCGAACTACGTTTGCTCTTTCTCATACAAGATGAGGATACGTAGGCACAAGATGGTGATGTCTTGGCGAGCAACCTTCCCCTCCTTTCACTCGTAGTTAGCTGAACTACGTTGACTCTGACTTTCCCATTGCACGAGGGAGTATGTAGGCATAGAGAGACGATGCTCTATCGAGTCTCTTTTCTTTTCTTTTGTCTCCGAGCCGTAGCTTAGATAGTAAACACCCTTTTAGATAGTGTTGCGGTGGAAATAGGATATCAAACTATTAATTAGTTTGAATCACAATTCTTGATTCACAACCGCTCTTTGATTTATCCGAAGGAAAAGGTCAAAAGAGGGAAAACCTATTTTTATATCGTAAACACAATGCAGGGAGAGACCTAGGTAAGGGGTTGGTTAAATTTAGGGAAGGTACTAGCACCCTAAACTTCTGTAGTACACTACAGGAACCTTTTGTTTATTGTATGTTTTTTTATTTTATTATCTGTTTGATGTATATATTGAGCTAAGGGATAGAGTGACCTAAAGAGACCTAAGGGTTAGTCCTAAGTTTACTTGGCAAGATTCGCATCTTGTGCCTACGTATCATGGATAAGGAATGGAATCAGAGTAATCGTAGTTCCCCTTGAAAGGGAGGTTAGAAACTTCTTGACTGTGGTCAAGGTTTCAATGGGGGAGTAAGCATTTCTTAAGGAAACGCTTACGTGGAGTGCAGAGACTCCAATCTCTACGTTGAAATTGTTAGTCGAAATTAGGGTTAAATTAGGGATTCCACGGCGGGAAACCCTAAACAGAGTACGGCGACTCTTTGACCTAAAGCTAGGGTAAAGGGCGTTTTCGTCCACGGTGGGACACCTAGGCTATTAGGGTTTTGGAAACGGTCAAGAATTAGGGTTATTGACTCAGCGGTCAAACGACTAGACCTAATCCTTCGGAAGGGATTCTAACGGTAAAAACATGCAAAATACGGCAAATTACTATTCGGCAGAATTAAAGTGCGGAAAAATAAAGAAAGCGGTAAAAGAAAGCATCGCGACGATCACTCGCGTAAATTACAAATCCCAAAATGCAAAAATAAATAACTGTGACGATAGATTCACATAAATTACAACCCAAAGAATGTAAAAATAATATCGAAATAAAAACGACGATGTCCTCGCATAAATTACAACCATAAAAATAAATGTGAAAAAAATAAAGGATTAGTAGCCACGGCCAAAATGAGAGCCAATAAAAGTCAGATGATAATTAACGGGAATGTTGGGAATTTTTATTTTAGATTTTTAGGTTAGAAATTAGAATGAAAGGGTTTGTAAGTAACTGAAAATAATTTTAAGTCTGGTGTTGAAAACTGTTAGTATTAATTTATTTAAAAAGTTTTAAAATAAAAAAAATATTTTAATTTCAAAAGGTTTTAATTTTAAAAGGTTTTAATTTTAAAAAAGGTTTTACTATAAAAAAAAGGTTTTAATTTTAAAAAAGGTTTTACTATAAAAAAAAGGTTTTAATTTTAAAAAAAGTTTTACTATAAAAAAAGTTTTAATAATAAAAAGAATGTTTTAATAAAAAGAAAAGGTTTTAATAAAAAGGTTTTAATAAAAAAAAAGTGTTAGTAATAAATTAAAACATAATGTGATTACTAATTACAGTTTAAAAAAAAAAGATAATATAATAAAAAACGAAATAGAAATAGAAATAAAAGGAGTGAGGATAGGTGGATGGTGTTGGGAAAAAACCTTTTCCTTTTTTTTTGGGGGTTTGGGAAAAAACCTTTTCCCTTTTTTAGGGTTTGGGAAAAAACCTTTTCCCTTTCTTTTAGGGTTTGGGAAAAAACCTTTCCTTTCTTATTCCCAACCGGCGGCGGCTGTCTTCCATGGTTCAGAGTCTTTTCTCCTCATCTTTCCTTGCATGTCAATGGTTCCTTCGTCTATTTATTCTTCCCCTTAATCTACAATCAATGAACAAAACAACGTAGAAAAAAATTGTAAAATGATGTAAATTAAAGGAAAAAGAAAGGTTACGGTAATGACGATGATGTTGAATGAACTGATCCTCTGCCGTTGGAACTTTTTGTTCGCCGGTAGCGCTTGGCCGATGATGAATTCAAGCCTTTTAGAGTTCTTCCGAAAAAATTCCCTCTTCCTCTAATGACCTGCTCTTGATTTTCTGATGTTCATGAAGTTTCCTCGCATCACTTATGCTTATATAGGTAACAAATTAGGGTTAATTCTAACCTAATACCCATTTTAAAGCCCAACTTAAATTAATATTAGTTAAAACTAAATAAAATTTAAACAAACTTAAAACTCTATTTATTTATACTAAATAAAAGAAACAAAACAAAAAGTGAAGAAGGTGAGATTTGAACTCTCGACCTCTCACACTCACAACTCCTTACACACGGTCTCTTGCCAATTGTGTTATTTTATTCATTCAAAATAAAGTGGCACTAGAAACCCTGTAAACTAAAAGACCGCGCCACATGATATTTTCTTGCAACAATCAACCAACTGCACAACCCGTTAGTGGTTAGTTTAAATGCAATCCAAAATGAAATGGGATGCAAGATGAAACGACTAATCTTAGGGAAAAATTTGGGGTATTACAGTTGCCCCTATTTAAATAGCTTCACCGGATGATTTGAGCGACGAAGGCTCGAGAAATCATGGTGGAGGGATTTAAATATAGATAACCGAAAATTTTTCCCTTAGATGCAGTGATATGCAATGCTATGGACAAAACGGAAATAAACTACCATGCTGAAAATGCCATGAATTTAGTATGGTGTGTATGATGGAATGGTAAATGCAGAGATGCAGACGACACGAAGACATAGGGGATAGACGCGACGAACGAACCACACTAGGAATACGACGCACTGGGTGACAGCACGACACGAGGAATTCTAATGATGATGGTCAACTGGTGCGAGCACAACCAATTGTCACTTTAGAGATAAATGGTAAGAAAAGGATCCTTAATGGAGATGGCACCGGTGAGACGGCCTTCACTAGGGAATATCTAGGAGTAATTATCAACAGGTTCAAGCGTGACCGGCTGATACTCTAGAGTAAGAAAATAAATCTGGATCTGCACGACTGTAGGATCGATTAACAAGATGTTGGAGCATTGAGCAAAGAATAACATCCGAGATTCTGTAAACTTTCCCTCGTGACAGGATCAAACGGAATTTAGGAATCCGTAGAAAATATACAGGGTAAAACCGGCTGTATGCCAAAATAAATGGTCTTAAATGGGAAATGCTCTGGTAAGTTTTCTCGAGAGAGAACTGCCACTTATCGTTGGAAGGGACTTATATGCCAAACTGGATAAGCTCTCAAATAAAGAGACTGTTGTTTATCTGTGGATAATAGACTAATTTATAATATAAACTTCTTTACATCTCAAGTCTGTACTCCCTGGACATGATTCGGTTTCTTCTTTTGCTAAAGGATAAAATAAACGTCTTCATAATTCGAGATCGGTGCTCTCCCGAATATGATTCAGCTTCTTCTTTTACTAAAGGGTAAAACGAACTTCTTCATAATTCAAGATCTGTGCTCTCTTGAATATTATTCGATTCAAACCTCCACGCACTTCAAGATGACAAGGAAAATGGAAGCCCAACTGCTCGATGGAGATGGTCGTTTGCTGCAAGTCATAACGAAGATAGGATAAGCTCCTCAGGCGAGAAATACCACTTTGATAGGCTTCTCGGGTGAGAACTGCTTGTAGAGGTGGTAACAGGTAATGTAAATTATAATGAAGGTTGTAGTGAAAGTTGCAATGTAAATTGTAATGAAGGTTGTAATGAAAGTTGCAAGGTAAATTGTAATGAAGGTTTGTAATGAAAATTGTAAGGTAAATTGTAATGAAGGATGTAATGAAAGTTATAATGTAAATTGTAATGAAGGTTGTACTGAGCTCCTTGTACGAGAAGATCAATTGTAGAGTGTAATGAAAAATTGTAATGAAAATTGTAATGAAGGTTGTAATGAAAGTTACAAGGTAAATTGTAATGAAGGTTGTAATGAAAGCTGCAAGGTAACAGAACTGGGCTAGAAAGAACTGACAAACAAGTCTCCATTGAGGAAACGAACTCGAGTGGGACTATCTCACCTAACGCGGAAAGGTAACTGAAATAACCAACATCCACGAGGGATGAACTCGGTGGGGAAACTGGAAACAAATGAGTATTTTGTGCTTAGGGCTGACGATCTACTTGGAGAGAGCGGACAAACCCAGTTACTCGGAGTTAACGATAAAGGATGATGATAAATAGCAAGCATGCACATGCTAATGCGTATGTTAATGTGTATGTGAATGTGTATGTTCATGTATATGAAACTGTCATGCAATGAGTATGCTTATGCATATGCTGACAAAACATATGAGAGAGGAGACATGAGATGAAATAAACATCTCGACGGGAGTACCCTAGCGACCTCTGCAACAGTACATCCATCGGGGTATAGGAAAAGTTGATGGTAGAACCAAATCCTGTTTCAAAGTTATAACTTCCCTGGGGAGAAGATATCATGACTTCCACATGGGGATATGATATCATTACTTCAACTGGGGATTCATGACCTCCGCATGGGGATAAGATGTCATGACTTCACGTGAGGGATTGCTATCATGAATCATAATCAGCCGAAGAACATCTTAGGATCAGAGACTTCTGGGGATAAAATAAATATCCGCGGTATGGGGAAGATATGGAGCTAGGCAGCTTCATGGAGATAGTGTAGCAACTTCCTGGGAATAATACCTCGACTTCCTGGGGATAAAGGTACATCCGACTGGGGATAAAATATATCAAACTTCCTTGAAGAGAGTTCATCAGACTTGCTGTGGAGAATTCAACAGACATTCCTGGGGAAAGTATCCCGGCTTCTTGGGGAGAATATGGCAGTCTCCTGGGAAGTATTTCCTGAGGAAAGTAAGGCAATTTCACTGAGGAATAGATGATCCACTAAGAATGGATCTTCAAGAACATATATCACTTGGAGGATACCGGGGACATCCCTGCAGTCTTGAGAGTCACTGGGGATTTATCGGATGGACCCCAAAAGTGTTGTCAGCTTAAAGTCTCGCTGGGGAATATCACTGGGAAGATGCTGGTAAGATCTCTGCGGTCTGGGAAATTACCAGTTCGGTCCATAATGTTGCCAGCTTATAGTCTCGCTGGGGACTACGTCGGGTTAAAGTCTCTCTGGGGACTGTGTCAGCTTAAAGTCTCTCTGGGGACTGTGTTGAGGCAATGGTTAAGATGTAGATTCTGCAACAATGAGATTTACTGGGGAATGAAGACCGCCGGGAGTAAAATCCATCGGGTGCATGAAGAATGTCGTGAAACGAAGCTAACTTTGATCTCAGTGGACTTTGTCGTAGTCGCCATTTTGAAAATATCATGCCCCAAAGTACCTGCTTCATGAGGAAAAGTCAGCTCAAGAGGATTTTACAGAGAAACACGGAGTCCAGATGCCGCACTGTTTTCCAACTCCTGGAGAGATTTGTCAGATCTCGACGTAACTGGCTCAGATCGACGGTGACATGACTGAGTCTTCAAAAATAGCTCTTAAGAATGTCAGGCTCGCATTGATGAGAAAACTGGAAACCATCTGCCCCTGTTTAGCAGGATCTGTGACATATATATGTAAGTTTCTAAGATATCAAGCAAAACCGACACGCGTGAAATGCTATCCTGAAACTATCAATGCAACAATATATTTGTCTTGAAACTTTTATTTTTGAAAAAGATATCGCTGTAACTCGTGACCGAAATCACTAGTTAGGATATAAGTTTAATTTATAATGCCAACATGAATTTTTGAGCATAGCTCGTAGGAGTCAGGAAACGCTATCTCGTCGAGTAACCTTTCAAGAGAATTCCTACTTCAATTAGGTCTTTTAAAGGTTGTATCGTGGCTTGGTTCACGGTTTAGAAACAAAGGATAAAGGCTCAAAATGTTATTTGCACCCACCCATTCTTCGTGATGTTCTCCAATCCTATTCACTTAACAGGATACGAGCACTCATATCTCAATCGGGTTTGATATGGTCGAGAACTCATTAAGGCTTTGGACATGGCAGTCACTCACCTATTGTCTTTTGTGTTTGATCACACGACTTTGTTCTTTATTGGGAATTCTTTATGGTAATACTTTTTGTTTTTGCATTTTTATTCCCTAACTTTTGCCTGGACAACGTCTTTTGGATTTGACTTTGGAGTCCAGCGGGATGCCCCAGTTTTGCCTAAGTCTCCTTCATAGGTTTCGACTTAGCGGGCTATATTTTATTTTTTGTTGAATAAGTCGTGGGAATCCTTTGAAAGGCTTGTGATTGCCCCACTCTTTTAGTAGTAAAGGGATAATCATTGGCTTCTAACTTCCTAAGATGTTAAGGATAGATTCTCGAAGGTTTGCTCCTCCTTTTTTGAAAGTTCGAGCGCTCAATCGATTTAACTGAAAAACTACCCTGCCCCGGGTTAAAATAAGGGTTTTAATTTGGAAAAGAAGAAAGCTCCTACTTCAAGGCTCAAAGGGGTTAAAGAGGGGTTATCATCCTTATATCTCCATTTTTTGGGATTTGAAACAATGGCTTACATCATCAGCAGGTTTCAATCGAAAGCATACGACAAGGGATCTGACGTTTTTGGTTCATCATCCTCCTCCCCGTTCTCTGTTAAAGCAAGAGATCGGGTAAAGTTGGCATCATAAGTTCATAAAAAATATTTTTAATGAGTGAAACGAATGGATTTATTCAAGACAAATATGTATTGCCTTAATTATTCAAAATAAACGAGTTCATACATGCTTATTATGCTTAATCAACAAAAATAACATATAAATAAGCAAAAATGACATGTCTCAAAGTCCTTCAAAATGTGTTTATGAAGTCTTCGCATCTGCGACCGGCATGGTAGTGGTGGTTGTTTCCTCTGGCGGAGCCTTACTGGAATGAGTCGTCTCGCTTTCCCCAGCTAGATCTATCAATGCTTCAGTATCTGTCTGCGAATCTTCCTTCAAACTACCTTTCCCGGATTCTTGGTTGATCGGGGTCACATCATCTTGAGGATCACTGAAATTAAATGGACGAGGCTTCTGAATAACTACCGGCTTTGGCAGATTCACAGGAGTAGTAGCTGACTGAGATATGTTGAAAACCTTGAGAGGAGTTCTGATCTTCGGCTGATGATCATCAAAAGAGAAAATCTTCTTTTCCAACAAATCTCTGACGATATCTTTCAGAGAATAGAAATCTTCCAAATCATGTCCGGGCGCCCCCTCATGAAATAAACAATGAGCAACGACGTTGTAATTGGCAGGCAAAGGATTACGAGGCGGACCCATTGCTCGGGTAGTGATCAAATCTCGTTGCACTAAGTAAGGATATAACTCGGTGAACGTCATTGGAATCGGCGGACAAGGCTTGTATTGCCTCCTAATCGGAGTGTTCTGGCGAGGAGCTTGCTTCTTAGGCAGTTGACAAGCAGGAGCGTTGGGCGCTCACTGACAGTTGTCAGGAGCTTGTGCAAACTGATAAATAGGAGGTTGTTGATAAACCGGATGCTGATAGACCGGAGCCGGTTGCACTGGATGATATGTAGGAAACTGTTGATTAATAGGAGTTGCAACAGTAGCTACATAGGGTTGCTGAGCATACTGAACTGGATAACCTTGAACATAACTTTGTTGAGGTTGCCAAGATTGATGAGTAGCCATCGAGCGATTCCTCGGACGTGTAGCTCTTTTATGGTAGTCAGAGCTCGGAGTTTTGAACTTTGGAGGACCACCTTGTTGAACTGGTTGAGCAATAGTAGGACTCACCAAACTGGAGTGAACACCATGAGGAAGTACATTTGTAACAGTAACGGCTGGTTGAGGATCCACAACAGTATGGGTAATCTCAGAAACAACAGTGGGCCGAGAATCCATCTTTGCATTAAGGGCTTGTAGCATCTCCATAATATGCCCCACACTTCCTCGAAGATCTTCGAGTTCATGGCTGACACGGTCGATCTCTTGAGCTTGTTCTTCCATCCTTTTTTGAGCTTGGGCTCTAGTATTGTACTGATGCGGAGGACCCAGGGTGATGATACTGGCAGGCGAGAGAACCGAGAATAAGAAACCGGGAGACACATGAAATGCAAAATATGATGCAAAATGCAAATGACATGACTTCATGGAATTCAAATATTTACGAATATCGCAGAATACCAAAACTTTATTTATTAATTTGAAAACGGATTACAAATAACATTCTTAGAAAAGTCTTGGCATAATAGCTAAATAAAAGCTAATAATGACCCTAAGGAAGCTTCCTGTTCTACCCCTTGATCTGCTCTTCTAGCTGGGTCTTTTTGAGGATGAGCCTATCTTCAAAAGTTAGATTGAGAGTTAGAGGAAAATAAATCCTTCATCAAAACCAAACAAGGGTACATTGGAAAAGTCTTCACAATTGTTGGTGATTAGTGTCCTTGATGTCGGATAACTTCGAGCATATGGCTTTAGCAACGATCTTGTCCTTTAGGGTCTTTCTCCAAGAAAGGGAACGAAGACTCCTTCAGAATAGGTAACCCCACCAATTGAGAGTACTCTTCTAGGGTAGGCAAGAGCTGGTACTCGAGGGATGTAAGGAAAAGATAATCTGGATCCTAGAACTGTAACAAAGTCGAAAGGAAACCTTCGTCTACTTGAGGTTTCAACAAAAATAACAGCCTTCCATACTTGTTTTTGGATCCTTTTTTGATCTTGAACCAAAGCTCCTATCTTCCTTAGGTCATCTAACTTAAGGCTCTTACAAGAATATTTTAGAGTATTTTCCTTATTGTAATCCATGGTATCCTGCAATATTCATAAGTAAAACTTGAATTCCATGAAATGTAATGCAATGTGATGCTTTATAGATGCAATGCACATATATACCCAAGTCCTAGGTTGAAGGTATGTACGAGGAGTTAGGGTTTACCCATCCCCATAAGGTATGTGCTAAGGTTAGTTGTACCTGCCGAAAAAGGTTCTAAAGAAGTGCCCAAAGTCATTGGTCCATCCTTCGGATATTATCAACTTTCCGACTGACTCAGGGGTCGATAATATTCTCAAGAGAACCTCTTTTGAGTGTAGCATCACGTAGCAACCATTGTAGGACTACTCCCACATAGTTCCCGCACTACGTCCTATATAAGGCCAAAGTGGTGTTAAGGTACTACGGTCCCCAATATCACAGACTCTAATCGAAAATAGTAAAATTTTTCACGACTAACTCGTTCAACTGAACTGTTTTCAAAAGGGTCTCAACTGAGCGGTGATTCTCGAGTCAACTTGGTCAGGACTCACTCCTGGCAAGCCTTGTCGAATATCTCACCTTCCTATAATAAGGTCACTCAAGTCCGGGTTATGACTTATCTCACAATAACAGGGTACCCCCCCAAGCAAGGCACAATAATAATATATACAAGAGAATAAATAATGAAAAAATATCATACAATAAACAAAATAGGGATAACCCTTAAAGTTGTCATGCCGTCCCCAGTGAAGTCGCCATTTTCTGTTGCGGTGGAAATAGGATATCAAACTATTAATTAGTTTGAATCACAATTCTTGATTCACAACCGCTCTTTGATTTATCCGAAGGAAAAGGTCAAAAGAGGGAAAACCTATTTTTGCATCGTAAACACAATGCGGGGAGAGACCTAGGTAAGGGGTTGGTTAAATTTAGGGAAGGTACTAGCACCCTAAACTTATGTAGTACTCTACAGGAACCTTTTGTTTATTGTATGCTTTTTAATTTTATTATCTGTTTGATGTATATATTGAGCTAAGTGATAGAGTGACCTAAAGAGACCTAAGGGTTAGTCCTAAGTTTACTCGGCAAGATTCGCATCTTGTGCCTACGTATCCTGGATAGGGAATGGAATCAGAGTAATCGTAGTTCCCCTTGAAAGGGAGGTTAGAAACTTCTTGACTGTGGTCAAGGTTTCAATGGGGAGTAAGCATTTCTTAAGGAAACTCTTTCGTGGAGTGCGGAGACTCCAATCTCTACGTTGAAATTGTTAGTCGAAATTAGGGTTAAATTAGAGAGTACGGCGACTCTTTGACCTAAAGCTAGGGTAAAGGGCGTTTTCTTCCATGGCGGGACACCTAGGCTATTAGGGTTTTGGAAACGATCAAGAATTAGGGTTATTGACTCGGCGGTCAAACAGCTAGACCTAATCCTTCGGATGGGATTCTAACGGTAAAAACATGCAAAATACGGCAAATTACTATTCGGCAGAATTAAAGTGCGGAAAAATAAAGAAAGCGGTAAAAGAAATCATCGCGACGATCACTCGCGTAAATTACAAATCCCAAGATGCAAAAATAAATAACTGCGACAATAGCCTCGCATAAATTACAACCCAAAGAATGTAAAAATAATAACGAAATAAAAACGACGATATCCTCGCACAAATTACAACCATAAAAATAAATGTGAAAAAAATAAAGGATTAGTAGCCACGGCCAAAATGAGAGGCAATAAAAGTCAGATGATAATTAACAGGAATGCTGGGAATTTTTATTTTAGATTTTTAGGTTAGAAATTAGAATGAAAGGGTTTGTAAGTAACTGAAAATAATTTTAAGTTTAGTATTGAAAAATGTTAGTATTAATTTATTTAAAAAGTTTTAAAATAAAAAAAATGTTTTAATTTTAAAAGGTTTTAATTTTAAAAAAGGTTTTACTATAAAAAAAAGGTTTTAATTTTAAAAAAGGTTTTACTATAAAAAAAGTTTTAATAATAAAAAGAAAGTTTTAATAAAAAGAAAAGGTTTTAATAAAAAGGTTTTAATAAAAAAAGAAGTGTTAGTAATAAATTAAAACATAATGTGATTACTAATTACAATTTTAAAAAAAAAAGAAATAATAAGATAATATAATAATATAATAAAAAACGAAATAGAAATAGAAATAAAAGGAGTGACGATAGGTGGATGGTGTTGGGAAAAAACCTTTTCCTTTTTTTTGGGGGTCTGGGAAAAAAACTTTTCCCTTTTTTTAGGGTTCGGGAAAAAACCTTTCCTTTCTTATTCCCAACCGGCGGCGGTTGTCTTCCATGGTTCAGAGTCTTTTCTCCTCATATTTCCTTGCATGTCAATGGTTCCTTCGTCTATTTATTCTTCCCCTTAATCTACAATCAATGAACAAAACAACATATAAAAATTGTAAAATGATGTAAATCAAATGAAAAAGAAAGGTTACGGTAACGGCGATGATGTTGAATGAACTGATCCTCTTCCGTTGGAACTTTTTTGTTCGCCGGTAGCGCTTGACCGATGATGAATTCAAGCCTTTTAGGGTTCTTCCGAAAAAATTCCCTCTTCCTCTGATGACCTGCTCTTGATTTTCTGATGTTAATGAAGTTTCCTCCCATCACTTATGTTTATATAGGTAACAAATTAGGGTTAACTCTAACCTAATGCCCATTTTAAAGCCCAACTTAAACTAATATTAGTTAAAACTAAATAAAATTTAAACAAATTAAAACAAACTTAAAACTCTATTTATTTATACTAAACATTAAAAATATTATAAAAAGAATAAAATCTAATAAAAAAAACTATTTTTGTTATTTTTTTATGAAAATATAAAAGTTAGAATAAAAATAAAAGAAACAAAACAAAAAGTAAAGAAGGTAGGATTCGAACTCTCGACCTCTCACACTCACAACTCCTTACACATGGTCTCTTGCCAATTGTGTTATTTTATTCATTCAAAATAAAGTGGCACTAGAAACCCTGTAAACTAAAAGAGCGTGCCACATGATATTTTCTTGCAACAATCAACCAACTGCACAACCCGTTAGTGGTTAGTTTAAACGCAATGCAAAATGAAATGGGATGCAAGATGAAACGACTAATATTAGGGCAAAATTTGGGGTATTACAGATAGCCAACAGAGCGTGGATCCCGTCGAGTACGATGGACGTGAAGGGTGTTAACACCTTCCCCTTGCATAACCGACTCCTGAACCCAAGATTTGGTTACGATGACCTGTCTTCTCCCTTTTTCGTAGGTTTTCTCTGATCGTTTCCTTTCCCTCTTTTGAGATAAATAACAAACGGTGGCGAATCTTCTGTCCTTGCCAGGCTCTCTTCGCAGCGATGCGACAACAACCACTGCAACTTTCATGGGAACCTTTGATCATACCCGCCTTCATTAGTTTTCTATACAGCTCGACTAATGGAGTTTTGACTTCAGACACCTTGGAAATTAATCTGATGTCAGAATCTTCTTCTATAGCATGAACACCGTCGTAGTTTGGCAAAGGAAGGTTCTCCATATTAGGTTGGTTGTCCTCAAAGGAGAGGATCTTCTTTTTAATTAATACTCACACAATGTGTTATAGTGGTATGCAACCTTCGAGATCGTGCCCCGCAACATTTTTGTGGAATGCGCATCGTACGTTTGGGTTGTAGTAATGTGGTAATGGGTTTGGAGGGAGACCCAACTTCCTGGTCTGAATTAGGCCTTGCTGCACCATTAGAGAGTACAAATCAGTGTAGCTCATAGAGATAGGCTGAATCCCTGACCTTCTAATCTAGAAAGTGGGCATCGGAGCCGGTGCTCTTTGTTGTTGGCGCACTTGCTGATTTTTATTTTGTTAATATGCATTAGGCGCCTATTGCTAAAAATTTTGTGGGTTTGGCTGGGGTTGGAACACCGGCGTGACTGCAGCCACATATCGCTGTTGCTGATAATTTCGCTGAGGTTGCAGACGAGGTAACCGTTGATTTTGCAGGCGGTTTCTTCTGTTCTGAACCCTATCGTCGTACATTATAGCGTTAGTCTCTCCTTCATTTTTCTTGTGGAAGTTGCCCGGTGGCTTTTCCATTATGCTAGTGCTAGCCGAACTTGTCACTTTGCCATTTTTCAAACCAACTTCCACCTTTACACCGATGGCCATAATATCAGAAAAGTTGGTCGTGATACTGCTAATCATTCTTTCATAGTATTCGGGTATGACAGTATCCACAAACCAATCAACCAACTCTTTTTTCGTTAAGGGAGGTTCCACCTGGGCGGTGGTCCCGCGCCATCTCTACGGATATTCTTAAAGGATTCCGAACTCTTCTGAGTCATGCTAAGAAGCTGACGTCAGTCTGGTGCTCAATCCATGTTGTATTTATACTGTTGAATGAATGCATCAGAAAAATCTTGGAAGCAGTGGATTTTAGACTAATCCAGACTTAAGTACCATCTAGTGGAGGCATCTTTGAGGCTGTCTTGAAAGCAGTGTATCAACAATTTGTCATTCTTGATATGCCGGGCCATGCGTCGGCAGTACATGATCAAGTGAACTTTTGGGCAGGTTGCTCTTTTGTACTTTTCAAACGTGGGCATTACAAACTTGAGAGGAAATACCAAACCTGAACTAAACACATGTCCTTGGCATCAGACCCAAAGACATTGTTTCCTTCTATGGCTCTCATTCTTCTGGCCATTATGTCCATTTCAACCCGTAGCTTCTCATGTTTCTCATTTTTAGTCTCAGGCCCGTCGAGTACGTCGAATATCGGTTGATGATTGTTGAAGACTGGTCGGACATGTGCCTGAGCACCAGCCTGAGTGTAAATTGGATTTTGGAAATCCGTCATTAATGTTACACTCTGTGGATTAGAATACGGCTGATGATTGAATGGTTGAGCATCATTGTATGGAGGCATGAAATCTATGGCAATGTCGTAAGGATGTTTTGTCACTGAAGTTACTAATGAAGGAGGATTTACTGTTGTTGTGTTGATTTAAAACACTATTGTGGGTTGTGTGTCCATCTTTGCCTTGATTACTTGAAGGACTTCCATGATTTGGCTAACGTCACCATGTAGCCCTTCGACATCGTTGTTGATCTGATCAACTCTTAAGTCTTGATCTGCCATTCTCTTCTGAGCATTGGCGCTTGTGTTGTACCGATGAGTATTTAGCGTGATTCTCTCTCTTTCTCTCTCTTTCTCTCTCTCTCTCTCTCTCTCTCTCTGATAGCAAAAGGATACAAGATAAGCCGGAGGACCAAAGAAATATGATGCAAATGAAATGCAGGATGCAAATTCAAATGCAGACCACACATTCAAGGAAAAACCAAAAAGTTTGTTTACGAACAAAATTAATAGATCAATACGTAACAACGTGATGAAAACTCAAGAAAGTTTTCATTAATCAAAAGAGTTTTACAACATAAAGTTTTCATTAACAAATGAAACTTTTACAATCTTCTTACAAAATGAAAGATCACATATTCCCATAAGCACGGGGTTCAACAAAAGGAACCTAAAGGCCAAGGATCCTCTAACATGATGACCCTTCTCCCTCCTGCAGCCTTGTCTTCTTCTAGCTCTGACGAAGTAGCTCCCAAAGTTATGCATTTTCCCGTTCAGTTTTTACTAAAGCAAACTTTAATTCTCCCCTAGACAAGAGTTTCTCTGGCTCCAGAGTGATGTCTTAGGAGTGAGTATAGAACATCTTCAATGCTATCACTTTTGACCAGAACAGATATTCCTTCAAAATGAGACAGCTTGGATTTTCTACGACGGTCATTCCTTACAGCTTGGGGTGACACCAGGCAAATGTAATCTGTGCTTCTAAATCTGGGTCAGCATCCTTCTCACAGAAGCAAGTCTGTAGCTGGGCTGGCTCTGGTTCTTTCTCAGTGGGGTATCCTAGCTGACGGTGAGCTAAGATAGGACTGTAGTTGATATACCCTCTGGTGCTTATTAGAGGTATATTTGGGAACTATCCACAGCTTTGTATCATGGATACTCCTCCGCGAGTCAAGTCATACCAACTGATGTCGTAATGGGAGAGTGAAACCAGTTTTACGATCCATGTGTCACTGTCTTCCAAGTTCCATAGAGGGAATGTTTTAGGCAAGTGTGAAATAAACCACTTGCTTAGGAGTGCTGTGTAGCAGGAGAATTTCCCGAGATTGAACACCTTCCACCGAATAATGGTGTAGTAGGTATCAACCAAGAGAGTTGAAGCTGGATTTCTGACAAGAAATAACTTGATGGCCTCCAAACGGATGAAATCAGGTCTGCTGGGAAACAGGTATAAGTCGTAAATCAAGAAAGCTAGTATAGCTTCAAAGATTCCCAAATCTCTACGATCATAATAGAACTTAGCCTTCTCCATGAATGGTCTTGCCTCCATTCCAATAAATCCACCCCTATTATCTAACTGGGTTGGAAGGTTAGTGGGTTCTAGGTGAAGAGCTTCAACAACATCTCTTCTGTTTGGTTTCTTATCCCTCCCATAGTTAGGTGTGAAAGTCATAGGAATTTTCAGATGCTCAGAGTATTCTTTCAGGGTTGGCAACAACTGAAAGTCTGGGAATGTGAAGCAATGGTACAGTGGATCATAAAACTTCATGAGGGCTTGCAGCATCTCCTCGTTTACTTGCATATCTAGAAAAGATAACAAGTCCCCATACTTGGCTATAAAAGCAGCAGGATTCCTTACTAGGATCCTTAAGATCCTTAGGTTGCCCAACCTCAGGCTCGGGAATGTAATCATGTTTCTTTGATCCATCACTATGTCTGCAAAAAACAAGATTTTTGAATTCCTTGAATGGTTAGCAAAATGCAGAATGCAATGTAAAGATGCTAGATGCAACTAGTTTTACAAAACTCAGAAGATAATTAAAGCAAACCTTGTTTCATTTATGTTGGGAAAAGTTACAACTTTCGAAACATAACACAAGAAATGTGAGGCTATATCAAAGGAGAAGACTAGGCCCTATGGTTAGGAATTCTGACAAGACTCCTATCCGTGTGTCCTCTTTAGTCTTTTCAACATAGTATTCTTCATCACCAACTTGTCTACTATCCCTTTCCAAGCACCAGAAGTTGGTGGGATATTCGAAAACTCATGAGTACTCTGCGTAGGTTTGACGCTAGAGAAAAATAAATTCTCCTTTGTCACATCTCCGTCAGTCAGGCGTCTCTCGAGCCACCCGATCAACTCATCTTTCTCTTCTAGCTCTCTCTTCAACTCTGTTGTTTCAGCATGAAGAGCATGGTAATTGCCTTCCCAAGTGTCCCTCTCACGCTTTGTTCTTTCAAGAATCTCTTGGTACTCTTCCAAATTTTCAATGGGAATGGCAGAAGATGACGCGATGACAATCTGCGTATTCTTCTCAAGAAGGTAAGGCATATTGAGATCACGAGCTCTAGATTGGACCCACTGAGTGAATGGCTCAAAGGCTACAAAGTTCCTCTTCCCAAGGTCAGCTTTGTTTTTTCTCTGGATGTTCTTCCAAGCATCAATCATATTGTTTCTTAAACTTTCCTCCGCTTCGGTGTTAAGGTAGAAGAAACCAGACCGTAGGATGTTGTTAGGCTTATCCTTCATTGGGAATCCAAATTGACGTCGGCCAAACATGATTATAGTTGATCCCCCTTGTACTCCCAAGAGTGGTACATTCGAAAAAGAACCACAACTATAGCATATAAACACATAAAGTGGGCTAAACCCTCCTGCTTTTAAACTATTTCCCTAGTGAATTCGCCATTTCTGTTGCGGTGAGAATCAAATATTAAGCTATTGATTAACTTGAATCTTAATTCATTGAAATTCACCATCGAGCTTTTATTTATCCAAAGGAAAGGTTAAAGAAAGAAAAACCTTTTGCGCGATGTAACAATAATGCTAAAGATTCGGGGATTAGGGTTGGTTATGCCTAGGGTAGGTATTTCACATCCTAGACATATGTAGTAATCTACAGGAACCTTTTGTGTGTGTGTGTGTATGCTAAGTTATCTAAGTTGTTTGCTAGGGTTATCGGATCAAGGTTAGGGTAAAGTTCTAGGTAAAGACCTAAGGATAATCCTAAGTATGTTCGTAAAGATATCACATCTTATGCCTACGTATCCTGACTAGGATGGAATCAGAGCAACCGTAGTTCTCCTTACTAAGTTTGAGGAACACTTGACTATGGTCAAGACTCCGAGGGGAACAAACATAACAATGCTTGTATAGAGTTTGATAAAACTCTCTAGATCTAAGTTGATCACTTAAGGGAAATGACATTGACAAAAGCCAAGAAGGGAGTAAGTAATCATGACAATGATTCTCACATAGAGTTAACAAACTCTATCCTACATTTCTAGTTGAAGGATACTTCTGAAGGTGAGAAAAACACTTAGAAGGGGGGGGGGGGGGTGAATAAGATTTTTAAGAAATATGGCAATAAAAATAACTCAAGATTTTTATCCTGGTTCGTTGAACTCAACTACTCCAGTCCACCTTATCAAAGATGATTTGCCTTTCTCCACAAGGACTTAATCCACTATTAATCAACTGATTACAATAGTAAGCACTAAAAACAATTGTCTTAGTCTTCTCAAGAACTACTGACCACACCTTGGTCTTCTTAAGGAATTTCTTACAAATTAATGTAAACTAACAAGTGTTAAATGCTTCTAATAAGCTGTATCACAACTGTGATATTTACACTTAAGATTAAGTACAACAAAAACTATATGGTTTTATGAAAGATCAAATGATTAAGATCTTTGTGAGATTTTCACTTTGATGAATCAAGCGTGTATTTCTTTCTGAGTGAACTAGCAATGAGCAAGTGATGAGCAGGAATTTAGCAGCTTCAAAATGTTGTAGAAGTTCTCCTTTTATAGCTTTTCCAATTTGTTTTGAGTGATGTGTAGCTGTATATAATATTAGATTATAAGACTTTTCATTACCAAAAGGTATGGGCAGAGATATGCTTTCTGCAGGAAAGGTATGTTTGTAGAAGCTTTGGGATTTGCACCACGTCACTTCTTTGGACAAAATAGCCGTTGGTTACTTTGGAAGTAGTACCACGTCCAATCAAGTCTACAGCTTCTTCAACAAGCTTCCTTCAGGATGAAGTCTTCATAATCTGCACTTCAGAACTTGTAGCAAGCTTAAAGGTATGAAATACTTTAAGATGATCAGAGTTAAAATGATTGAGATGTTCAGAGCCTTGATAGATGATCAGATCTTAATATATCAGAGTCTCAATCTTGATCAGAGTCTTCATCAGAGTATGCAGCAGTATGTGCTTGAGCGTGAATATTAATGATAAGAGTCTGGTTATCAAAGCCTCTGAACTTGTAGTGAAAAGAAGTTCAGAGTTTGATTAGATCAAAGCTTTCAACTTTTGTACACTTCTTTTATTAATGATTCAGATCATTCTGCAGCTTCTGCTTCAGATCCTTCTAGAAGCACTTCAGAATCTTCTGATAGTCTTGCATCTGATGCTTTAGAGCCTTGCATAGTTTCTTGTACTTATGTATTTTGCTTCTTTAAGAGTTTTCAATTTTATACCTGAAACAATAATACTTGAACAAATTTTAGAGTGTATATTTTCTTAATACAATATTCCATAAAAGTTATCATCAAAACATAGAGATATAAGAAACACCAATCTGTGTTCTAACAATCTCCCCCTTTTTGATGATGACAAAACATAGGGAATTTTGTTCAATACAGAGAATTAAAATATATAACTCCCCCTGAGATTAAGAATCTCCCCCTGAAATGAATACTCTAATAGAAGAAAACACTTCCCTTTTGCTTGAGTATATTTCAGAACCTGGTAGAAATCCTTGTTGAGAGAAAGAATTAGAGCTTGGATGCTTTCCAGAATTAGAGTCTGATTTCTTTCAAAATGAAGAGTCTGGTGTATCTTCCAGAATCAGAGTCAAATTTGCTTCAAGGATCAGAACATGGTTGGGTAATTCTCAGGGTAACTTCAGATGAATTTTTTCAGATGAAATAGTAAGATCTGAAAGTCTTAAGATTCAATGTTAGATTAAAACAATGTCTGAATTTCATTTTAGTATTGCTTATGGATTGAACAATCAAATTCTCTTTCTCCCCCTTTTTGTCATAATCAAAAAGAATTTTAAAGACAGAAAAGATAACAGAAGAAGAGAAAAACACAACACATAAATGAAAAACATAACAGCCAGATTCATTCAGATCAACATAGCACAAAAAACATAAGATGTTCATACAGCAGATGACAAAAAATAGAGCAACAGAAAACAAGTGCAAAACAAGAATGCAAAAACATGGAAAAGAAAACTAGGGCTGGCGAGAAGCAATTAGGGTCAGAAGATCAGTAATCTTGGCAGTGGACTATTCTTGCTTGGCCATCCAAGTCTTGATCTCTTCAGTAGTCTGTTCCTGTTTTATCATCCATGATCTGATTTCCTTGACTTCTTGGACAACATCTGGAGTCTCAATCTTCATCTCAGATGCAGAAGGTTCAGAAGCAGATGTAGTTGCCATAGGATGATCAATCTCCATGTCAGATGCAGGAGTCTCTTCTATCATTGCAGAATCTTCAGCAGGAGCATCTTCCAGAAGAAGCACTGGGGTTGTGATAATGCTCAGCAGAGTCTGTCTGACCATTTCAGCAAACTTTGCCTTTGCATCATCAGTACAAAGTGTTTTGAGATCAGATGCAGCAGAGTTGAACTTAGAGATGAATATGTTCCAAGAAGCTTCAGATTCAGCAGGATCCATACTAGCCATGCACTCCTTCTCCACAGAAGCAATCCCCATACGTATTTCCTTCTTAAAATTCTTGAACAGAGTAGAAACATATGATCTGGGTTTGGGGTTCAGAAAGTCTTCTATGGTGACTTTTTGTGATGGTTCATGAGGTGTTTGGTTTTGTTCAGGAGGTGGGTGAACAAATGATGGTTATTCAGATGGTGGTTGTTCATATTGTTGGGGTATGGATGGTTGTGGTTCAGATGGTTGTGGTATGGATGTTTGTGGTATGGTGAGTTGAGGAGTAGAGGTGTCACCATCAGATGGTGTTGATGTAACAACATCAGATGAGAGTGTTATAAAATATGTGAAGTTGAATTTGAAGCGAAGAGAGTTGTTAGATGCAGGTAGATCAGATGGTAGTGGTTTAAAAGGATCAGGAATATGTAAGCTAGTTGGTGAGGAGAATTCAGATTCATCAGAATCAGATGATTCAATTGAATGACATGAAGTGGAAGAGAGGACATACATGGTTGCAATAGGTTGCACATCTAGAATGTCTTCAGAAGATTGTGGGACAGATGGTTCAGGATTTGGGATGGTTGGTTCTTCTGGTGGTTGAGTAGAAGAGAGTGGCTCAGATTGTTTTTGTGGTTCAGAAGATGGTTGTTGTTGTGGTTCAGATTGTGTTTGTTGAGGGGGTTGTTGTTCAGAAGATTTCTGTTGAGGGGGTTCAGATGGTTATTGAACAAAAGATGGTTGAGAATGTGTGTGAGGAGATGAAATGTGTTCAGATGATTGAGGTTCAGATGGTTGAGGAAGAGATGGTGGAGGTGAAGGTGAGGGTGAAGGGGCAGATGGTTTGTGATCAGATGTTAATACCTGTTGAATTGTTTCTCTTATTTCTTCCATGGTAGCTTCTGGAGGATTTTCCTTCTGCTTCTTATCCTTCTCAGGTTTGTCAGCAGCATCAGAGGCTTTCCTTTTGGGCTGTGCAACAGATCCTTCCTCAGCTTTCCTATTCTTGCGCCTTTCTCTCAGAAGATTTGCAGTACTTCTCCTTTCTTTTGAACTATGTTAGCAGGCAGAGGGATACCATTCTTCAAACAATCATTAATGAATGTCAGAATTATGTTCCTAGGTTCATCAGCACTGAACATAGGAAAATCTGCTAAAGGGATTCTCCTTCTGCTGACTTCTTCAGAGTTAAATTTCTTGGGTTTTCTAGCAAGCTCTGAAATGACCTTCATTCTTTTCAGAGTGTTCCCATTGATGACAGATCCTACAACATAAGACAGATCATCTGTCACTCCAGCATCATTCAGATGCTTCACAAGACCATTCTCTGTTAGAATGTCCGATATCAGTCTTCCCATAGGGATCCAATTTCTGATCTTTCCAGCTTTAACCCTTACTTCTTCTCTTGTTTCCTTGATATGGTTCAGAAGATGACTGAACAGAAGATAAGGCAGATCCACCTTCTTGCCTTTACTCATACAGAACATGAAGTACATTTGTTCTGAGTTGACATAATCTGGTGAGTTTGAAGATTTCCTATGAAAGATAGAACTCATGAAAATCTTAGCCCAAATTCTATAGACAGGCTTCAGATCTCTGACCTTGTTGGATGGTTCCCCAGAAACACAAACTTCTTGAAAAATGTCAGCCAAATCCACATGATCAATAGCCATACTTGTGACTCCATCAGTTTCCTTATACTCAAGTAGTTGTCTGATTAACTTCTCAATGATAACAATTTCCTTCCCAAGAACAGAAGAATGAATGAACTTAGGGCAAACTTGAGCGTGTATCCAGAATTCCTTCACCAAAGTTGGATAAACAGGACCCATCATCCTGTCAAAAAACTTTTCCCAGTTCTGAGTTTTGATGGTTGGGTAGAGATCAAAACCATTTTCTTTAATGGATTCAAAATCCACAAAGTTCTCACACAGAACCTCAAGATCTTTGATTGGAGTGAGAAGAGTTTTCACAGGTGCCTTGTACACAATAGCAGTTTGAGATGAAGCAGCAGCATTTAGAGATGATGAAGCAGCAGTTGAGGTTTGCATCTGAGCAGATGTTGAAGATGATGAAGCCATTGATGTTCTTGAGATGTGTCTGGGTTTACGAGAGGTTTTGGGTTTTGAAATGAGGTGGAAACAATAGAGAAGACATAAATGCATATGAGAAGTGAAAAGAGTGTAAAGTGTGATTTGTGAAGTGTTATGAGAATTTATAGAGCAATTTAGGCATGCAAAAAGACACAAGATCTCACGCGTACACATAAGCATTGAATGAAGTGAAACATAATCATATCAAGAAATTAATGCAAAGAATAAAATCATATCAAGCATTTAAGATTCTGACAAAAGGGGGAAAATCAAGAGATTTTGGACTCTCAAAGCAATACCTCAAACGTCAATTCAGTATGGTACACTCTACCTTTCCAGATTCTGAGCTACACGTGTTTGCTTACATGTGCCTCTGAAACTCTTTGAGAAATGAAACGTTAGGCAACGTTCAGATCCTATGAGCCTTGTTAGTTCAGATTTACACACGAATAAATAAACACAGAATTGAAATGAAGAAATACTTCAGAGTTTAGACATTTATCATCTGAGGAAAAATTTCATCTGAGGAAAAATTTCATCTGATGAATATTTTATTCTGGACAGAAGTCCATACTTATATTTTTCAGAATAAATTTAAATCTATCTTCAGCAAGGGGTTTTGTAAAGATATCAGCCCACTGATGATCTGTATCCACAAAGTTTAAATTGATAATTCCCTTCTGAACATAGTCTCTGATGAAATGATGTTTAATCTCTATACGCTTAGCTTTAGAGTGTAAAATGGGGTTTTTAGATAAGCATATAGCAGAAGTATTATCACAGAAGATAGAAATGTTACTCTAAAAAATCTGATAATCATCCAGTTGACTTTTCATCCAGAGCATCTGGGTGCTACAACTAGCAGCAGCAATATATTCTACCTCTATTGTTGAAAGTGCAATTGTGGGTTTCTTCTTGCTGAACCAGGAGATCAGATGACTTCCAAGAAATTGACAGCTTCCAGAAGTGCTTTTACGTTCTACTCTATCTCCAGCATAGTCAGCATCACAGAATCCAACTAATTTATACTCATCGGATCTTCTGTAACACAGACCCACATTAGTAGTACCTTTCAGATACCTTAGAATCCTCTTAACAACTGTTAAGTGAGATTCTCTAGGATCTGATTAGAATCTAGCACACAGACAAACACTGAATAGAATATCAGGTCTAGAAGCAATCAAATATAAGAGAGATCCAATCATACCTCTGTAAAGTTTTTGATCAACTTTCTTACTTACCTCTTCCTTACCAAGTGTGCTTGTAGGATGCATTGGAGTCTTTGTCAATTTGCTTTCATTCAGATTGAATTTCTTCAGAAGCTCTTTGACATATTTAGTCTGGTGAATATATGTGCATTCTGGAGTCTGATTTACTTGGATTCCCAGAAAGAATCTAAGTTCTCCCATCATGCTCATTTCAAATTCAGCCTACATAGACAAAGCAAACTCCTTTCCCAGCATAATATTGGTAGATCCAAAAATAATATCATCCACATAAATTTGACAAACTAGTAAATCTTTCTTAAATGTTTTACAGAAAAGAGTTGTGTCCACTTTGCCTCTGATAAAATTCTTTTCCAGAAGAAAATTACTTAATCTTTCATACCAAGCTCTGGGAGCTTGTTTCAAACCATAAAGAGATTTTTTGAGTTTGAAAACATGATCTGGAAATTTATCACTTTCAAAACCAGGAGGTTGATGGACATAACCTTCTTCTTCTATAATACCATTTAAGAAGGCACTTTTAACATCCATCTGATATAAAGTGATGTTATGTTGTGCAGCAAATGAAATAAGAAGGCGTATAGATTCTAACCTTTCTACTGGAGCATAAGTTTCAGTGTAATCAATTCCTTCTTGTTGACTGTAGCCTTGAGCTACTAACCTTGCTTTGTTCCTAACAACTTCTCCTTGTTCATTTAGTTTATTTCTGAATACCCACTTTGTTCCAATAATGTTGAAACCTTTTGGTTTAGGAACCAGATCCCACACATCATTTCTTGTAAATTGATTCAGCTCATCTTGCATTGCAAGTATCCAATCATTGTCACTCAGAGCCTCATCCACAGATGTTGTTTCAATAATAGACACCAACCCAAGAAGTGATGTTCTAGATGATCTGATAAACGACCTTGTTCTTATAGGATCATCTTTCTTCCCAATAATCATTTCTTCTGGATGAGAAGCTTTGATTCTGGATGATCCTTTAACTGTTGGTTCTTCAGAAATATTCATGTTATTCATCTGAGCAGCCAATGGAGTTGCATCTGGCGTAGCTTCTTCTTGAGCTTTCTCTACCTCTGGTTTCTCAGATTCTGTGAGAATAACTTCTCCATCTGCAGAGTTTTCAATCTGCATTGGCTTTTGATTGCCAAGCTTATCATCAAATCTAACATGTATAGATTCCTCCACAATCTGTGTCTCAGTATTGTATACTCTGTAGCCTTTAGAGCGTTCAGAATATCCAAGCATGAAACACTTTTGTGCTTTAGAATAAAACTTGTTAAGATTCTCTTTAGTGTTCAGCATAAAACAAATACATCCAAAAGGATGGAAATAAGAAATGTTTGGCTTTCTATTCCTCCATAATTCATAAGGAGTCTTTTCCAGAAGAGTTCTAATAGACACTCTGTTCGGAATGTAACAAGCTGTGTTAATTGTTCCTGCCCAAAAATGTTTTGCCATGTTAGTTTCATTGATCATGGTTCTGGCCATCTCTTGCAGAGTTCTATTTTTCCTCTCTACAACTCCATTCTGTTGTGGAGTTCTAGGACAGGAGAAATCATGAGCAATGCCATTTTCATTAAAATATTTTTCAAAATGTTTGTTTTCAAATTCTCCACCATGATCACTTCTAACTTTAACAATTTTGAGATCTTTTTCAGTTTGGACTTGTTTGCAGAAGTCAAAGAACACAGAATGTGACTCATCCTTGTGTTTTAGGAATTTTACCCATGTCCATCTGCTATAGTCATCAACAATGACTAATCCATACTTCTTGCCTCTGATGGATGCAGTTTTCACTGGTCCAAACAGATCAATGTGAAGTAACTCTAATGGTTTTGAAGTTGAAACAACATTTTTGGATTTGAAAGATGATTTTGAAAATTTTCCTTTCTGACATGCTTCACAAAGAGCATCTGAGTTGAATTTCAGATTAGGAAGTCCTCTGACCAGATTAAGCTTATTAATCTGAGATATACGTCTCATATTAATATGACCCAATCTTATGTGTCAGACTCATTGCTCCTCATTAACAGACATAAGGCATTTAACATTCTGAACCTTAAGTTCTGAAAGACTAATTTTATAAATGTTGTTTTTCCTTTTACCATTAAAGAGGATTGAGCCATCCTTTTGACTAACAGCTTTGCAACACTTTTGATTAAAGATTATGTCATAACCATTGTAACTTAATTGACTTATGGACAATAGATTATGAGCTAATCCTTCAACAAGCAAGACATTAGTTATGGAAGGAAGTTTACCATTGCCTATGGTTCCAGAGCCAATTATCTTGCCCTTCTGATTCCCTCCAAACTTGACATCTTCTCCAGATCTAAGCTCCAGACTTTGGAACATAGACCTTTTTCCCGTCATATGTCGTGAGCATCCAGAGTCCAGGTACCATGGCTGGAGTCTTGACTTTGCTGCTAAGGATGTCTGCAACATAGATTATCTTATCCTTAGGTACCCAGATTTTCTTGGGTCCTTTTTGGTTAGTTGCCTTAAAGCTTTTTCTGAACTTCTGTCTTTCAACATAAGACTTGTTCTGATTAGCTTTAGATTTATTAAACACAGGTTTGTTCTGATTAGAACTTGTGTGTTTAATATCATTTAAGTGACCAAATGTAAATTGAGAATATAAATGAGGATACTTGATATCCAGTTTATCTACAGATTTTGGATTTGAATCTTCATAAGAGAAAGATTTATATCCAACACCTTTTCTATAGTTTCTGCTAATACCATAGATCATTGAAGCCATTTTGCTTCTATCTAGGCTTTTAGTTAGAAACTTCCTGAAACTATAGTCATACTCTTGTAAAATATTTTTAGAGCATGGTTCAGATTTTGAATCAGAGTTTAGTTGAGCAGATTCTAAATTATTTTTCAATTGAAGATTTTCAACTTTTAGTTCAGCTATTTCTGATTCAAACTTGTTACTCTCAAATTCAATATGCTTTAGAAGCATTTTGTATTTGAGTTTAACTTTACTATAGTTTTCAAGAATATCAGATAGACTTTCAACAAGTTCTTGTCTAGAGAGTTCAGCAAATACCTCCTTAGAATCAGATTCTGATTCTGATCCAGATGATTCAGCACTGTCTTCAATGTCAGCCATGAATGCTACATTTGCACATTCCTCTTCTGACTCTGATGACGAATCAGATGCATCCGAGTCATCCCAGGTAGCCATCAGAACTTTCTTTTTGAGATCTGACTTTCTTTTTGGGTTCTCCTTCTGAAGCTTTGGACATTCACTCTTGTAGTGCCCAGGTTCTTTGCATTCATAGCAAACAACCTCTCTTTTTCCAGATCGTCTGTGTCCAGAGGATTCTCCAGATCTTCTGTATCCAGAGTGTTCTCCAGATCTTCTGTGCCCAGAAGATTCTTTGTGTTGATCTGGTTTTCTAAAGTTCTTGAACTTCCTTTGCTTATTCTTCCAGAGTTTTTTGATTCTCTTGGACAGCAAGGATAGTTCTTCTTCATCTTCAGAAGCAGACTCTTCAGAGCTTTCTTCTAATACCTGCAATGCTTTAACAACTTTATTAGATTTTAAAGCAATTGACTTACCTTTCTTTAGAGGCTCATCTTCCTCTAGTTTAATCTCATGACTCCTTAGAGAACTGATTAGTTCCTCCAGCGTAATCTTGTTCAGATCCTTTGCCAGCTTCAGAGCAGTGACCATGTGTCTCCATCTGGTTGGCAAGCTTCTGATTATTTTCTTGACATGATCTGCTGTAGAGTAACCCTTGTCTAGAACCTTTAGGTCAGCAGTGAGAATCTGGAATCTGGAAAACATTGCTTCAATAGATTCAGATTCTTCCATCTTGAAAGCTTCATACTTCTGGATCAGCGCCAGAGCCTTGGTTTCTTTAACTTGAGAGTTCCCTTCATGAGTCATCTTCAGGGATTCAAATATATCAAAGGCAGCTTCTCTGTTGGTTATTTTCTCATACTCAGTATGAGATATAGCATTTAGCAAGATAGTTCTAGCCTTGTGGTGATTTCTGAATTCCTTCTTTTGCGCCTCAGTCATTGATTTTCTGTCAACTTTCTTGCCATTCCCATCAGTGGGATGAACATATCCAACAATAACTAAGTCCCAAAGATCAGCATCAAATCCTAGAAAGAAACTTTCTAGTCTATCTTTCCAATAGTCAAATTTTTCTCCATCAAACATGGGAGGTTTTGTGCTGAATTTTTCTTCATATTTGTTGTTGTTGGGTGTTGAAGTTTCAGCAGCCATAATGTATATCAACTAAGAGTATCAAGAGTTTTTCCCACTTGGATTTTTTCTGGTCACGGTTAAGTGATAGCACAAACAGAACTGGAGCTCTGATGCCAACTGAAGGTGAGAAAAACACTTAGAAGGGGGGGGGGGGTTGAATAAGAGTTTTAAGAAATATGGCAATAAAAACAACTCAAGATTTTTATCCTGGTTCGTTGAACTCAACTACTCCAGTCCACCTTATCAAAGATGATTTGCCTTTCTCCACAAGGACTTAATCCACTATTAATCAACTTATTATAATAGTAAGCACTAAGAACAATTGTCTTAGTCTTCTCAAGAACTACTGACCACACCTTGGTCTTCTTAAGGAATTTCTTACAAATTAATGTAAACTAACAAGTGTTGAATGCTTCTAATAAGCTGTATCACAACTGTGATATTTACACTTAAGATTAAGTACAACAAAAACTATATGGTTTTATGAAAGATCAAATGATTAAGATCTTTGTGAGATTTTCACTTTGATGAGTCAAGCGTGTATTTCTTTCTGAGTGAACTAGCAATGAGCAAGTGATGAGCAGGAATTTAGCAGCTTCAAAATATTGTAGAAGTTCTCCTTTTATAGCTTTTCCAATTTGTTTTGAGTGATGTGCAGCTGTATATAATATTAGATTATAAGACTTTTCATTACCAAAAAGTATGGGCAGAGATATGCTTTCTGCAGGAAAGGTATGGTTGTAGAAGCTTTGGGATTTGCACCACGTCACTTCTTTGGACAAAATAGCCATTGGTTACTTTGGAAGTAGTACCACGTCCAATCAAGTCTACAGCTTCTTCAACAAGCTTCCTTCAGGATGAAGTCTTCATAATCTGCATTTCAGAACTTGTAGCAAGCTTAAAGGTATGAAATACTTTAAGATGATCAAAGTTAAAATGATTGAGATGTTCAGAGCCTTGATAGATAATCAGATCTTAATATATCAGAGTCTCAATCTTGATCAGAGTCTTCATCAGAGTATGCAGCAGTATGTGCTTGAGCGTGAATATTAATGATAAGAGTCTGGTTATCAAAGCCTCTGAACTTGCAGTGAAAAGAACTTTAGAGTCTGATTAGATCAAAGCTTTCAACTTTTGTATACTTCTTTCATTAACGCTTCAGATCATTCTGCAGCTTCTGCTTCAGATCCTTCTGGCAGCGCTTCAGAATCTTCTGATAGTCTTGCATCCGATGCTTCAGAGCCTTGCATAGTTTCTTGTACTTATGTATTTTGCTTCTTTAAGAGTTTTCAATTTTATACCTGAAATAATAATACTTGAACAAATTTTAGAGTGTATATTTTCGTAATACAAAATTCCATAAAAGTTATCATCAAAACATAGAGATATAAGAAACACCAATCTGTGTTCTAACAACTCCTAACAAGGGGTATGTCTTTAGACTTAAAGCAGAGCCTAATGGATATAGGTTCTAACTTAACTAAGTTAAAGGACCTAATGATTAACCAAGTCAAGGGGAGGGGTAATGAGTTATCTATGACAGTGGAGTCAATAGAGAGGCTTTCCTTTGGAAATATGGTAACAAGGCAACTGGATAAGAACAAACAAGCTCCATCACTTGGGGAAACTTAACAAAGTTAAAGCACACATAAGCATTCATTCAAACATGATGAAGGTATATAGTCATGGTAACAACCGAGAAAGATATGCAAGCATGTGATAACATCAAGCAAAGAACAAGGTTACAACCAATTATATATCAATGAAAAGATCAAACCAAATGGTTATAATTAAAGGTAAACAAAGATGTTACAACATCTAAAAGAGGATGGTGATAAAGGTTCTTACAAGACCAAACCTTTCAAGCATCAAGCATAACTCAAGACTTTACTTATCAAAGTTCAAAGATCATGAAAGTAACAACCAACAAGAGTAAGCATGAAACATGTGTGGCAACTAGGGATGGCAACGGGGCGGGTCGGGGGCGGGTTTAACTATACCCGCACCCGCACCCACATCCATGTAACAGACCCGCTGTAACACCCCCTTTCTATACCCCCAATTAATCAAATAAATCAATTAGGAACTTAGAAAATTTATTTCATCAGAGTTTAATTAAAACATGGTATATAAGAGGCGCATCACATTATCATGAAATTAAACACATACGATACCTGCTCAAAATAGATATGCAACAATGGGTAACCCACATCTCAATATTTAGAATAAAAGCGGAAACATCCAAATATTGAATTGATCACGTTCATAAAAGTATATACAACCATCAGTTAATTCATGCTTTACAATATATCCACAGCAGATACATACACATATGTATCACAAAAGAATTAAAACAAAATAGCTTCAAAAGAGCCAAAGGCTTCCTAACTACCCAGATGTTACATATCAGAGCCATTGACCAAAAAGAATGAAGACATCACTTCACAAAAAGAACCTCCAGCTTCCTACTCTGCAATGCCTCATAGAGCATTATAAAACAGCAGAAGGGTGAGAAACAACATCATAACAGTTAATGCATAAAATTGTATATATACATATATCCATAATTGTACAAGTCACACTCAATTTATGTTCTCACCACATTAAGCATATACAATTAATCATGTCTCTACACATACACATGAACATTTACTATATGTTCCTCCAAACAATCATATATAACATACACAGTTATATTCATACAACCAATGCATCATACACAGATGACTCATGCAACTCATAAAGACCGACACACGACTCTATGCAGATGCAAATGCGGTACCGACTCATTTCAAACAGATTCTCTAAGGAATCGAGTATTCAGCAGATTCTCCACGGAATCAAGTACTCAGCAGATTCTCCACGGAATCAAATATTCATCAGATTCTCCACGGAATCGAATATTCAGCAGATTCTCCACGGAATCAAGTACTCAGCAGATTCTCCACGGAATCAAATACTCTAGTCAATCCTCCACGGGATTACATGATACGACCTATTCTTCGAGGAATCACACAATGCAACCGATTCTCCAAGGAATCACAAAATGCAACCGATTCTCCAAGGAATCTAATATAACCATCGTATCATACGAGGTTCTGCAAATCCTCCGAGGGATCAATCAACACAGAATGCATACTATGTTCACAAACATACTCATTGCATTTATCACATACATCGCATATATCTATCATGCATTCACATTATGCACCATTTCACACATGGTTTACACACACATCAGCCTATCGATGCGTTTCTATTCAATTCAAGCAAATACACAAGATTATCAAACGTTCAAGATTCACCATTGACTCTACAATCTAGGATTCACGCCTTTCGGCCACCCACAACACGACATGTCAAAACAGTCCACACATCAATCATTCACATAGGCATTAATCATAATTGAATCAACCAAACATCATGCTATGAACAAACAGCAAAACAAATAACACTGCCAGGTTCGCCAACCTTCGCCTGGCGAAGCCACGCAGCGAATGCTCGCTGACCTTCGCCTGGCGAACTTCCCAGCAAAGTCCACTGGGAGTAATTATGGAATTACTCGCTGAGGCTCGCTACACACTCACCTGGCGAACCTTCGCCAACTCACTTCGCCTGGCGAACTTGCCAGCGAATACAGGGTGGTAGCTTCTGACTTGCTTCGCTACAGCTCGCTGGGCTTCGCCTGGCGAAGCTTCGCTGCCATTCGCCTGGCGAGCCTGCGAAGACAGAACTTCCATGGTTGTTCCAAAACCCAAACTCCCCAAAATCAACCGATTAAATCTAAACCAGTCTCAGTGGCACAACCCAACCATCACCCGACTAAACTACATCGTCTAATCCGAGTTCTAACCGATTATAACCTCATTCTACTCACAAAACCAACTTCTAACCTAAGTGGAAAAAGAGTAGAAACTCTACAAAATCCAAACACATACACATACAATCATATAAATTAAAGAGATGATAGAGTTTCACACCCTTACCGATCGATTGCAAGCTTTGGTGATGATCCCTTGATGATTCTAGGTTTTCCTCTCCACTTTCTCTTCTCTTTCTCTTCTCCTCTTTTCTTTCTCTTGTTTTTCCTCTTATGTTACTATCTTTCTTTCTTTTCCTCTCTTATTCTATTTCTATCTCTATTTCTTTCCTCTCAAATTCTTTCCAACACTTACCAATCAATTCTCACACTAAATTGCTAAATGTCTAAAATGCCCTTTTTACTCTAATTCCCCGAAAACTCTCCGAATCGGTAAAATAGATAAAATAAGCAAACACCACATAATAATATATAATTTCTCAATTTAAAACAAACATCAATTAAATAAATTAAAAGACTCAACAATTAATGGGAATTCAGAATCGGGGCGTTACAACTCTCCCCCACTTTAGAAATTTTCGTCCTCGAAAATATCACCTGATTCAAACAACTCCGGATGCGACTCTCGCATCTTGCTCTCCAATTCCCAAGTCATGTTGCCTTCTGCGGCACCTCCCCAGGACACTTTCACAAGCGCAATATCCTTGCCTCTTAGTTTCTTAACTTCACGGTCCAAAATACTAACCGGTAAAACTTCAACTGTAAGGTTATCTCTTACTTCAACTTCATCCATTGGGATCACATGCGACGGATCTGGAACATACTTCCGAAGTTGCGAGACATGGAATACATCATGCAAATTCGAAAGGTTCGGAGGTAACGCCACACGATAAGCCACAGCACCAACTCGTGCGACAATCTGATACGGACCAATAAAACGAGAAGTCAACTTTCTCGACTTCAAAGCACGACCCACACCCGTAACCGGTGTAACTCTCAAAAACACATGGTCGCCCTCTTGAAACTCGAGATCCTTTCTCCTTTTATCATGATAACTTTTCTGTCTACTCTGAGAAGCTCTCATCTTTTCTCGAATAAATTTCACCTTTTCCGTCGTTTGCTGTACCATTTCAGGACCAACTAACGACTTTTCGCCCGTCTCATGCCAACACAGAGGTGTTCGACATCTCCGACCATATAAAGCCTCAAATGGCGCCATACCAATACTCGAATGGAAACTGTTATTATAGGTGAACTCAATCAACGCTAAATAACCGTCCCACGCACCACCTTGTTCAAGCACACAAGCACGCAACAAATCTTCTAACGATTGAATCGTCCTCTCGGTTTGTCCATCTGTTTGCGGATGATATGCCGAACTCAATCTCAACTTAGAACCCAAGGCACCTTGCAAACTCTCCCAAAATCTTGAAGTAAATCTAGGATCTCTATCCGACACAATACTCTTAGGAACTCCATGAAGCTTCACAATAGTGCCAACATAAATCTCGGCCAACCTTTCCAAAGAATAAGTAATATCAATCGGAATAAAGTGAGCCGATTTAGTAAGCCTATCAACAATTACCCAAATAGCATTATGTCCTCTTTGCGTATATGGCAATCCCGTAACAAAATCCATCGATATACTATCCCATTTCCATTCCGGAATATCCAACAGTTGCATCAATCCACTAGGCTTCTGATGCTCCACCTTAGACTTCTGGCAAGTCAAACACGAGTACACAAAACGAGCAACATCGCTTTTCAATCCAGACCACCAAAAGATCTTCTTCAAATCCTGATACATCTTATTCGCTCCCGGATGAATACTCAAGTTACTTCGATGTCCCTCTTCCAATATCATCTTTTTCAAATCCGCATCAGCGGGAATACAAATACGACCTCGAAACCTCAAAACTCCTAATTCATCAACTTTGAAATCTTCATTTCCATTCGTCATCAAATCCACAAATTTCAAATCCAACTTTTGCTTTTCACACACTGTAGCAAGGAAATCATTCGTGACATGCAACATACCAAGCTTCACACTACTCGGCGTTAACTCACAAACCAAACTCAAATCTCTAAAGTTCTCCAAAAGTTCTCACTCTCTAACCATCAAAGTAGACACGTGCAACGACTTCCGACTTAAGGCATCGGCTACCACATTCGCCTTACCTGGATGATAATTTAAACCAAAATCATAGTCCTTCAAAAGTTCTAGCCATCTCCTTTGCCTCATATTCAATTCTTTTTGATCAAACAAATACTTCAAACTCTTGTGATCGCTAAAAACTTCAAATCTTGCACCATAAAGATAGTGCCTCCAAATTTTCAAAACGAACACTACGGCCGCTAACTCCAAATCATGAGTAGGATAATTCTTTTCATGCACTCTCAACTGTCTAGAAGCATACGCCACGACCTTCCCATCTTGCATCAATACACCACCCAATCCTGACAAAGAAGCATCACAATAAACCACAAAAGGTTCCGTAGGATTCGGCAAAATCAAAATTGGCGCTGTCGTTAACCTTCTCTTTAATTCCATGAAACTCTCTTCACAATTAACATCCAAAATAAAAGTCTTTCCTTTACAAGTCAACTGCGTTAACGGAAGTGCTAACTTTGAAAATCCTTCGATAAACCTCCGGTAGTAACCGGCCAAGCCCAAAAAGCTTCGAATTTCCGTAACTGATCTTGGAGTCTCCCATTGCATTACCGCATCGATCTTGGACGGATCCACACTAATACCATTTCCGGAAATAATATGTCCAAGAAAACTCACCTTCGATAACCAAAACTCACACTTAGACAACTTTGCGTACAACTTCTTCTCTTTCAAAATCTGCAACATAATCCTTAAATGTTCTTCGTGTTCCTCTCGAGACTTAGAATAAATCAAAATGTCATCGATAAAAACTACCACAAAACGATCCAACTGCTCGTGGAAGATACGGTTCATATATTCCATGAAAACACCTGGCGCATTAGAAACTCCGAATGGCATCACCGTATACTCATAGTGACCATATCGTGTTCTAAAAGCCGTCTTCGAAATATCTTCTTCCTTAACCCGAATCTGGTGATAACCGGATCTCAAATCAATCTTACTAAAAACACGGGCTCCAACCAATTGATCCATCAAATCATCGATTCTTGGAAGCGGATACTTGTTCTTAATCGTCACCTTATTCAATTGTCGATAATCAATACACAATCGCATACTACCATCCTTCTTCTTTACCAACAATACCGGCGCACCCCAAGGAGAAACACTTGGTCTTACAAATCTCTTATCCAACAAATCATTCAACTGCTTCTTCAATTCCACCAACTCCGATGCCGACATCCGATACGGGGCCATCGAAATCGGTCTAGTACCCGGAACTAGATCAATAGAAAATTCAACCTCTCTCTTTGGCGGCACATCCGCAACATCTTCCGGAAACACTTCAGGAAATTCACAAACCACAGGAAACACATCGAGCTCAACTTTGCTCTCCACCGACAACGATGCAAATAAACCAAACAACTGAGCTTCGTCCGCTAAAAGTTTCTTCAACTCTTTAGTGGAAAGAAAACTCTCGTTTTCACCATCTTCCAAGGAAGGAAACCTTACCAACTTGTGATAGCAATCCAGATGAACTCTATTAAATTGCAACCAGTTCATACCCAAGATTACGTCCAAACCTTCCAACGGCAAACACACTAAATCCATAACGAAGTCCTTACCATACATGGTCAAAGGACAACTTGCACACACCAAAGAAGTAGTTACCGACCCCGAAGCGGGAGTTCCAATAACCATACCACTACTCAAAGAAACCATACACAAATCCAAACGCTTAGCACACGCAAGAGAAATGAACAAGTGAGTCGCTCCAGTATCAATAATAGCAACTAAAGGCATATCATTAATAAAGCATGTACCTTTAATCAAACGATCCGCCGCATTAGTAGCGTCTGAACCTGCTAATGTGAATACTTTTCCGCCCGCCTGAGCTTGCTTCGGTTTGGTACAATTCGGGCTAATGTGACCCACCTCGCCACAATTAAAACACTTCACAGCATTCTTTCTACACTCTGCTGCATCATGTCCAAGGAGCCCACAGTTGGAACACTTCGCCTTGAACTTTCCACAATCATAAGACTTGTGGCCCATCACGCCACACTTAAAACATTTGATCGCACCGGAACCTCCTCCGGGTCTCCTATCAAAGTTTCCCCTATGTTTGCCCTTATCAGCAGGCGTCACATAAGGTCCGCTTCGTACTTGCTGTTTCCCTCTCCTCTCGCTCAAACCCTTATAATGAGTAGAACGAGCTCTACTGTCCTCTTCATAAATTCTACAACACTCGGTCAAATCCGAAAATCTCTGTATTCTTTGATAACCCACCGCTTGCTTTATCTCAGGACGCAAGCCATTCTCATACTTGATACATTTGGAAAATTTCGCCGTAACCGCATCATAGTGAGGGTGAAACTTCACTAACTCAGTAAACTTAGCGGTGTAGTCCACCACCGACATATTACCTTGTTTCAACTCCAGAAATTCCATTTCTCTCTTCCCTTTAACACTTTCGGGATAATATTTGCTTAGAAACTCAGTACGAAATAAATCCCACGTAACCTCCTCATCGTCGACCTCAAGAACCTGCCTCATGCTGACCCACCAGTCATCAGCCTCTTCTCTCAGCATGTGAGTCCCTAGTCTCACTTTGTTCCCTTCAGCACAATCCATCACCCTAAAGATCCTCTCAATTTCCTTTAACCATATCTGAGCACCATCCGGATCAAATCTCCCTTTGAACACCGGTGGTTGGTTCTTCCTGAACTCATCATTCGCATTCACGTTAGGTGCACCCTGCACAGCTCTGGCCATAGCCTCTAACGCCGCTGCCATAGCATTGTCATTACGACCTGCCATATTCTGAGGATTCCCGAAAATAACAACAAGGTTAAACAACCGTTCAACCAACACAACAACAAGACAGACACGACTGACTCAACACTGGCTCTGATACCACTTAATGTAACACCGCCTTTCTATACCCCCAATTAATCAAATAAATCAATTAGGCACTTAGAAAATGTATTTCATCAGAGTTTAATTAAAACATGGTATATAAGAGGCGCATCACATTATCATGAAATTAAACACATACGATACCTGCTCAAAATAGATATGCAACAATGGGTAACCCACATCTCAATATTTAGAATAAAAGCGGAAACATCCAAATATTGAATTGATCACGTTCATAAAAGTATATACAACCATCAGTTAATTCATGCTTTACAATATATCCACAGCAGATACATACACATATGTATCACAAAAGAATTAAAACAAAATAGCTTCAAAAGAGCCAAAGGCTTCCTAACTACCCAGATGTTACATATCAGAGCCATTGACCAAAAAGAATGAAGACATCACTTCACAAAAAGAACCTCCAGCTTCCTACTCTGCAATGCCTCATAGAGCATTATAAAACAGCAGAAGGGTGAGAAACAACATCATAACAGTTAATGCATAAAATTGTATATATACATATATCCATAATTGTACAAGTCACACTCAATTTATGTTCTCACCACATTAAGCATATACAATTAATCATGTCTCTACACATACACATGAACATTTACTATATGTTCCTCCAAACAATCATATATAACATACACAGTTATATTCATACAACCAATGCATCATACACAGATGACTCATGCAACTCATAGAGACCGACACACGACTCTATGCAGATGCAAATGCGGTACCGACTCATTTCAAACAGATTCTTTAAGGAATCGAGTATTCAGCAGATTCTCCACGGAATCAAGTACTCAGCAGATTCTCCACGGAATCAAATATTCATCAGATTCTCCACGGAATCGAATATTCAGCAGATTCTCCACGGAATCAAGTACTCAGCAGATTCTCCACGGAATCAAATACTCTAGTCAATCCTCCACGGGATTACATGATACGACCGATTCTCCGAGGAATCACACAATGCAACCGATTCTCCAAGGAATCACAAAGTGCAACCGATTCTCCAAGGAATCTAATATAACCATCGTATCATACGAGGTTCTGCAAATCCTCCGAGGGATCAATCAACACAGAATGCATCCTATGTTCACAAACATACTCATTGCATTTATCACATACATCGCATATATCTATCATGCATTCACATTATGCACCATTTCACACATGGTTTACACACACATCAGCCTATCGATGCGTTTCTATTCAATTCAAGCAAATACACAAGATTATCAAACGTTCAAGATTCACCATTGACTCTACAATCTAGGATTCACGCCTTTCGGCCACCCACAGCACGACATGTCAAAACAGTCCACACATCAATCATTCACATAGGCATTAATCATAATTGAATCAACCAAACATCATGCTATAAACAAACAGCAAAACAAATAACACTGCCAGGTTCGCCAACCTTCGCCTGGCGAAGCCACGCAGCGAATGCTCGCTGACCTTCGCCTGGAGAACTTTCCAGCGAAGTCCACTGGGAGTAATTCTGGAATTACTCGTTGAGGCTCACTACACACTCGCCTGGCGAACCTTCGCCAACTCACTTCGCCTGGCGAACTTGCCAGCGAATACAGGGTGGTAGCTTCTGACTTGCTTCGCTACAGCTCGCTGGGCTTCGCCTGGCGAGCCTGCGAAGACAGAACTTCCATGGCTGTTCCAAAACCCAAACTCCCCAAAATCAACCGATTAAATCCAAACCAGTCTCAGTGGCACAACCCAACCATCACCCGACTAAACTACATCGTCTAATCCGAGTTCTAACCGATTATAACCTCATTCTACTCACAAAACCAACTTCTAACCTAAGTGGAAAAAGAGTAGAAACTCTACAAAATCCAAACACATACACATACAATCATATACATTAAAGAGATGATGGAGTTTCACACCCTTACCGATCGATTGCAAGCTTTGGTGATGATTCTAGGTTTTCCTCTCCACTTTCTCTTCTCTTTCTCTTCTCCTCTTTTCTTTCTCTTGTTTTTCCTCTTATGTTACTATCTTTCTTTCTTTTCCTCTCTTATTCTATTTCTATCTCTATTTCTTTCCTCTCAAATTCTTTCCAACACTTACCAATCAATTCTCACACTAAATTGCTAAATGTCTAAAATGCCCTTTTTACTCTAATTCCCCGAAAACTCTCCGAATCGGTAAAATAGATAAAATAAGCAAACACCACATAATACGATATAATTTGTCAATTTAAAACAAACATCAATTAAATAAATTAAAAGACTCAACAATTAATGGGAATTCAGAATCGGGGCGTTACACCCGCCCCCGCCCCCAAATCCAATCGGGGGTGAAAATTTACCACCCAGACCCGCCCCCAGTAGAAAACGGGTGCACCTGCACCCGCCCCGCCCCCACCCGCAAAAAATTATTATTTTTTTAATTATAATAAAAATTAGTAATTTAATTAAAAAATTGATTATTTTAATAAATTAATTAATTATTTAATTAAAATTTTAATTAATAAATGAATATTAACTTGATTAATTTTATTATTTTAATTGCAATAAGAATATTAATAACTTAATTAAAAGTATAATTAATAAATAAATATTAAATAAATAAAATAAGGAAATCAAAATAAAATATATTATTTGGGGCGGGGCGGGGGCGGGGGCGGGCGGGTCTTAGTGTCTACCCGCACCCGCACCCGCACCCAATTAAATCGGATTTCCCCCGTTAATTTCGGGGCGGGTGTGGGCGGACCCGGGTTTGTTTGCCATCCCTAGTGACAACAACAAGTTTATCAATGGTAAACAAACAAAACATATTCATATAAGTTACAATTTGGCATATGAATCACACAAAGATAAATGTAACCACATTCAGGCATATTGATGACAATCAAACATGGATAAGCAAGAAGAGTGACAACAATTCAAGCATGAATTAAAACTTCACATAGGGGAGTGTAAATAATATCATGGTAACAACCAAGGCAAGAATCAAACCTAAACATGTTATGGTTCTAACAAGACACATAAATAAGGCAAGATAAGATAGAGGGTCGTGTTCAAGAGGTTACAACATCCAGAAACACACAAGGATTCACAGAGAAGTTTCAAATCATACATTTACGTTCATGCATTTACAAAGGCAAGAATAAAACCCTAATCATGGTATAGTTCTAAAAATAAACATAAACAAGTAAGATAAGGTGGAGGGATCATGTTCAAGAGGTTACAACATCAAGAATCATATCACAAATCAACAAAAAAAAGTTTCAAGGCATGGTTTTCATGTTCATACATTTACAAAGGCATGAATAAGCATGGTAAAGCAAAGAGCCAAATGTTTTCAAACACAAAGAAATGTTATACATCTAAGAATGATTCATACAAGATCAATCATGCAAGAGAAATCAAGTACTAAGTCAAAGAAATTTATGAAAGCAAGTAAAAACCCTAAAAAGGTCATGTCTTTCAGGTGGACCTAAGTGTTTCAAAAATAACAATTCTTGAATTCTTTCTTCACACATTGAAACTAGACATAACAAGTACTATTTAAAAAATAATAATGGAATCAATATGATAAAAATCAAAGAAGTTATGCACTTTTGAAAATAGGATACCAAACTAGGGCAAGGCAAGGCAAAAAGTCAAGGTAAGGCAACTTTAGGCAGATTTGCAAGAACAACCATAACTTGCTCAAAAATCAATGAAATTGAGTGAAACAAAAAATAAAATTGTGTATTTTTTTCACAAGGAACTCAATGGGGGCGTTAGTTTTCAAAGATCATGCACCATTTGGAAAATTCGAAGACATCATTGAAAATGGCAAGTTATGTGCAAAAACATATGGATAGTCAAATCTACATGGTTTTAACATCAAACAAGTGATCAAACACACCATATGGAACATATAAATGATGTTTACAAACATCACACATCAATAGAGGAGTTCAAAAAACATATTGCACATGAAGTGGTCAAAATTGCAAGTTCATGCAAGAACATGGTGACAGTCAGAAATGGATCTTTTCAATGATCAATAAGTGATTCAACACAATACATATAACATGTAATTGATGTTCACAAACATCTAAAACCTATGTTTAACCAGAAACAAATGTTGCATATGAAAATGACATGAAAAGCACACTAGCAAGTCATAACAAGTGGACAGTCACAACCATACAAGTTTAAGAACAAACCAAGGTTCAAACATGACCTATAGTAGATATTAAAAATGTCCAAACTCAATGTACATCGAAACATCACATGTTTCTAAAAGTAGCTAGTATGAAACACTTACCTCTTGTAGCCTCCTTAAGCAAATTCACAAAGCAAAAAATCCAGTTGAAATATGATGATCCACTCAGCTTCAAAATGCTCCAAATGAGATGTTCAAGTGATCCAAACTCCCCCCAAGTGGTTGCTTTGACAGAATGGTAGTTTTTGCTAGAAATGACCAAGAACTTTCAAAGTGAAATCTCTGAAATGGTGTTACAGAAGTGTGGTGGTGATTTAGATAGCACAAATAACTTATATGTGAGGTGTTTGAAGGGTTAGTGTAGCTAGAAATGCAATGAACATATTCATAGCTTCAAAAGTGCAGAAAGTCAAACTATCTTAGTTTGATAGTTGAATTTTTAAATGGGATGTTTTCTGGTGAAGGTGAGTGTTCAAACAGCTTCAATACTTCATTTGTGATGTGTTTGAAGTGTTAGTGGAGGTGTTTGATGATTGGAATAAGTTTTGAAAGGGTTTATGCAAAGGAAGGATTTTGTGCACTAGGGAGCAAGTTCACAACTTTGCAAGAGAGTTGTAATATGAGGAATGAGAGGGATTTTGCTTAGTTTCTAGCTCAATATGATTTGTTTTGGGTGTGAGGAAAATGTATTATTTATAGGCAAGCTTGGAAAGCAAGTGGTATGGGCAGATTGGATCATCTTGCCAACTTTGCCCTTTTTGGAGGCAAAATGTGCAAGATCAACTTGTGATCTCTTTTCTGAGCTTGAGCCTCCTCCCTATGAGTTTCATAATCATCAATAGCCTGAAAATAGTGGTCTTAAAGTGAAATAAGGAGTGCATCTGATGTAGTAGCTGAGTCATGACAAATTTTGCAAAACGTTTCTATCTCCTTGCCACTTGCATCCACTTGCATGATTAAATAATTCATTTAATCCAAAATCTGAGTTTTGCTCGTGGCTATGCATTATAACCTCTTCAATTAAGTCCTTACACATCAAATAATGAGTTAATAAAGTGCTTAGAAGAGGTTTGAAGGGTTTATGCGTCAAAATGCAAGTGCTGAACTTGGTTTTGTGACATGAAAAATGCCCAACTTGCCTTCTTCGATTCTCCCTAACCACGAAGGTTGAGAAAATGCTCTTCTAATTTTTAAAAATCCCCAAACCTTATTTAAAACATTCATGTTTTACAAAAGTTCAAATTCCAAAAGGAACTATGTCAAAAATCCTCTTGAAGTTTGTTGCAAAAGTTGACTTACAAGTCAAGAAACATGAAAATTTTCCAAGTGTTGAAATTCTTCACAACTTGATGAGCTCACAACTCAAAATATATGCATTTTTGGACCCTAAACCCATTGGAAACTTTTGTAGGACTCCTCAAGAGCTTTCTAACAAGCTTTGGACCACTCCATTTGGATGCGTGGTTAGGAAGTTATGATCATTTCAAGTTGGCTTAAAATTAGAATTTTTCATGAACCCTAGTTTCTTGATTTGCAAGTTATCCCTTAATCCTTGATTAAATCTCCAAAAAAACTCATGATTTAGGCATAAAATGATGTTGGAAGACTTGCTTGATTCAATTTGGGGTCAAAATCCTAAAAGTCAAAGAGTTGACTTCCTAGACAGACGAACCGAACAGTTAAAATCTTCAAGACCGATCCTTAGTGTTCTGGGTTCTTGGAGTCTTCCAAACTTCTTGAGGAGACTTTAGTAAGTCATAGGAGTACCATGAACTATGATTCAAGCTTTTGAAGCCCATTTAAGCCACAAGTCAAACTTCAGTTGACTTTTTCCATTAGAAACCCTAATCAGGGTGTTGCATTGCACTACTCTTATTCTTTTGGTGACAACCTCAACTAAATGTTGTTCTTGTAAAAATATGATCCTCTTGATGATATGAAGACTTGATTTTTATAAGATCAATCTAAAACTTTGACTGATCAGTCCACAAGATTCTTGATTTTGATAGTGTGAAACCCTAATTCATTTGCATCTTGACAAAGATTAACTTGAAAATAGTTAGGGTTAGATAACATATGCTTGATGCTCCTAGAATGAGAATGGAATCTAGGGTTCAAAATTTGGGGTATGACAGAGATATTTTACAAAATAAGGGTTTCCTCCTATTTATAGGTTTAGGTTAGCTTGCACCCTAAGCCAAAACCTAAACTATAAAAGTCCAAAAATATCTAATCTAATATTTCTAAATCAAATCTGATATTTCTAAATCAAATCTAATTTTTCTAAAATAATGAATTACATATTTAATACACCACCTAATTCATTGTGTCTAAACTATCTACATTCACCATAGACCCTAGCTTCTTGAATACTTCAACTGACACTCCCTTCGCCATGATGTCTGCAATCTGATTATTAGTTATGCAGTGTTCTAAGTTCATCTTCCCTTATGCTATCTACTCTCAAAGATAATGGAACCTCATTTTGATGTTCTTGCTTCGACCGCGTGCTATTAGATTCTTCGCCAAGTTGATAGCTGACATGTTGTCGATCTTCCTATTCCAAGCTTTTAGAGCTTGCTTTAGTCCATACAGAGCTTTATGTAGCCTGTACACCTTTCTTTCTTTACCTTGTTTCATAAACCTAGCTCTTTGTGCAACATAAACTTCTTTATCTAAGGGGCCATTAAGGAATGCATACTTCACGTCCATCTGACATGTGTGGCAATTGTTCATATTTGCTAGACCACCAACCAATATGATAGTTTCAATCCTAGCAACAGGTGCAAAAACTTCGTCGAAGTCGATTCCTTTCTTACGAAGAAATCCTTTCTCCACAAGTCTCGCCTTGTGCCGGTTTACTTCTCCTTTAGGGTTCACATTCACCTTGTAAACCCACTTCACATCAAGTACCTTCTTGCCTTGAGGAAAATCGATAAGTGACCAGGTGTTATTAACTTCGATGGAGTCCATCTCCTCATTCATTGCTTTCACCCACTTCAAATCTTTCAATGCCTCAACTGCATTGGCTGGTTCGACATCTGCATATAAAGCATAGTGTACCAGCTCACCTTCTTCATTGGCCATATCATCTGATGTAATCATACATTCTTGAAACCTTGCAGGCATGTGTCTTGTTCGTCGAGGTCTGCTTGGGCTAGCTTCATCTCTGACTTGTTCCTGTCGAACTTCTCTTTCGACTTCAGTTATTGGTTCTTCACAAGAGATTGTCACTGAATCTTTCTTGACATTCTTAGTCCACTCCTATTCTTTAAGCTCATCTATGATCATGTCCCTGCTGATCACTACCTACTTATTCACTGGATCAAACAACTTGTAACCTCTAGTCGAATGATATCCTATCAAGATCATCTGATTCGACTTATCATCAAGCTTCCTTCTCAATTGATCTAGCACATGTCTATGTGCTATAGATCCAAACACATTCAAGTTACTGAGGCCAGGCTTGGCACCAGACCAACATTCTTCTGGTGTGATTCCTTCAAGCTTCTTCATTTGACATCTGTTTAATATGTATGTTGTTGTCGAAACCGCTTCTCCCTATAATTATTTAGGTAGATGCTTTCCATTCAACATACTTATCACCATGTTCATGATGGTTTTGTTCTTTCTTTATGCAATTCTATTTTGCTGTGGAGTGTAGGGTGGCACCACCTCATACACAATCTCTTCTTTTTCACATAGTGCATCGAACTCTTTAGACACATACTCTCCACCACCATCAGTCCTCAGAATTTTCAGCTTTTGACCACTCTATCTTTCGACCATAGATTTGAATCTGGAAAATACCTTGATTACATCACTTTTCTTCTTGATGAGGTAAGTCCATAGCTTTCAACTGTAATCATATATGAACGTGACAAAGTATATGTTGCCTGCAATCTCCACCTGGATTGGACCACATACATCAGAGTATATGAATTCCATAATTGCCTTTGACTTCCTTCCTGCATCCTTGCTGAAGTTATTCTTGTGTTGTTTCGACTGAACACATTCTTCACAAACTTCACTTGGAATGTCGATTTTAGGTAATCCTGAAGCCATATTTCTCCTCTTTAGCTCTCTGATGTCATTAAAGTTGAGATGGCCTAGTCGAAAATGCCATAACCATTCATCTCTGCTGGCTGCAGTTGTTAGGCACTTGTGCTCCATCACATTGAGTTCAATCTTGAAGGTCCAATTCTGAGAAATTAGAGCCTTCAAGATCAAACTACCACATGCGTCGAGAACTCTCATCATCTTGTCTTTGATCGACACCTTGTAGCTCTTTTCGACTAGGTGTCCTATACTGATCAAATTACTCTTCATGCCTGGTATGTACAACACATTGGAAATTATTGACCTCTTACCATCTTTCCTCATAATTAAAATATCGCCAATACCTTTAGCTGCTAGAGTATTGTCATTTGTAAATTTCACCATGTTCTTCGACGAGGGCTTCATGTTGATAAACCAATCTTTTCTTCCAGTCATGTGTGATGAGCATCCTGAGTCCAAGTACCACTGGTTCTAGAATCTTTCTTCCTCTCTTGTTGTGACCATTAGCAATATCTCTTTTTCTTCATGCTTCGCCATCTTTGCATCAGTTTCTTGACTCTTCTTCTTTTCTCGATATTCACTAAAATAGTGACCATACATTTTACAATTGAAACACTAAATGTGACTTTTGTCAGGTTTTCATCCACCACCTCTTCCTCTACCTGCAGCACCACCTCTTTGGTTTCCTTGGTTCCAGGGTTTTCTCTGATTCGACCAGTTTCTTTCCTACTGATTTTGACTAGTCGAATTGTTGTAGCCTCCTCTACCTTTTTTGCCATTCCATCTTCCTTTGCCTTTCCTTTCCTTTTTTGCCTGCGCCTGCAAAGCCATATCACTCTTCGAATTTCCTGCAGCTCTCTCAGCTATTCTTTGTTTATGAGACTCAAGCGTCCCTTGAATCTCTTCTTGTTAATGTTGATAAGTCTTTCGACTTTTCTATGGCTACTACCACGGGGTTGAACTTTGGAGCCAACGACCTTAAGATCTTTGCAACAACTAATCTTGATGTCAACACTTCTCCATATACCTTGATTTGATTCACCAACTTTGTAACTCTAGTGAAGAAATCTGCTATACTTTCACTTTCTTCCATCTGAAGCAATTCATAGGTTCTCTTGTGAGTTTGTAACCTTACCTCTTTCACCTTTTTTGCGCCTCTAAACTACTTTTCAAGAATCTCCCACACTTCCTTCACTGATTCTACATCACTAACATTTTCAAAATTATCTGGATCTACAAATTGATGGATTATAAAGAGAGATTTATAATCTTTCTTCTTTAATTCTTTGAATGCAACCTTTTCTTGATTCGTCGCGTTTTCTGCAAGCGGTGTTACTCCTCCTTTCGCAAGATCCCAAATATCTTGATAACAGAAGCACTGGGCATAACTTTGGTAGGCTTCATAAGAAGGGGTGGATTAACAGAAGTAGCAATTTTTCTATGTTCGTATCAATACTAAGAGGCTAAATGTTAAATACGACATCATTGTCCTTATTTTCTTCAAGTAACATTGAAGGTAGAATTCAATGTCAGTTCTAGAAAAAATTTTCAAGCCAACTTATGATAAAAATTTTGTAGGATCTTGATGAACTGAAGCTTGTGAAGGTGGTTGAGTATAAGCTCTAGGTGCATACTTCTTGCTTTTACCAATAGACTTTTGAGATGTATTGGATGAGTGTAAATAATTCTTTTTATTTTTCAATGCAAGAGCAAACTTCTCATCTATATCAATAAAATTTTCATTTAAAGATCCTTTAGACTTCCTTATTCCATAACAAAAGTTAGTACAATTGTGCATATTTTTCAAGTTATATGAAATAATCTATAATTACAATACCGACAAACTAACTTTTTTTGGGTGCACCCTACATATTTGTTGTCTGACTTACTTGAGTTGGTAGTTCAACATTCATAAGATTAAATGACATAATTTCAAACTTTGAATTATTACCTTATTTATCACAATTTCACCTTTTAGGTTGGGTACCTTGCATGTCCTATTGTTATTCCCATATTCTAAGACCTTCTGCACATGTAAGTCATATTTGACATTCTCCTTCTTGTTTGGTTTACTTTGTTTGGTTATCTTCTGTGAAATTTCTTAAGCTTCCATGGTCCGCACTTGTATTTTAAAGGTAATATGTTCGTATAAATGGTCTTGGGTAATTTTTTTGTCCATTTATAAGTGTGACTCCTTCATCATAAGTCATAATATTGGACATATGTTTCCCTATGATAATACCTATGGAAATACTTAATGGAATCATCAACCTTTTTAGTGATTGCAAATACTACATGTCTGTAAGGAATACCAGCCAACTCCCAAAAGTTGCAAGAACATGTGTGATTTTCTAAGTCAACAACAAAGCTATCACTAAATAATACATGTAACTTGAAATAATAATCTCCATGCATATGTTATTGTCCGTCGAACCTCTTTTTTATTTTTCTATCAATCCTCCTTAGGAGTTTGTACATTATCTCCTATCTATAACCATCTATCTTTTCGCTTAGAATGGAAAACCTACTCATAAGATAATTTCTTATCCACCCAAACATGGTTTATAATGGCGATTGTATTGTTGTGGTAATATAATTGCATTAAAAGATTCACTAAGATTATTCATAAGCATACCACACTTAGAATGAAATAGAAATGCATGATTACACCATTTCTATTTAGGAATAACCTTTAAAAATTGATAATCATATAAATGGATATCCATTATTTTCACCGTCTTGTCTTAAGTGGCTGAAAGTAGGTTGCCTTAGCGACAACCATCATCAGGTCTCTTTACAAAGTACCCCTTCAAATTTATTCTTGAAGTTAGCTTAGAGATTCCTAAGATAAAACTTATACCAAGTTCAATGGTATTTATCTTTAATTGATTGTATCAATCCATACCATATTTGACAAGGACCAAAACTTACAAAATATACCTCAAGTTCAAGAAATGTTAACACATAAGTTTGATATTGTACCTTTTGCTGATACAAAATAAAGCATCATATACAATTACTAATGTATGCAAGAAGTAGAGTAATAAACTAACTTCACGAGTCTTTGATTTCAGTCTCAATAACGCCAACATGTAAGAATTGGTCATTAGGATTGTTGACCGAGTGACTCCAAACACAAGCGGAGAGGAGGGGGTGTTGAATTGTGATATCCAGATTTCAAAAACTGATTTATAAAAATGCTTTGACTTAAAATGATTTATGTTGGAAGATAGAAATAAATAGAGATGAAGTAGCAAAATAATTGAAAAGACAAGAGACATAGAAATAATTAGAGGAATAAAAATAAATAACATAAATAAATAAAAAGAGATAAAAAGATTAAACCAGATATTTATTCTGGTTCGACCTAAATCACCTGACCTGCTCAATTCCTCAAGAGGTTCCCCTTGATATTTCCAATAAAACAATATTGGGATTTTACATAAGAACATCACAACCAACCTTACAAAATAACTTGAGCTTTTGTACAAGATCAACCCAAAAACCTTTCACAACCAATCTAGAGATTTTGCACGAGCTTAACTCAATAACCTTACACAAACAACTAAAGTTTTAACACATACTTAACACAATTACCTTAACCTAAGTTTTTTACAAGTTTATGTTGCAACCTTCAAATCTATTACAAAAATATCATAAGAGAACTATGCTCTTGAATAAACAATTTCAACACAACATTTGTACAATACAACTCATAGATCAAACTTTTCACTCTCTTGGTACTAAGGCAACTCCAATGAAAAATAACTTTATAAAATAATGAGAGATATAAAGATAGTAGAAAGTTTCTATTCACAAAATTAATATATTTTGAATTGAGGAGAACCCTCATTTATAAAGGAAAAAATAGGGCTAAAAAAGGAAATCCATGGGCTTTTTGATCTTTTAATCGATTAAATCCATGTATTATTCTATTAGCTTAAGCAAAAATGAAAATTTGAATTTTGACTTCACTTAATCGATTAAAAGCCTTCTTAACTAATTAAGAGATGTTTCAATTTGTTTAATCGATTAGAAGCAAGAGTTAATTGATTAACCAATGTATTTTCCTTTTTAATTTATCAAAAAAAATATTAATTATTTAAGAACTTCCCCATATTGATTTTAAGAAGTTTTATAAAAAAATGACAAGTTTGAAATACTTTGTGTGTGTGCACGCGCACGTGCGTGTGTATGTGCGTGCGTGCGTGCGTAAGTGTGTGCGTGTACGTGCGTGCGCTTGTGTGTGTGTGCGTGCGTGCGTGAGTGTGTGTGTGTGTGTATGTATGTGTGCGTATGTGTGTGTGTGTGTGTGTGTGTGTGTGTGTACGTGCGTGCGCTTGTGTGTGTGTGTGTTGCCTTAAAACCTCAAGACCTATTATTGCTTCATTTAAAATTAACTAATAAAAAATAGAGATAACACTAAGTGCAAGACCAGACAAGATTTCACAACTTCATAATTCAAGTTCAAATTTTCATAACTTCGAGTTCTTTTACTTGATTAAACTTTGTCTAGAACTTTAAAATTGAACTGGAGATAGTTTATCTTGTGCTTGATTCTTTAGCAATTAGACCATAGATATATTCTTTCTTGTTCAGTTGTCTTCATCAAAAGCAATGAAAGACATTTCCTACACAATGCATAGAACAACATGGATCTCTTCCAACAACAATGACTAGTATTCTACCATATTTTTTCTTAAGATGCCATCCATGTAATCCTATAAACTACATACATGGCCTTGTTAAATCCTTTTTACATCAATCAAAATAAATATATCACCTTTCAAACCTTGGTTATAAACCTAGTCCAAAATACTTAATGTTTAACTTAAAAGTATTTACAAGTGAATATTTTCTCAATTCACCACCACGTGACCATATTAAACTATATTTCTTAGTAGAGTCCCCTTAAACAAATTTTCTAGAAAGCTTTCTAGTCGTAAATTCCCTACAACCAGGGATCTCAGTTGCATACCCGAGCCTCACATCTGCCACTAACTCTAATAACTTCACCTAGGTATTATTCTTCTGATTGTCAACAATTAATTTTTCAAATAAATCTTCCTTTAAATTTTTGTTGATGAATTATATTCCACATTTATGCTTAGAAAAAATGTGTCAACCCTAAATGTTTTGGTTTATACTACCTTATTTCACAACATAGTGTAGTCACACTTCTTCTTATTCTTACATACCTCCCTACACCTATTTGCATCATTTGTTTTTGCAAATCTAACTTCTTTACCGTTCAACATGTTATGCTTGGGTATCACATCCTTGAATTGCCTTAATGGAGAAAAATTTATTACAATCTTGAAATTTAAATTCATAGAGATGATATCATCTTCATTGAACCAAATTACATTAGGTTTATCTTCTCTACTATCATCATTTGCATCGTTGTCAAGTTCATCACTAATGTTCTCATCTCCTATAACATGTTATTTCCCATTTTAGTGTAGTAAAGCTACATGATGGCGGTTCATCACTAGTGGTAGAACCATCAAGATTAGTTGTCTTACTAGTTCAACCTACATATACACCAACTGTGAAAACGCCCTCAAATCCTTCATCAAACCCTTCTCCAAATCCATTCATGATGTATTCCTCATTATCATCAAATTACATACTTGTGACATATTCATCACTTGAGTAATCTCTTGTACCATCACTCATGTGATCAACATCATTAACAATAATACCCTTTCCTTTATTTTTCTCCTTGATCTGTAAGTGTTGAATTACCTTGCAGAGCCTTTGGGTTCATTGTAGATTTCCACATTACATTTGTAATCTTTTGAGAAATTTAGAAATTTCACATGCATCGCCATCATTTCTGAATGACTTTAGAACTTCTTCTAAACCACCACTCTCCTGTTTCCACCAAAGTTTCACAATATCTTCTTCAAAAGTTAGAGTACATCCCCTTAATTTGGTCACGAGCTTCACAATAGGACTAGAAGTTAGAACCCTAACCATTAAATACATATACCTTACCACCTTCATATCTTAACTTAGGGTATTTGACAAAATAACCCTTATTATAGAATACAACCTTAAATATACCCATGTCATGTAAACAAATCAAAGGGTACAATTTGAATAATTTATAAAAGGGTAATACAATACAATCTAATAAATAATGCATAATATACTATCAAATACAACCCTCGTGTTAGGTACCCAACAATATATGTAGTAATATTTCATAAAAAAAAAGCTACATACTAGAATACAATCAAATACAACAAATACATAAAACCTATAATACGATACGACAAAACATGTAAAACAATAATAAGGGCATGCGGGACTAACCTAAACTGCAGAAAGAGTATTTTATGATTTATAATGCTTCAATGGAACCACAAACCATAACTATTAATGCTCTCAACAAATTGAGGGACCACCACAAACTACATATTTCAATGCTTGCAACGTGCACAACTTTCAACAAAAATTAAGATTTTAGCGTTCAATGACTTAAGGCTTCTAGTTTGGAACAAATTTGAGTGTTTATGTTGATAGTCACTTCAAGTTTGGCGAGGAATATAAATCAGGGTTATGTGTTGAAAACAATATTATGAGAGAAGTTTCTTAAACTAAATTATTTTATCTTTCCATTTTCCATGCATCAGTTAAAATAATAAAATTCATGTTGGAATTAATTCATTAAGAGTTGTGTTAGCTTGAAAATTCTCGACATGCAGAGTTCAACCAAGAGGATATGACACTAGGATAATACTTAGTGAAAGTAAGGACACATGATAACATGCCACAAAGTCATCGTTCAACCATAAGTGTCGAGTTCGACACATTTGGTGTTGAGTTTTAACTTAGAAATATTTTGAATGTTGAGAGTACTTTCCTCAGGATTCGACAAGTTTAATCTTCAGTTGGGATGGTTGAAACAAAGCAAAAAGACAAGATTGAAAAACTGTTTTTTTAGTCTTATCTGAATGTCGATGACACATGGGAACTTGGCAGAATATTGAAAGCTTCATTGGGGTTTATGTGTCGCGCAATAGGGAAATAACCGCCGTAGACAGTTATTTTCATATTAGTATATATATATAATGGTACTAGCGTTAGGAATCAGGTGGAAATATCATTACAAAAACTCTATAGAAATCAAAGTACTCAAGTCAAGGCGAGAAACAAGTTTGAGAGGTAATGTATGACTTTGTACACCATTGTTTCTTTATTTAATCAAAATACCTTTTATCTTTTCATTTACTGTCTTAAATTTATCACTTTTCCAATTTACGTGGGATTTTGACACAGTTGAGACCACCAATTTCCTTGCTTTTTTTTACTCTTGTTTATTGCATTAAACATTCAGTTTAATCTATAATAATTGTTAGTGACTGCCCTTTCGAGAAATATGTACAAAAATGCCATATAATTTCCTAGTTTGGTCCGGCAAGCAATTATTCAAAGCTAAGTGATTATTTACCAAAATCACAGGTAAAATAATTGCACGCCCAATGGGACCCTTTTGTACAAACTTTTTCAAATATTTTCAACTTTTGTTTTTTGTCGCGTATTTAAACCATTCTTCATGTTTGAAATGTTCTCAAAGGTTATGTGTGTAGGCATTTAAGAAGTGGCAAAGCCCTCCTTGAAATGGTGCATCCACCTTCAAATAACCCTTCCTCCCCTAACCCTTATAACAATTACCAAAATGCTGGAGAACAACTAGTCGGATTAATAGCTGGAGATGTGGTTGTTTCGACGGCAGTTGGAACAACCGTTCATATGGTATCATTGATTCCAATAACATCGATACTATCAGATGGGGCAGTTCCCCCACCATAACCAGTGAATCTCCTAATTGATCCCATGGTCATAATACCTACTTTAGGGGACCCTAGTATACCTTATATTCCAAGTTTCTCATTTCCTATGGGTAGTAGAGAGTATCCATATTGCATACCATCAACAATGATGGAAGGTCTACAAATTGGTACGTTGATATATGGATAGAACGCAGTGACTACCACTTCACCTTATAATCTACATCCTATTTCACGTTCGAGCATAAATAATCCTGGTCGAGTGTTTACACCACCAGAGGTTTAGATTATAACCCCCAAATGACACCTACAATAAACACTATATCACTCATGTCTATAAGGAAACAAATGGATAAGAGTAACAACAAGATAGTTAATATGTTCACCGAAAAATTAGCACGATGTTCAATCTCTTGATTTAGAACACCAATAGAAGTTCTGAATTATTAGCCAACTAAATATATTGAATTATTAGCAAACTATGGCCCTTGTCAACCAAGGAAAACCAAAGTTTGGTTTTTGACCAACATACCCTCCCACACATAGAGAGGATGAAGAGTACATAGGCCAAAATAACCCAAGGGTGATGTTGCTAAATAGGAACTAGGATGTTGAAGAGGTAATTAGAAATGTTCTAAAGAACAACTTAAGAAGGATAAACAATTTGTCACATATGATTGAAACTATCCTAGCCCAGAATGACCTTAATATAGGCTTGCACATGCCCAATTTTGTGTCTTCTCTATCAGAGTATGTACTGTAAACCAAACTCACTAAGGGCTGGAAAGCCCTCAAACTTACCAAGCTTACAAGGGATACAAGCGAATCGACTGTCGAACATATCACTCGGTATTTAACTGAGGCAATGATATGGCGAACAATGATATTTCGAAGATGAAATACTTCCATATTCTCTCACTAAAAATTCCTTCAAATGGTTTACTACACTACCTCCATATTCTATACATAACTAAAGTTAGTTAGAGAGATTATTTATTGAGCAATTCTATATGGGGCAGTCAAAGATAAGCCTTAAGAAGTTGGCCAGTATAAGGCGCAAGGCGCCCAAATCAATAGATGACCACATGAATAGATTTATGTTGTTGAAGGAAAGATGTTTTACCCAAGTGCTTGAACACAAAATGGTCAAAATTGCTATGGGTGGTTTAGATTATTCTATTAGGAAGAAGCTAGATACCTAATATTTAAGAGACATGGCCTAGTTAGGAGATAGAGTTTGACAAGTCAAACATTTAAAAGATGAAAATGCTTGGTCGAGTAAATTTTATAAGAAATAAAATGTTGTTTATTTAGAAGCAAATGAAAAAGAGTAAGAATATCACATAGGGTACGAACAGGTTGAAGAGACAAAATTTAACATGGCGAAATTATAGCCAGAGCCTCCTTATGCCTGTAAATTGTTAAAACCACCCGATGGGAAGAATCCCGCCGAACCTAAAAATGAGAAGTTTGCCGCAAAAACTTATACCTTTGGTGTAACTAAGTGCGATGAGATATATGACCTCTTAGTTATTTATGGCCAAATTATAGTGCCAAAAGGGTTTAAAACACCACCTTTAGAGCAACACAAGAAGAAAAGATTTTGTAAGTTTCACAATTTTCTTGGTCACAAAACTTCCCAATGTGTTATTTTTAGGGATTTGTTACACGGAGAATTAAAAGAGAGGATACTGAAATTTGGAGAAAATGCTAAGACTCTGATGCAAGTGGATGACGACCCCTTACAAATCAAAGACACTCACTATGCTGAACCAGTTGAATGCTTTGTTGCCGAGGCTACTGAAGTCCCCAAAGAGACCATAAAGGTTGTGATTGAGTCAAAGTATGCTTAAAAAATTAAGGCGGTGTACCCTCATGCTAAAGAGTAATTAACAGATTTCCTCAATAGATTAAAGTTGAAGGATTTTGAAGTGATGTTGTGCCTAAGGTGCAACACGGTTTTTGACAAGAAGGTTACTAAGGGTCTTGAGATTATCAAACCCCAACCATCTAGAGGGGGCAATTGGACAAATAGAGGACCAAAATTTTCTTTCAACAAGAAAGACGTCCCCTGTAGGATACAACATATGGCCTTAGGCCAAATAGGAGGTCGAAGAAACTATTACACCCATCCTTCGAATGTGCCTGTTGGCGAGTGGGTTCATCCCTACAAAAAAAGTAACATCAGCCAACAAAATTAGAACGTGGTTGTAGCGGGAAAATTTGAGATTAAGCTATTGATCAACTTAACTCACAAAATAAGAGTCGTTACCGCACTTTTATTTTTCCAAGGAAAAAGGAAAAGGACGAGCAAAACCTAAAGAAGTTTTAAAACAAAACTAATAAGAATAGAGACAAAGGTAAGGGGGTTGGTTACATAAAGGAAAGATGTTAACATCCAAAACATCTAAAGTACTCTATAGGAACCTTTTTGAAAATCTAGTGTTTGCCTTAAAAAGTGTTGTTTGCAAAAGATTGGTGAGGTGAGAAGAGAAGTATTTTTTAATATTTTTGTGTTTGACAAGACTTCTTGAGCCTCGTGCTTACGTACTCACAAAGTGCAATGGAGGATCAAAACCTCGTAGTTCGTGGTAAAAATAACAAAAATGGTTTGTTATGGTTCATTTTAAATGAAAATACAACTTGTCATTTTAAGGAGAAAACTTCAATTAATCACCCACAAGTATGTGAAAATGGACCTTTGCATCACCATGAGAAGGACTCCAACTTGAATAAAATCAACAAGTATGTCACTAACTCTCAAAGGTGGAAAATAATTAAGTTATTTCAAACAATACTATATGGATAGGAGGATCACATCTCAACTATAAATGACTCATGTCTAAATTTTATGAAAAGTTTTAAAGCAAAAAGTGCACAAAAGGCACAAAATGGTTTGAATGAGTTTTGTCTTTTTTAAGTATTTGGAAAATGGTCTAAGTATGCTTAATATTGATTAGCATTTACTAAGTAAAATGAGTTTGAAAGAAAGAAGGTTTTGAGAAAGGGAGAAGATTTTGAAAATTTATGAAGGGGAGGAGATGAAGAGGCTATCCTAAAGCATAAAATAAAATCTAAGGAAGGAAAGATCTAACCAAGATAAAATCCTTTGACATAAGCAAGTCAAAACTCTCATCCTTTGGACTCAAGCAACTAAGATAAGCAAATAACGACTAAGCAGAGAGATAGCCAAGCATTAGATGAAAGCCAAAGATCCAAGCCAAGTCTTCAAAGAGGTCTCTCAAGGTCAAAGTGTTAAATAAGATCCAAGGTCTCAAGATATAACTCCAAAGCATAGGTCAAGGATCCTAATTCTAAGTCCATCATCCATGAGTCAAGGATAGTCACCAAATAATCCAAGGAAGAATTAAGAGTCTTTTAAGTGTTTAAGCCTTTATTAATGTCTTAAAAGAAAAAGAAAGTCCAAATGGACAAAGAGAAAATGGCATAAACATAAACAAGATGAATAATATGATATAATAATGATAAGCATAAAATAAGGAGTATAAAAGTAAAAGCATACAGATAAATGACATAAAGTAAAAGTTAGTAAAATTAAAGGTTAATGTTAGTTTTAATGAAGATATTTTGTCATTTAAAGTAGATTACTTAACTAATCAACCCAACAAATGTGAGAACTTTGCATCATCCTTTGAGAAAGGCTCCAACTTGGATAAGATCAACAAGTATGCCACTACCTCTCTTAGGTGGAAAATAAACTACACATTATAGAGTTAGGAGATTTACATCTAAACTTAAGATGACTCATATCTAAAATTGAACCAATATGATCACTTTGCAATTAGGGACAAATTTAGCGTTATGTTAAGCAATCATAGCATAATCTATAAGGAATATCATACTATGGGAGGCCGATTAATAAAAATTTATGTACCATACATGTTAGAGATGTGATATAAAGATCACACTCCTAAAATATGTAGCACAATTCAAAACAAGGTTGATCAAGACCTAAGTCAAGGAAAGATGGATCCACTACATCAATCTACCTCTCATAGTACTTTGGTCAAACTTATGCATCAACCCAAAGTACCTCAATTAATACAATGATCAATCAAACGATATATTTGAATTAATAAAAGTTCATTAAGCACCACTCAAGACCTCATGAACAAGGTAGCCTACACATCCTCCAATTGATCCAAGAAAAAAAGAAAGAGAATAAGATGAAGAGAGAAATAACCAAATTGAATCTCAAATTGATTAAGTCATCATCAATATCAATCACCTCTCTTGGTGGATTCAGATTTTTCTATCAACACCAAAGTTCATTGATATTGATGAGATCTTTGTCAAAAATCAAGATCCAAGTCAATAACCAACAATCAATATACAAAATGCATCAAGAACATAAAGTCATGCATAATATATTTTCAAATGATTTTAAAAGAAAATTTTATAAAGAAATATTAAAGAAAATTTTAAACTAAAAAAAAGAAGAAACACTTTAAAGAAAAAACCAAAGAAAGAGAGATAGGGAGGTCCATGAAGAAAATTGCAGGTGAAGTAGCCAAAAAATAATCAAACACGGGCTAGGCCCAATGCTACAAGGCGAATGCCATTTAAAAAATCAAACCAAAGAAAACTGAACCAAAAATGAGTACATCATCATCATCATCATCTTCTTCTTCGTGAAAGCTCCCATGGGTCACACACTACTCCGCTGCGCCAGAGCTCCACGTCGGCAGTGGCGGAGCTCGAAACTAATGCGAAAACGATCAAAAATCAATGCTTTACGCAATGCTACAATCAGTTTCAGAAATTATCAACAACAAGCTTGAATTGGGAATACAAAAAGCTCTCAAAACTACCTTCAAAACCAGGTAAGAGTGAACTCAAATCTTCTTCTTCCTTTCTCTGTTGTTCTGACTTTGTGTTATTTCAATTGAGAATGAATTTGAAAAATGTGGAAGAAGAATAATATACGAATTTGGTGTTGTAATTTGGAGGTTGAGGAGAAAAAATTTCAGAGTAATCTTGGTTGTAAAGCTTGAAGCAAATGAGTGAGTGAAACTCTCTATTTATAGAATGAAATGGAGTGAATTGGTATTGACGTTTTTTCTTTTCATCCATGTTTTGTTCATTGCATAATTCATGTTGTAGTTTTGTGTTGTAATGCCGTTTTGAACTTTTCTCTTGCAGCTTGTTTTATGATGTCATTTTGAATTGCTGGTTGTAGCTTTTTCATGTGATAACATCATGTCCTTTGCTCGTGTCGTGAATTGCTTTCAGTTTTCTTATATGCTACCTATGTTTTGGAGGTAATCGTGTAGTTAGGGGTGGCAAAATGGTCCGCTCCACCCGCCTTAAGCCCTCCAAAAAAAGGCAGGGAGGGCATGCCTGCCAAGTGGAAATGGGCATAAAAATATAGCTTGCCTGCCAAGGTGGCAGGTTGGCGAGCGGCGGACTTGCCCGCCTACTTTTTTATATAATATTTTCATTTTTAATAGATTAATAGGCTTGTTTTTACATTTCAATTAGATTTTTCACTTATTTTTTAGAATAATTTTTATAAAGCATCTTTGTAGCAAATTTTACATCAAAACATATTGCATATATTCTCAAATAAATGTATAAAATAAAACCATCAAGAGTTGGAATTACTAGAACTAACTAAAAAAAATGGCGGGTTTAAGGTTGGACAAGCTGAACGAACAGGTGCGACGATCTTTCATGGGCGGCGGGTTTTGGCAAGTGGTGGTCTTTAGCGGGGCGGCGGGCCCAAAATCCCAACCCAGCCTGTCATTTTTGGCGGGTGTGCGGGCAGGCCTGGCGGGCCACAACCCATTTTTCCATCTCTACGTGTAGCAGCTCGTGCGTGTATTTTGGCTTGGAAAGTTGGCTTGTAGGCTTACAATTGTTCACGACTTGGCACGACTTGAAGCAGCATGAAATCTTGTAATTGTAGCTTGGCAAAAGAAACTTGGTTGTAATCTTGGAAGCATGGACATTACTTTGGCACGACTTGGCTTGCGTATTTCTTAGTGCAAGGCTTGAAGCCACATGACGTTGGTAGCAACATGAAGCTTGATTGTGTGGGCTTGTTCTATATCGTTTCATCATTTTTTTTTTGCAATTGTTTATTTTGTGAATGTATCATGGACTTGTAGCAAAAAGTGGGAAATCGACTTATGAGGTTTTTTTTTGTAATTTTGGGCATGGGTCTTTTTTTGGTAATGGACTAATTTTGTTTTGTACCCTTTTGTTGTAAGATAATGCTGATATTGGACAAGGTTAGGAACAAGAAGTTTAGCACAAAAGGATCATGAACTTGGTTTCAATATTAAAACTTAAACTTGAAATAATGCACTAAATTGAATCTTGCACTTGGGATTGAAATTGAACTTATGCCTTGAATAATGCTTGACAACTTTGAATAAGCACGCCTTAAAATTTTAAATTGATGAATGAAGTTGAATCTTGCCTTGTAAACTTGAAATGGACATTTGAAGTTTGGACTTGAAACAGATATTAAAACCTTGAATTTTTGTAACTTGTATGTCAAGAGAATTTGAATCATGATTCATGTCTTTGATCTTGGAATAAGAACTTGAAATGAACTTGAATTAAGCCTTGATGAATCCAAAGATCAATACTTGCATCACAATCAACAAAATGTCTTGATTTAGCAAAATTCCTCTTCCATTGATGATCTAAACACAAAGGTAATTCCTCGAGGAATTCTCTAATCCTCATTAAAGATATTAACTTGTGAAGTAAATAACTAGGAGAAATCCTGAGATGAGTTATGAACTTGTAATTGAGAAAGAATAGTGCTCAACATAGCCTTGAGGAGAAAACCCTAGCACAATGAACTTCAGTTGAGGAACCATTATCAATGCTCAAGTACAATGAATAGAAACCCTAACCCCTTTAACCTTTGAATGCACACTAATGAGGAAATAATTTGACATGGTGGGAAGAATCAACACCCTAGCTCAATAGCATTATTAGTTGAAATGAGGAAACCTTAAGCATGCACAAATGAAAAGCCTAATGCACTTGTTCTGGAGAAGTCTTTGATGAAGATATCCTTGTGGCTTGATGAATCTGGTTTTGAGCCAAACTTCTTAAGAATCACTCCTTGATAACCATAATACAACTTGACCTTGGATCCTCATTGCCTGAAAAAAATAGCCCACTGACACATATAACTTGCAATTGAAGCAAACTCTTGATGGTTTGACCAAGACGAGGTCAAACTTCCATCTGATATGGACTTGAATGAATAACCACATTTAACTTCGAACCAATGCCCTTGCCATTAATCTCCTTGCAAAACCATAAACACACAGAGAAAGGAAACAAGCAAACCGCAACATATTTTTGGTATTTTGGTTAGAGGTTAGTAAACATAAACAAATATAAAGCAAGTAAGAAATACACAGATGCTTGGTGATCTCCCTTAGAAGAAAACCCACGGAGGAGGGCAGAAGAATCAATGTTTGTGATCTTGATGCATTGTGAAGATGAAAATGAAGCGGGATCTTAGGATAAAAATTAGGGTATGACAGGGGTTAAATTGGCTATTGGTTTGTCATACCAGGATAACTCCCAAGTATCCGAGAGGTACTCCTACAACCCTAATTACATGGTCAAAACCCTATGACAAGGACGCAATGAAGGAGATGTCAGAGGCAAAATAAATTTTATTTAGAAGCTAGGGGGTCGAGCACCAACAGTACGACGTAGAAACCTGATAGCAAAGTGGTCAGAAGGCCAGTGAAAGAAAGAATATTCCCCTCTTTACCACCAATCAAAACAGAGGCTTAAGAGGAAGATGTAGAAATGGTCACATATAAGTTCTCAACATCATAGAGGGACTTCAACGTTCAATGCAATGTTTATCAGTTTTGCTTGTTGAATATGGCATGGTAATTGAAGTGACAAATACAGAGGAATAATATTCTGTCGAAGACGTGACTGTATATAAAACAGTTTGTTATTATATAATAAATGATGGTTGCATGGAAGAATAAAATTGCGTCTTTAACAAATCCGATATCGGGATAATGAGTCATATGAAACCCTTTTTTATAAGGGAAAAAGTTGACAATGTTGGTGTTAACAAGGTTTTGGTCGACCGTGGTGATGCAGTCAATTTAATGCTACATTCCCCACATAAGAGAATAGGAAAGTTTGACACTGGTTTGAGGCCTCATAATATGATCCTATCTAATTATGAAAGAATGATGATCCATTCTTTCGGTTCAATCCAAGCGGATTTGGCAGTCGAGACCATGATGAGATGAACCTTGTTCATGGTCATTTTTTCTAAAGCCAACTACAACTTATTTTTAGGAAGAGAATGGATCCATGGAATTATAGTTGTTCCTCCGTTGCTACACCAATGGATATCCATATGGAGAGAAGACAACATAGTCGAGAACATAGAAGCCGACCAGATTTATTTCATGGTAGAAGTGAACCATATTATGAAGAAAACTTTTGATAAGAACTTAGAAAACATTCCACCATGTACCCTAAAAGATCAGGGCTACATACCCCAGGAAAATGTCTTACACTCTGTTAGGTTCCATCTGACTCATGGATTTATATGGGAGTGTGAAGTATGGAAGATCGACAAATAGAGGAAGGAAAAGTTACCCCAAATGAATGGGGAGATGATGATGACGCCTATTGTGTCTGATTCGAGTGCTTGGAATCAAATTACAGCCTATGTGGTCAAAAATAAAGTAAAAACATCTGAGGAAGTCGAATTACAACACAAAATGGCTATGGAGTCCAACAAAATAAATATTGATGATCACCTGTTTGGAAGATTAGAAAACCAGAGGATCGATTGCATATATGACGACAAACCTTTAGGAATTGAAAAAGATCCAATGACTTCGATAGAAAATATCCAGGCTCAAGATCCACCTAGGCCCACCTAATAAGCACCAATGTCGATCCAAGCCCGATGAGCCAAATAATCTAGCTGCTAAAACACTACAATGATTGTTTTTCATGGGACTATAGCAAGATTCCTGACCTTAGTCAATATCTGGTAGAACTAAAATTGCAAAATCGCCTTGACAAGAAGCTTGTGAAGTAGCTGCCTAGGCGGTTTTCCCCAGAGATCATGTCAAAGAATAAATTAAAAGACTTATAAGGAGAAAGTTCATAAAAACTGCTAGGTATGTCAAATGGCTTACAAATATAGTTCCTACCATTAAGAAAATTTGGACACTTAGGGTATGCATATATTTTAGAGATTTAAATAAAGAGACCCCTAAAGATGAATACCCAATGCTAGTGGCTGAGATGCTTGTTGATTCAGTAACAAGCTATGAATGTATAAGCATACTAGATGGATACTCTGGGTATAATCAAATATTCATTACAAAAAAGGATGTACCTAAGATGAAGTTTACATGTCTGGGAGCACTAGGAACATATGAGTGGGTAATTATGCCTTTTGGTCTAAAAAAACTCTGGTGCGATGTACCAGCAAGCAATGAATTTACTATTCCATGATTTTATTGAGACCTTTATGTATGTCTATATTGATGACAATGTCATCAAGTCTTCATCCAAAAATGGTCACCTAGAAACATGGATTAAAAATGAATTCAGTGAAGTGCACTTTTTTGAGATAAATAAGAACAAGACCAAGCTATACTAGAGATGAGGCCTCCCTCGACCAAGAAACAACTTCAGTCGTTATTGGGAAATATTAATTTCCTCAGGAGGTTTATCTCAAACCTAAGTGGAAATTTTTTTATTGTAGATTAGGGGGTTGTTATTGTCTCCACATGGATTGTTCTGATATGGGATGCTTGTCATACAATAGTTTACCGTTTCAAGAAAAAGGTTTTCAAAGTTTGTTTCATAAATTGTCATGATTTAGTAGCAAAGAGTAAATTAAAGAGACATGTTTGTTTGAGAAAAACATGTCAAGATTAGGTTTCATTAACCCTTTTCATATATATCTAATTAATCAAGCATGTGAACTTGGTTTTGACAAATACAATCACGTATCTTCTCAAACCCATTTATGTCTAACTTGGTTTTGTGAGTATTATTGTATCAATCACTAGATGATGTCTCATGCTAACAATCAATACAATAAACATAAATGTTGATACAAGGCAAATACCAACTCATAAATCTATGTCTAGAGTTTGTTTGTTAATAGATGAATAACTTAGATCAAAGGTTGGAAAATCTATTTCTAGAATGATTCAAATCATACATATATCATGAAGAGCAGAGATATTCATCATATATTGATCATCAACCTTGTTCACATATAAAAGATCAAAATAAATACATATTCATAAGGTTAAATACCCCTAATCTTGACATAAAAGATGTTTAGCTACCCATTACTATGGTAGCTTGATCAACAAGCAAGAAAGAAAGCTCTACTAGCATCAAAGTTGAAAGATTGAGGATTGATGCTCCAAAACTTTGATTTTTAATTCCTTTCGAATTTCTAAGCTTCAAACCCTAAAAATATCTTCAAAATCTGAAAAGTGACTAAAAATGAAGTGCGTCTAAAATATCTAGCAAGTGCCCCTTTTATACATGTCTTCAAAAAGTACACACAAGTGCCAATAAGTGCCACCATGCTAAGCCAGCTCAGAGCGTGCTTAGCACGATCAGTAACAAAGGCGACAAATAAGAAGGAGCATGCTAAGCGTGATCAGAGCGTGCTAAGCACAATTATGATTCTTTGGCTATTGCCTCTTCAACAACAGCGCAATGATACTGCGCTGAAAAACACGCTAAGCGCGGTGTGCCATCAGATTGTTGCAAAAATGATCATCAAAACCCTCTTTCATCACCAACAAGCTCCAAACATTATATCCAGTAAGAAAACCTATCAAAAAGCATCAAAGTGATCACGGTTCACGATATTTACATGCATAATAAAAAATTTACGTATTTACACTAAAACTTATGGTTTCACTACTAATATACCAAGGAAACAATTGGAAAGGGCCACAAAGTACTACCAAATATATGCATAATTTGGCCCTTAACACAAAAGAAAAGCTTTCTCACCACTATTACGTTTAAATAATGAAGAAGGGTTTAGGTGGGAATCTGAACATCAAGCGGATTTTGACAAGATAAAAGCATACTTGTACAACCCTCCAATTTTATTTCCTTTTGCAAAGGGAAAATAAATGAAGTTGTATATCTCTGCGTTTGAACCGATGATGGGCAACATGTTAGCCAATAAAGATGATAATGGAATCGAAAGAGCCATATATCATCTCAGTCGTGTCTTGAATGATGAAGAGACTAGGTATATTGCAATAGATATATTATATATGTGTCTATATTTCTCATCTACAAAATTGAAGCATTATATAAAACCAATTAATGTTTATGTTTATTCACATTTTGACATCATTAAACATATGCTTTTGAAACCCATCTTGCATAGTCGAATTGGGAAATGGGTTTTGACCTTGACTTAGTATTACTTATCACATGCACCTTTAAAGGATATGAAAGGATAAATTGTCACCAACTCTACCTTTGATCACGCAATTGTCGAAACTACTGCAAATTTGGAACCTTGGAAGCCTTACTTCGATGACTCAAGTCACAAGAGTGGAACACTGATTTGGATTTTAATCATCTCACCCAAAGGGATTCTGAAAAAGTTCAAGTTGAAAATTGAAGGTCCCTGCTCTAACAACGAGGCCATATAAGAGGGTTTGATAGCTGGACTCAAAATCTTACTTGACTTGGGGGCAAGAAGTGTCTTGGTTAAAGGTGACTCGAAATTAGTAGTAAATTAATTGACTAAAGAATAGAAGTGTGTCAAAGAAAATTTGTTATTGTATCTTGTTATGGAAAATTCGCTATTACAAAGATTTGACTCAGTCGAGATCATACAAGTGCCTAGAATAAAAAATAAAAAGGAAAATGACCTAGCACAAATTGCTTCAGGCTATAAAGTATCCAAGAGAAGTTAGAAGAGTTAATTGAAGTTCGAGAAAAAATTATTTCGACCATCCTTCCCCTTTCAAAATTGTTACCGACAAAAATTGTAGGGCATAAGAGTTTAGAGATGTGACTAACTCTAAAACTTTTGAAAAATTTCCATCTTCAATATGTGAAGCAATGACTGACGAAAACCAATTACGTAGTACTTAGAAAATCCAATAGGAATGACAGATTAAAAGACCAAATATCAAGCTTTAAGTTACATCATCATTGAGAATGAATTGTTCAAGAAAAACCCTCAATGAGGTTTACTTAAATGCCTATATGAAACAGAGGCTTATTTAGGAGTTTGGGATACTCACAGAGGAGCATGCGGTGCTCACCAAGCAGGCCACAAAATGAAATGTTTGTTATTTCAACAAGGATTATATTAGCCAACCATGTTAAAAGATTGTATTGAGTTCGCCAATCTAACAAGGGAGGAAAAAAGAAATGACTTTCTCAAAAAATAAGAAAAAATATCCTCAATGGATTACCTCAACTATTCAGCTGACTAAATGCATGATAACGTTTTTACATTAGAGCCTTGATAAAAGTCTTGATTTTCACCATACAATAAGAGGGGTCTGACGGAGACAAATAGACTTACCTTTGCTTGCCTTTTCTTATTTCAGAAAACACTGTTGTAGCATATGGGAAGAGCGTCATAGGTTCTGATGATTAACTTTCTTATAAGTTCATCAGAGGCTATGTATTCAAAGTTTGATTTAGCTTTTTTTTCTTCAGACAAATATGTTTTAAACCAAAAATCTTACATTCTTGGCTTTCCCAGAATTCCTAGGGCCATTTGGCTTAAGTTTCAAATCTTGGAACATATACCTTTATATGTTGAGAGCATCCAATATCCAGGCACCATGATGTACATATCATCTTTGCTAGAAATAATGAGAGTAACCAAAGGTACAATGTAAAATCAATGCTCTTGGCCTTTTTACTACCTTTCTGGGTTTAGGTTAAGACAAGAAATTCTTTGGTTGAATATAACCAATGTATTTTTTCTTTACAACTAATTCCATAGACTATTGAGGAAAATTTTCTTTTATTTATGTTTTTAGCAGGAAATTTGAAAAGAAACTTCATACATCTCAGAAGCACATTCAGTGTTTCATAGGAACCTATGAAGAGATTTCGTTTATGAAATTTTGACTCTTGCTTTTAAGAGCATAGTTCTCAAATTCTAAGTTTTTGACTTAGTTTTTCATAGTAGACTCACCTTTCAAAAATTCACTTATGATCTCGTTTTAGTTTGAATTTGATTCAAAATCTGATTCTGATAATTTGAAGGTGCTGACCTTACGAGCCAAAAAGGCACGTTCTTCTTTGAGGGCACCTTTATCTTCAAGACTACTCTCAGATTCATCTTCAAATTTTTTTCTTCTTGTCTAAAAGAGTTTTGATCTTGAAGCCATAGACATGACTTTCTCTAGAGCCTCACCCTCTTCTGCTATGACATCTTCATCTTATTGGGTTGAATCTAAAGCAAGATATCTCCATTTACTTATTCACCCGACTTCTTAAAAATGTCTTATGTCATTATCATACAAATGATGTATGTAGCCATTTAAAACCAAATCCCATAGATTTTCATCTTGACCAAGAAGGAAACTTTCTATCTTGTCTTGTAAGAAATCAAATTTATCTCCATCAAACCTTGGAGAAATGGTAGGATGATAATCAATATCACTGTAAGTATATGCCCTTTGTGTTTCAAGACAATGTATCTTTTTCTGACACAATTAATTGTTTAAATAAATGAGTTAATAACATAGTTGGTGCTCTAATACCAATCAAAGGTTCAAGAAACACAAGAAATAAGGGTTTGAATTGGGTTTCTGGAATAAAAACTTTTTCTCCACCCAAACTTTTAAACAACAATAATAAACATAAAAAATAAACACAAGTATATGTATCATGGTTCACTGTTAACTAGGTTACATCCAGTTCACCCACCTTGGTGATTTCACCTTAGAAAGGACTCAATTCAATAATCAAATTGATTACAAAATTCAATTATAACCTTTCATTGATTTCTTAAGAACCTGGCCTACCCGGTCACTTAATAAATCTTGACATTCACTAACTCCTTAAGATCCTAATCTACCCGGTCGCTTAAGAAGATTTAATCATCAATGACTGCCTGTCACTTACTTCTCAAAAGCCTGACCAACCTGGTTGCTTGATAAATTTGACGATCATTGACTTCTCAAGAGCTGACCAACCTGGTCGCTTGAGGAATACAATCAGAGTTACAATAACAAGTTGTGTTTACAAGGTGCTTCAAATAAGCAGATACATACAATGTAATTCAGTTTGTACACTTGGGAATATTTAAAATTAAGCTAAGTGTTTCTTCATCTCTCTTTCTTGATGATGATTCTAATGGATCTTCTTCATCATGAAGTTTTAGCTTGGAAGCCTTTTTCTTTTAGTATTCTTCCATCATCATTCTCTGATCTACAAAAATCCTTCGACCTTTTTATATAGAAAGAATATATATATATATGTTAAAGGACAGGATTTGAGCGTTCTTCAAGGTACACCTTTTTCTGGAGAGTAAGTAGGTATAGCAAAAAGTCTTGGGTAGGTAGAAAATATTTTTCTAGCCGTTTGAAGCAATACTTTCTTTATTTGACGTTTGATTAGCACAGTGCATAGTAACTATTCACCCATTAAAATACTCCAGAACAATAATTTGGCATACATGATACAAAGTTTATAACCTATCAGAGTCTAAAGACTTGATACGGTTAAGATGACATAGAATGTATCATATATGCCATCATCAAAAGTGTTTACTGGTGACAACCAGAATATACAATATCTTTAGAGCTTCTACAAGAATACAAATGATTCAGATTCTGATGACGTCTAGACTTCAAAGTGTCTTTTTGATTAACATACTTCAGCGTTTAAGATTGTCCAAATCTATCATGATTATGTTTTTTTTTTGGATCATTTTTATCTTTTTTGTGATTTAAGTAGGATCATAATGTGTTTTCACTTTAGAACCGACTATCAGTTTTCTTCAGACTTTGTCTGCATTCAGATTTGACTTCTTTATAGTCTAAATATGTTTTCTTTTATCTGCGTACTAAATAAACATAGTCAGAGTACAAAATTGTTCTCTACACATTTGTTATCATCAAAACTTAAGGTATGTAGATGCAAAACCAAACTTGTCCTCACACACTTATCCTGACGGGTAGGGTCAAAGGCATCACCAGTTGGTTGAAGCCCATTAATTACAGCTATGTCGCATAAGGTTGGTGTAATCATCCTGTAGCAAAGTTGGAAAGTATTTGTCGAGATCTTCTAGAACTACAGAGCCGCGAGAAGAATTTATGAACTGTATGTAGGACCAACCCTAGACACTTGAATCAAGTAAAAAAGGACCCGTTCTTTCCAAATCTACGCCTTCTTCGACTCTACTTTGTTGAGCTACAAGATGCATTCCTTTTGATTAGTGTATGGAGGCGAGCAAAAAACTCGAGAGAAGGCACTCATATATCTCAAATTATATGCTTGATTCAAGTAAGAACATGGCTTGGCTCGATTGTAACATGGGAATATTCCCTCACTCTGTCACCATTGGCATTAGGGTCAGGGAGTGGACCCAGAAATGCATGCATTTTATTAGAAACTGAAAAAGGAATAAGTACTTGGGATTTGCAGATTAAAGCTTTTTCCTTCTCTATGGATGGTTGAGAAACATAGATCTGGTTTCTAAATTGGATGGGAACTTTGATAGCTATATCAAGAGGAAGTGTATATGTTAGGTTAGAAGAAGATGTCATTGTTAGAGGTAATGTGGAAACAGTGAAGAATATGGAGCTTTTTAGAGAAGAAATGCACAATCTCTGAACTGGGAAATGGAAATGAAGTGAAAAGAGGGAAAATGGTGAAGGAGACTACATTTATATAATGTTCAAAGAGGCTCTTTGTTTCCCCCCTTCTTGAGAACAAAACTGCCACCACTATTTAGTGGGCACATGTTTATTGGTTCAAAGATGAAGTGGAAGAGTTAGTTTCCTTGTGTGGCCCTCTTTCATCCTAGGAAATCAGAGCCATGAGGAAGATCCTTGGGTTCACGTCTCAAAAAGATGTTTTGTTAAAGTAGCTATGATGATAATGACATCTTCCCGCTACTTTGAACAAGGTTGGCAGTTTAAAAAACGCCACTTGTCTCTCAAATGGTCGAAAGTGGCAGTTTTTAGGGTAAATTTGTTAGCTTGGAAATTCTCAACATGCAGAGTTTGACCAAGAGGATATGACACTAGGATAATACTTAGTGAAAATAAGTATAAATGATGACGTGCGAAAAAATCATCGTTCAACCATAAGTGTCGAGTTTGAAATATTTGGTGTTGAGTTTTAACTTAGCGATTTTCTGAATGTTGAGAGTACTTTCCTCGGGATTAGACAATATGAATCTTCAGCTGGGATGGTTGAAACAACAAAAAGATCAGATTGAATAACTTATTTTTTATTCTTATCTGAACGTCGACGACACGTAGGAACTTGGCAGAAGATTGAAAGCTTCATTGGGTTTACGTGTCACGCAGTAGGGAAATAGCCGTCGTAGACAGTTATTTTCATATTAGTATATGTAATGGTTCTAGCATTATGAACCAGGTGACCATATCATTACAAAAATTCTATAGAACTCAAAGTAAGTCAAGGCAAGAAACGAGTTTGTGTGGCAATGTATGATTATGTACACCATTGTTTCTTTATTTAATCAAAATACCTTTTATCTTTTCATTTACTGCCTTAAAGTTATTACTTTTCCGGTTAAAATGGGATCTCGACACAATCGAGATCACCAATTTCCTTGCTTTTTTTTATACTTTTGTTTATTGCACTAAACATTCAGTTTAATCTATAATAATTGTCAAGTGACTGCTCTTTTGAGAAATATGCACAAAAATGCCTTAGGATTTCCTAGTTTGGTCCTGTAAGCGACTATTCAAAATTAAGTGATTGTTTATCATATCTACATGTCTTCCTAATCAGCGCCATTACTACAAAAAGAACATTTTATCACAAATGGGAGAAAGATTCTACCACGGATGATGGCCCGTGGTAACGAAGAGTGTGGTAGTATATGTCTTTTTACTATAATGGACTGATAGCCTTGGTAAAAATATAGTTGCGCGTAATATATCACTACGATTTTAGAAACCAACCGTAGTAAAATATGGAGGTCAGAAGTTCAATATCAAACGCCAACATTTTGAGAGAGTTTTAGGCATTTCAGCATGATTGATTGTTTCAACTGTAGTGAAAAACTTAGCGTACAATTTTTTATACCACAATTATACCTTTCAATTGTGGTGATGTGTTCACTTGACTTTATTATAACTTATGTGGAATGCTTATTTCATCAATTGTTCAATAAATATATAACCTTTCAATCTGATTTAGAAATTAATAATATGACAAATTGAGTTATATTACATGAATAAGTTACACTCAGCAATGCTTTTTGAGCTTTCTACAACCCACTATCCATATCTCACTATTTAACCGTTAGAATTTGATTAAATACTTATAATTCTTCAACCAACACTTCTCTACTAGTTCATTCTACAAAGTATTAGTAACTGTGCATAATGAATTAGTAAAAAAAATGAAATTTTGATTGAAGAATTACAAACAATAAATAAAATTTTAACCATCAAAGAGCGATATACGGATAACAGGCTGAAGAAAGCTCATAAAACATTGATCAATGTAAGTTGTTTTCTAACATAACTTAAATTTTTCATATTCTTATTTTTTTAATTCACTTCGAAAGGTTATATATTCAATGAGGGTTGGTAAAACACTCAAATCAAATACGATATAATAAAATTATCTTCTAAAACATGTTTTGTCAGAATGAAAGAAAAACTGCAATGTACAAGTAATAACATTAACAATAACATAAACAATAATATATACATCATACAATAACAGAAACAATAACATTTATCAACATATCTCAACAACAAAATTTATCAACATATCTTGACAAAAACATCAACATATTTCAACAAAAGATTTAAAATAAAACAAACAACAAAACATCAAACATACATAAAAAAAACATTTAAAATAACACAACCAACATTTATCAATAAAAAAAATATAAAATTATAGGTGTTGAGATTTGAAGCGTGTCACTCTTCATATATCAACGACGGTATATTTTGATTGTGGTTAATGTGACTTAGAAATAAATAGAAAATAAAAGGCATCTAATAAATATGTATATTAATTCAATTGATTATGTGGTGTTATAAGAAATGGTTACAAAATGATTTTTTTTGTAATAGTGTATCAAACATAACAAGAAACTGATATGTATTTCTTGACGTCAGTTTTAGTTTACAAAGATTTATGACCAAAAGTGCGTATAGAAAATTTTAAGAAAACGATTGTTAAAAATATATTTTGAAAAAATAAAAAGAAAAATTTGAATATTTAAGAGACATAAACTTGTTTACCCTATTAGAGTTTGACTTAATTCATCCTTATAAAATCGAATCGTAAGGTGAGGTGGAACTTGGGATATTCCCAATACACTCTCTCACACTCAATATTTTTTTTAGCTTGGTTCATGTATATTAACGATGGGTGGTCCAATGTTCAATGGGTAGAATTTGATACCATATTAGAATTTAATCTAACTCATTCTTAAAAAATTAGATTATAAGATGAATGTGTCACTTTATATAAACAATTCCAATACTCTCTAATCAATATAAAATTTGAAATCTTCTCAATATATCTCCTATAGTCAACACTCTTATAAAGTTTAATACATATATTTTTAAACAATAAATGATCCAAAATCCGAGTAATAAACTCGGATACTATATTAAAATTTAACCTAATTCATTCTTACAAACTAATAAAAAAAAATGTCTAACCACATCAAAAGTCAATTCTAGGCAAATTAATTTAATCTTATCCAAGAGTGTGGAAACTTGGGAATAGTTTATGGAAATAAATAATAGAGATTATAAAGTCGACATTTCTCTTGTCAAAAAAATAATTGTGGCTAAAGGTATAGGCTAACAAGATGATGTTATGATTTATTTATTTTTGGGTTCCACCATAATAAATATTGATGTGACATTATTGTGGATAGTTAGAATTAAACCACATAGACATATGATAGATCATTTTCAACTCTAGAAGATTTGCATTATATAGTAAGGCTAGCTGGTGGGCCTGTGCGACTCTACCTCACTAAATGTAGGAAAAGAGAAGAGAAAACTATATTCTATATATCTAAAAGAAATTAATAATGATAGTTACATGTACTCACCCTAATTTCAACCAAAAAAAATAATAATATGCATGTCATGAATTTCCAACATGCTATCGTGCAATTATTATTTCAATTAAATGATTCAGATGAGTTGCTTTAATCTCACGATGATTGTTTAGATAGATGAAAATGAACCAACATTAGAATTAAAAAAGTAATAATAGTAGTTTTAATTAATTATTTAAATTGGACACATATTTCAACATCACGTCCGAATTATATTATTCATATAGAATGATGTAACTATTCTAAAAAATGAACTCGAAAGTATATCATTTTCACATATGGTATTAAAGATGTTAAAATAATGTCAAACAAATAAACAATTAATTGTATCTTTTTTTTCTTTCAAATAAACCTTTTTGAGGTTTATCTGCACTTAGAAAAAACTCTCTAACTTGCTAATTTTAATTTTAAAATTAAAATAGTTTTCGGTTTTTAAAAGACTTAAATATTTAAAGTAATTAAGATGTTAAATATTAGTTTTAATCTATTTATTTTTTAATAATCATAGTTGTCTTAAATATATTTTCTGCCATTTACTCCTTCCATTCTCTATTATAAATATTTTTACTTTTTAAACTAATTAAATAATCTATATATTTAGTCCATATATAGTCTAAAAACATTATTTAATAAATGAAATTAAAAAGTAAAATTTACTTACAAAAGGGAATGGAGAAATTATTATTTACTAAATATTTATTTGGCTTCTTTATATTTTTATATATTTATTTTAAACTTTTTTAAACATTGAACTTAAACATTTTGTAAATTTAAGATTTTATTTTTCATAAACAAGTGTTATTCATTCACAACTTTCTTTATAAGTTATTTTAATTTTAATATTTTATCTCTTTATGTTTCTACCAAAATAAAAATTATAAATAATTAGAGTCTTTTTAAAATCATATTTTTTTCTTTATGTCTAAATTTTATTTACGATCAATCATATTTTTAGAGAATCTAAAATTTAAGTACTAATATGTAACGTTGGTTAATAAAAAATTAATGTGTAACTAATGTTTTAAATTAGATCGATAAAACCTACATATTCAACTAGTTCAATAATAGTTCAATCAAACAAGTGCTAACTCTCTTAGATAATTTATTCAAACTATTAAAATTATATCAGATCAATTGGTATTTGTATAGAAATATTCGACGACATAAGTATTAGTTTGAATCTAATATCCACCTATTTGAAATAAAATTATAATTTATTTGTATCTAAAACCATTTATAACTTAATATAATTACTTTTCAAATTTTCAAAACCATGCATTAGTGGCATTTACATTAATGACAAATACATTTAATCCATAATTATAAAGTCAAAATAAAAAAAATCTCACGCGTTCAAACATGGAATATGCATGGCTGTAATGAGTTCAAATCAAAACCTTCATTTTCAACTCAACTGAATAGTTGCTTCTTTACCACATAATTAATAGGAGTACATAAGTCATCGTATTCATCAACTAAAATACCAGAATACAAAAAATACAAAAGTATTTCACCAAATGTCGACTCAAGACTTTTAGAGGCATCACTATTACAAAAAAAATTCATTTCACACTTGTTAGAAAATGAATGTTATCACGGTTGATAAGCCGCTATAAGTTTGAATGTGGCGGTAAGAATGCTATTTTTTTACCATGTGTATGTGACGGTTGTAATATACTAGGTAGTGCGCTATATATCATAATTATTATAATAAATAAATATAATATATATAAAAATCATGAGTTCGAAGTTCAGTGATCGTAGGGTATCAAATTAATTGGCGCATTACATATTACAATGATTATTATTAATAACAGTAGTGAAGTATTTTTTTTATTATTTTTTTAAATTTTATATATTACAAATCAGTATTTTTTGTATCTGTATTTTAACATATATTATCTAACTATTTTTTTATATCAAAACCAAAATTATTATTTACAAACAAGTATGTTGTCATATATTACAAATATCAAATTAAGACAAAATCATATATTTATAAACATCATAGACAAAGTCATACATTAACAACCTTTTACTTTTCAAACAATGCATTGAAAATAAAAACCCAAAATTTTACTAATATCGTTTAAGTTATTGGAGAAAAAATGTGTCATGTCGTTAAACATCTATAAAAAAAAAAGTGAAAAAAATTTTATATCACATAATTTGAAAAAGGTGCCATATGCATCTCTTCAAACAAAGTAAATGGTTAGTTTTCCACAAATACCTTTTATATATATATATATATATATATATATATATATATATATATATATATATATATATATATATATATATATATATATATATATATATATATATATATATATATATATATATATATATATATATGGGAAATGTTAATGAGTGCCCTCGGGGCATTGGTTAAGAGATTAAAATGGTAAGTTGGACATTATTTAAGAGATTAAAAACACATTTTTTTTTAACTATATGTGTATTCAATGTCCTGAAAAGAGAAATAATCAGACTTTTTAAAAAATATTGTGTGTATTGAATGAACTAAATATAACATATTTTCATATTGATATTATATGTTATAATTTATTTAGCACCTAAATAAGGCGTTAATGTGATGGAAAAATAAAACCATTCGTTTTACACCTATTGTTAAATTTTCAGGTAGAATTATATATAAAATTTTGGTAGAATTTTCCTGAGGTTTTGAGTGCACTATGTATGCCCATGAGGAAACTGCAAATACACCGTAAATTAATTATTTAAATATTTTTTTTTCTTCCACGTGAATAGCGTAATTTTTGTTTTCTTTGTTTAAGTGGTTTCGCCGCATTTTATTAAATTGGTTTTGCCTTTCCGTTTTCTTTGTTTAATTGGTTTTCTTTGAATCTAATATTCATCGACTGCACGGTAGTTTTACTACTTGAATTATATATAAAACTATATATTGAATTATATATAATTAACTAGATTAATTATTTTTAAGACAATATGTACTGTATATTTTTAAATTTTTATTGTATTGTCTTGGACATTTTATTAAATAAATATTAGTTTATATAAATTTACAAAATATTTATTTTGCTAAATATTTTAAAATATTATATAATATCTCTTATAATATCGAGATTGATATTGTTGAAGACAAAATTTATTAGAAATGCTATATTGTTTAAATTCATGATTGATTCATGATTTATTTTGACAAGATAAATTTGGCTTTTATGCAAGAAATTTTATAAATAATTGTGTGTGATTACCACCAAAGTGAGATCACTCAGTTTAATTTATAAAAGTCTATTTGTAGTTTGAGAAATGACTTTAAGTCATTACTATCATTTTCTTCTCACAGGTGGGTATTAGAATATTAATAATAATTCATATTTATTTAGTTGTACTATTTTCTTAGTCCCTAAGTTTGTTAGAGGGTATTTTAGTATTTTATCTTATTCTAGTAACCCTAGTTTTAGCTTATAAATAGGGTGACAATCATTGTAACTTTTATCATGTTTTTGTAGCCGTCATTCTTAATAGAATATTTCCTTTGTTCATCATTTATTCATCTTTGCACCAACAATTGGTATCTAGAGCTCCGGTTCAGATTCATTGGGAAACACGGGAAACACGAGTGAACGTGAGGTCTTGTGTGTTTGATTTTGTTTCTCAGATTCTTGTTGAATCTTGAACAAAATCTGATCAGAATTTTTTAATTCTGTGGGTTGGGAAACACTGTGTGAGAAAACTCTGAGTGTATTGTGCAAAGTAGAAGATGAACGGAAACAGCAACATGAACACCAAACTTCCAGTATTTGACGGTAAAAATTGGAATCGTTGGATGATCCAAATGCGTGTACTGTTTGGTGCTCAAGATGTTCTGGATCTTGTCACTGATGGTTATGTTCCGGTAGCAGCAGATGCGACTGATGAACAGAAAAACGCGCAGAAGGAAGTAAGGAAGAAGGATCAGAAAGCATTGTTCTTCATTCATCAATGTGTGGATGTAAACGTGTTTGAGAAGATTGCAGACTCTACAACAGCAAAGGCTGCATGGGACACTCTGGTGAGATGTTATGGTGGTGACGCATCAGTGAAGAAGGTGAAGCTTCAGTCCTTGAGAAAGCAATATGAGAATCTCAACATGAAGAATAATGAGAAAGTTTCTGAATACATCTCCAGAGTGATTCTGATCACTAATGAGATGAAGGCATGTGGAGAAACTCTTTCTGAAGAAACAATCATGGAGAAAGTGTTGAGATCCCTTACTCCTCAATTTGATTACATTGTGGTAGCAATAGAACATTCCAAAGATCTGAGCACAATGAGAATTGAAGAGCTGCAGAGCAGTCTAGAAGCGCAAGAGTTGCGTCTGACTGAGAGAAACTCTGAAAAGGAAGTAGAACAGCAGGCTCTGAAAGCAACTTCTGATAGGAGGTATCAGAAGCAGTCAGAAGCCAGGAGAAGATCTGATGGTGGTCAGAAGTTAGAAACCTCAACCTCTGATAGACAAAAGAATGCTCAGAAGGGAAAAGAGAAGTATGACAAGAAGAAGATCCAATGTTACTGTTGTAAGAAGTTTGGTCACTTTGCTAGAGATTGTTGGTCAAACAAGGAGAAGAAATCAGAAGAAGCAAATATAGCCAGAAGTTCTGATGACGAATCTGTGCTATTGATGGCCTCTGAATCTGATGATCTGACAGACTGGTGGTATATGGACACTGGTTGTTCAAATCATCTTACTGGAAACAAGAAATGGCTGGTTGACTTTGACTCTGAAAAGAGGACAAAGATCAAATGTGCTGATGACAAATATCTTAATGCAGAAGGTATGGGAGATGTCAGAGTGACTCTGAACAATGGGAAAACAACATTGATTCAGAGCGTGTGGTATGTACCTGGCATCAGAAGCAATCTAATGAGTGTGGGACAATTAATTGAGAAAGGTTTTTCAGTTACCATGAAGGACAATCTTCTGAAGCTGTATAACTGCAATCAGAAGTTGATTATGGAGTCAGAACAGGGAAGGAATAAAACATTCAAGGTGAATGTCAGAACTGCAGACTCAGAGTGTCTTAGTGCAACAAGTACTGAGAAGGAGAGTGAGCTGTGGCACAGAAGATTTGGTCATTTGAATTTCAGAAGCTTACAACATCTGAATTCAAAGAAATTGGTACATGGAATTCCTGCAATTAAGAAGCCTGAAAAGTCATGCAAAGTTTGCATGGAAGGAAAACAACCAAGATTGCCATTTGCATCAGAAGTTGCTCCAAGAGCAAAACATGCCTTAGGAGTTGTACACTCTGATGTGTGTGGTCCATTTCCAGTAGCATCAATTGGAGGGAATAAATACTTTGTGTTATTTGTTGATGAATTCACAAGAATGACATGGGTATCCCTTATTAAGTTCAAACACGAGGTGTTTGATGAATTCAAGAAGTTCAGAATGAAGGTTGAGAATCAGAGTGGTCAGAAGTTGAAGATTCTTAGAACTGATGGTGGAGGTGAGTATAACTCCAAAGAGTTCCAGAAGTTCTGTGAGGAGAATGGAATTGAGCATGAGGTTACTGCTCCTTATACCCCTCAACACAATGGTCTTGCTGAAAGAAGAAACCGTACTTTGCTTGATATGGTGAGAAGCATGCTAAAGGAGAAGAAGCTTCCTCAAAAGCTCTGGGGAGAAGCTGTTGCCACTGCAACGTATGTACTCAACAGATGTCCTACGAAGAAGTTGAAGGAAATAGTTCCTATGCAGAAGTGGACTGGAGACAAGCAAAGTGTTAGTCATCTGAAGGTATTTGGTTCTGTTTGCTATAAACATGTTCCAGAAGCCAGAAGACAGAAGCTGGATGATAGAAGCAAAGTGATGATTCTGATAGGGTACCACAGTACAGGTGCATACAAGCTCTATTGTCCAGAAACCAATAAAATTGAATTCAGCAGAGATGTGATTGTGAAGGAATCAGAAGTTTGGAATTGGGATAAGTCTCAATCTGATTTTGATGTTAGAACCTCTGAAGAAAGGCCAGAGTTAAGAATTTCTGAAGTTGGAGTAAACTCTGACGTTGACTCTGACTCTGATACTGATTCAAACTCTGAAGATGACTCAGAAGATGAAGGTGACTCTGATGACCCAGACTCTGATAATTCAGACTCTGATGGTAATCCAGATCTTGGTGGCAATTTAGACTCTGGAAATATGCCAGACTCTGAAGATGATCAAAGCTCTGGAGGTCAATCATCTGAAGCTCAAGACTCTGAACAAGTTCAGAGACCACAAAGAATCAGAAGCGTTCCCAGAAGATTTGCAGAATTTGACATGCTGCAAGACACTGAAGTAGACTCTGAAGGAGAAGTTATTCAGTGTGCCATGTTAGTAGACTCTGAACCTATAAGTACAGAGGAGGCTCTTAAGCAGAAGCTCTGGCTGAAGGCCATGAAAGAAGAACTTGATGCTATAGAGAGAAACAAGACTTGGAAGCTGACAGAACTTCCAAAAGACAAGAAAGCCATCAGCGTCAGATGGGTTTTCAAGCAGAAGTTAAAGCCAGATGGCTCAATTGGCAAACATAAAGCAAGGTTGGTAGCCAGAGGATTTCTACAAAAACCTGGGCTGGATTACTCTGAAGTGTTTGCACCTGTAGCAAGACATGAAACAATCAGAATAGTGATTGCAATAGCTGCTAACAGGAATTGGCCTCTGATGCATTTAGATGTAAAATCTGCATTTCTGAACGGTCCATTAGAAGAAGAAGTTTACGTGTCACAACCTCCTGGATTTGTGAAAAAGAATCAGGAAGGGATGGTGTACAGATTATACAAAGCTCTATATGGATTGAAACAAGCGCCCAGAGCTTGGAATCAGAGGATTGATTCATTTTTCAAGAAGCAAGGATTTCATAAATGTGAGATGGAGTACGGTGTCTATGTTCAGCATACTTCTGAAGGCAATATGACTCTGGTATGTTTATATGTTGATGATATACTATTGACTGGAAGTTCTGAACAGGAGATAGCCAAGTTCAAGAAAGTTCTGATGAATGAATTTGAAATGACTGATCTAGGCAAAATGACATACTTTATAGGGATAGAATTCAGATATTCTGAGAAAGGTATCATTTTGCATCAGCTCAAGTATGAATTAGAACTTCTGAAGAGATTTGATCTGAAGAATTGTAAGATGGCTGTCACACCTTCTGATACAAATCAGAAACTAGATTCAGACTCTGAAGGAAAGGATGTGGACGCTACAACCTTCAAACAGTTGGTTGGTTCTCTGAGGTATCTGTGCAATACCAGACCTGATATCTTCTACTCAGTTGGGATGGTTAGTAGGTTCATAAGTAAACCTAAGTGGTCCCATTACCAAGCTGCTGTCAGGATTTTGAGGTATATCAAAGGAACTCTGAAGTATGGAGTGTTATTTCCCTCTGGAGGAAATAATGAGTCAGAACTTCTGAGTTATTCAGACTCTGATTGGTGTGGAGACAGAGTTGACAGAATAAGTACATCTGGGTACTTGTTCAAATTTCTGGGAGGTTCCATTTCTTGGTGTTCCAAGAAGCAACCTGTTGTGGCGTTGTCAACCTGTGAAGCTGAATACATTGCAGGTGCTGTTACTGCATGCCAAGCTGTGTGGATTCTAAATCTGTCGCAGGATCTGAAGATTAAAGTAGACAAACCTCTGAAGTTGATGATTGACAACAAGTCTGCAATCAATCTTGCCAGAAATCTAGTGTTGCATGGGAGAAGCAAGCATATTGAGACCAAGTATCATTTTCTGAGACATCAAGTTCAGAGTGGAGTGTTAGAAGTTGTACACTGCAGCACTCAGAAGCAGTTGGCAGATGTTCTGACGAAAGCTATCAAGACTGATCAATTTCTCAGACTAAGGGATGGAATTGGTGTTACAAGTTTTGATGGAATATGAATTAAGGGATGGTATTAGAATATTAATAATAATTCATATTTATTTAGTTGTACTATTTTCTTAGCCCCTAAGTTTGTTAGAGGGTATTTTAGTATTTTATCTTATTCTAGTAACCCTAGTTTTAGCTTATAAATAGTGTGACAATCATTGTAACTTTTATCATGTTTTTGTAGCCGTCATTCTTAATAGAATATTTCCTTTGTTCATCATTTATTCATCTTTGCACCAACAGTGGGCAATTGTATGTAGAGATTGTGGTTGATTAAGGATATAACTATTGGAGATGCTTGAGTCCAACAGATTTATTTACCCAAAGGAGATAAAATTTTAAACTTAATGTATGCTTACTGAGTAGCTTATTCTTGAATTTCTAGATGAAGTTATTGGATGTGTTTTGGTTTAGAAAATTTATCTACTCAAACGAGATATATTTTTGAACTAAATGTATGCTCATTGAGTAACTCATCTGAGGTTCTGACCTTGGTTGTAATCTGGATTTTGCGCATTCCATCCAAAGGGGATTGTGTGATAATGTTGGCCTCTTCATGATAGCTTATGTTCATTAAAGCTCTATCTTGCCTTTATTAATTATTCTAATGCACTCCTATTATGCCCCAACAGTGACCTTCTCTATGAACAATTGTTCTACTTCTATTGAGATCCTGAATGGATCTAATTTTAAGAAATGGAAGAAAGACTTAGAGTTTTCATTAGAGATTTCTGACCTTGACATGACACTGCGTAAAACCAAACGTGTGATCAATGATCAGAGTACACCTGAAGAGAAAGAAAAATTAGCTAAGTGGGAAAGGAGTGACCGACTTAGCTTTTGTGCTATGAAGAGGACAATTTCTGAACATCTGATAAGTGGATTGCTTGAGAAAGAAAATGCTAAAGAATATGTTACTACTATTGGAGAGAGGTTTCAGGTATCTGATAATGCTGAATTTGGATGTTTAATGAAACAATTCACGGACATGTAATATGATAACAATGGGGGTGTCAGAGAGTTCATTCTTAAGATGGTCCATGTCCAAACCAAAATGAAATCTCATGACATTGACCTGAATGAGAATTTTATTGTGTCTCATGCCTTAAATTTCCTACCTGCTGAGTTCACTCAAATCAAAATTACCTATAATACATTTGGTGATAAGTGGACTATCAATAACTTCATTATCAAGTGTGTAGCTAAAGAAGAGAAACTCAAGAAGTAAAGAAGTGATCTAGCCCTCCTAACTTTACATGTTAAACCCCATTCTGGTAAGAACTATTGGGAAAATAAGAAAAACACTCATAGTACTTCTCATAGATATCCTGATAGGAAACCTGGTAATGGTCAACACCATAACATAGGAGGTCTCAAGCTTGTTACTTTTAAGAAATCCTTTTGGTACTTTTGGTGTAAGGAAAAGGGACATAAGAAAACTGATTGTCATGCTTTTAAAGCTTGGTTAAACAACAAGAACAAATCTGAAGGTAATCATTTAACTTTTGTCTGTTTTGAGTCTAACTTAGTTAATGTTCCCATTAATTATTAGTGGCTTGATAGTGGTTTTACAACCCATATTGTTGTGTCCTTACAGGGGTTCAGAAACCAGCGGAGACCAAACTTGAGGAAAAGCAAACTTAGGGTAGGAAATGATCTTGAAGTCATTGTTGAACTAGTGGGAGATGTTAGCTTAGTTTTAGGAACTGGTTTTGAACTTGTTTTGAAAGATACATTTTATGTACCTTCTTTTAGGAGGAATTTAATTTCAGTATCTTGTTTGGATAAGTTTGGATTTCAATTTACCTTTTATGATGGAAAAATAAATTTGATGTTGAATTCTCAAGTTATTGGTAATGGTAACTTGTTAGATGGTTTATATAAGTTATCTTTGGATTGTGATATGATTTCCTCGTCCTTGAATGTTGAAAGCTCTATTTCTAAAAGGTCTAAAATTAGAGAAAACTCTTCTTTGTTGTGGCACAAGCGTTTAAGACATATCTCTAAAGAAAGAGTTGAAAGGTTAATTAGAGATGATATTTTATCTTCCTTAGATTTCAATGATTTAGGGATTTGTGTGGATTGCATTAGAGAAAAATTTACTAAGACCAATAAGAAAGGTTCAACTAGAAGTTCAGACCTTTTAGAAATTATTCATATCAACATTAGCGGACCCCTTTCTCCCACTATTTATGGTAATAAATCTTTTATCACTTTCATTGATGATTTTTCACAATATGGCTATCTCTACTTGATTAAGGAAAAATCAGAAGTACTTGAAAAGTTTAAAATATTTAAAACTGAGGTTGAAAAGTAACTAGGAAAAGTGATAAAGGTGGTACGTTTTGACCGTGGTGGAGAGTATTATGGCAGATATCATTCTACTGGGCAACACATGGGGTCTTTTGCAAAATACTTGCAAGATTGTGGAATTGTTCCGCAATACACCATGCCTGGTACTCTTGAACAAAATGGTGTAGCCAAAAGCAAAAACCGCACCCATAAGGATATGATGAGAAACATGATGAGTAGGAGTAGTTTACCAGAAATTTCATGGGGTGACACTTTAAAAATAGCCCTCTATATACTTAATAGAGTTCCTAGTAAATCAGTTCCAAAAACACCTTTTGAGCTTTGGACAGGTAGGAAACCCAGTTTGAACCATCTATGTGTCTGGGATTCTCCTGCAGAGGTTAAAATATATAATCCTTTTGAGACAAAGCTTGACCCAAAAACAAGTCGTTGTTTTTTATTGGATATCTGGATCGATCTAAAGGATACATATTCTTTTGTCATGGTATAGGTGATAAAATTGTGGAGTCCATGCATGCAAAATTCTGTTATGCCTGATGTTGTTACTTTGTCACTGCCTAATTTTGATAATGCTAGATCATCCACTTCTCATGGAGTTTTTTTCTCCAAATGATAATGTGGGTGAACATCCAGTTGAAGATGTGGTTGAACCACTTGTTGAAAATGTAGTAGATCCTCCTGTTATAACTAAGGTTGCATAAAACTGATGAGCCAGTTGAGCAAATTCATGTTAAAAGGTCAGTAAGACAAAAGCGACCTGCTATCCCTGATGATTTTGTAGTTTATCTTAGTGAGGATGCTTATGATGTTGGTATTGTTATTGATCCTAAAAACTATCTAAAAGCTGTTACTTGTTCTCAATCTAGCATGTGGACAGATGCAATGCATGATGAAATGAAATCCATGGTAAATAATGATGTTTAGGAACTAGTGGAGTTGCCAAGAAACTTAGGGCGATTGGATGCAAGTGGATATTTAAAACAAAGAAGAACTCGAAAGGTAAAATTGAAAGGTTTAAGGCGGGACTTGTGGCTAAAGGTTTCACACAAAAGGAGGGGATTTACTTTAATGAAATTTTTTCTCTTGTTTCCACTAAAGACTCTTTTAGAATCGTTGTGGCCCTTGTAGTACATTTTGACTTGGAATTATATCAGATGGATGTTAAGACTGCTTTTCTGAATAGTGGTCTTAATGAGGAAGTGTACATGCAGCAGCCTGAGGGTTTTGTGAAAAGTGGTGAGGAGCACTTGGTTTGTAAATTAAGAAAATATATTTATGGTTTGAAACAGGCTTCTAGACAATGGTACT